>CM076570.1:907862601-908381223 GCA_034641835.2 Pinus albicaulis
TGTATCATAATTCTACGTTTTGGACAAGATGTCCTTTTTGTCGAATAGAATTTGAGTATTCACCGATTTTTTATAATCACACAATATTTTGTGCAACATGTTAGAGATTGTTTACTTTGGAAGAATATCAAGGTAATACACATGCAAATTAAAAGATTAAAGGAAGAACTCGCAAAACTTCAACAAAATAACGAGGCATCCGAAAAGAAATATAAAGATCTCGAAGATCAGTTTTACAAAGAATCAACATAAAGTAATAGAGAAATTTGGTGTCTAGGGGACCATAGTCAAAATCTACTTGAGAAGGTCAAGAAGTTCAAGACTAGAAGTAAAAAATTAGAAGAAGAAAATGAGTGCCTCGAGAAGAAATTCAATGAGAATATATCAGAGAAAGAAGAAGAAAATTTGTGTTTAAAAAACCTTAATCAAAAGTTATTAAAACACATCAAAGATTTAAAAAATGAGAAACTTGAGCATCAAAGTGAGGTTAAATCAAAAGTTGAAGAGCTTTCACGTTTAAAAAAGGATAACCAAAATATGCTTACTCGGATTAAGAAGCTTGAAGATGATTAAAAAGCATTACAAAACAAATTAGAAGAACTTAAGCCTTCAGATGTAACATTTCAAGTTGAAGAAAAAAGAACGAATATCGATCCTGGCAATATGACAAATCAAGAAGATGACAAACCAGTTGAAGGAAAAAAAAAACTCAAATGTTGCAGTTCAGATGATGAAAATTCCAAGTGAAGAGTCTCTGACCAACTCAACAACATCAGTACCTGAATTAAATCATGAATTTGCCACACGTATGATAAGGGAAAATAAAATCACAAGATGTCTTTATTGTCATCCGAACCACAAGAGAAGACATCTCAATCAGTTTGTGTATCTGTATCACTTAGAACAAAACCAACAAACTTATGTTTCGAAGAATAATGATGTTAGCACAATCCAATCTTACAATAACAATTTATCCTAGCTATCTAGTAATGGAAAAGTTCCACAAAAGATCGATTTAGGATTTTCAGATCCTTTCTATGTTTGACAATTTTATTGATCACTTAGAGGATCCTATCATCTTGTATCATCACAGATGACAATTCAAAGATTTTTGAAAGTTACGAATAGATTACAAGACAAAGAAACAAATGACAAGTCTTATTAGCAATTGTGGAAATTTTTGAATCTTTACACTTCATGCAGAAATTATTTACTGTTAATGTGGTTATGCTCCTCCTACTTATACAAGTTATTAACTGAATAAATTCAAGTTAAAATCGAAGCAAAACACATAACAAATCTCCACCAATTCGGATCTAGAACAAGTTCATGCACGCATAGACAAAGTGACAGTTATTTTTGGACAAATAGTCCCTGGAAAAACCCAATGTGGGAAAACCAGTCTCTGGCTGCTGGAGGGTTTTATTATTAAGAATTTTTCTGAATACAACAAGCCTAGGTTCGAGATCTGGAAAACTTGACAGAGAAATATTAGATCTACAGCTCACTAGCTGATCTAGGGCCAAAATAATGACTGATCCACACCCTCAAACAGGATTTACAAAACTCAGCCAAAATTAGGGCCTAGAAACTCCAGCGCTGCCCCTGAAGCATCTATGTTAGCCTCTGAAGCCCCTCTGACCCTCAACGCTTCTCCGGAAAGGTTTGCGTTACCCCAGACTGGGTGACGTAGGCCTTACGCTGTCCCTTAGGGTCTCTACGTAACCCTTGAGGGTTTCCTACTGAAAAATCACGCTGTCCTTGGAGGGACTGCGCTGTCCTTGCTGCTGCAGCTTACCTTCTTCTCTGCACTATCCTCTGAGCTGATCTCTGCCTCTTGTGTATTCTAGACCCTGGGATCAGATCATCCCCTTGGCCTAAATTCCCCTCTCTGCAACTGAAATACTTCTGAGTATTCTTAGTAAACCTACCCTAGAATCTCAGCTTAGCTTCAGTGCTCTGCCTCTGTGTGTCTTTACAAATGGCACCAAGCCTTTCTTTTATACTTTTCTTGTTGGAAAACCAACGGCCATGATCAGATCTTGAATGAATGGCTAAGATTAAAAGAAAGCTTGATCCGTGTGACTTAAGACAATTTCATCATGTGTTTAATTAAATTCACTTTAATTATTTAAGTTCCTTAAGTTTTAACTTAGGAAATACATTAAAATAATTAATTAATTTAATATCTCCTAAACCAGATGAAATTTCCCAAATCAATTTTTGGGTCTTGTAGATCAAGTGTACTCTAGTCCCTCCACAAAATTTGGGAGCTAGAGCACAATTGATGCTACCCCAAATACACAAAATCTCAATAGCAATAAGCTTTGAGGACAAAGCTTTTGAAGAGGAAGGCAATATTATGGATATAATTTATATGGAGATAATATAAATAGTAATAATAATAATGATCATAGTAATGATTAATTAAATAATATTTAGTACTGAAGAGGCATGTCAAACTGGACATCACCGTTCATGAAGGGGCACCTTCCTAGGGATATAAGTGAGCCCTCATTTGTAAAAATTCAATCATCTCATATCACTTCTTTTATACACTATTCAATATATATATTTCTATTCTCATTGGATGTTTTCATATTCCAACTGTTCTAAAAAGTATTGCGAAGTACGAACTTTGTTCGTTACATAGTTGTGTTGGTTGGAATGGGTGGAAGCCCACACAAGCTTAGTAGGGATATGCCTTTGTATATATATATCACTTGATATGGGGACATGGGACACACAGGACACGCAAATTCGAGTGTCCGACATAGGCACGCAGACCCTCTGGAACAGCACACGTAGGACACATTATATATATATATATATATATATATATATATATATATATATTTAATGCTAAATAGATATTTCTGACACAAATTTTCATTATTGATACAAATTCAGACATAGATCTAGATTCTACATCGTAAATTTAAAATTTGCAAGTTGTACAATGTAACATTGTGCATACAAATACAGTTGTGATAGATTCATTAATGATCCAATACGAGAAACACAAGAAAGTGCAATTTTCTCATTAATTCATGAAAACCAAAATGTGTTACATAGGTAGTATCAATGCCAATGGAAAATAGAGATAGCAAATACAAAACAACTACAAGGTAGTAGGTAGCTCATCAATCATCATTATCATTAAAATCAATATCACTGTCATGGTCACCACTGCTCTCCTCTGTTGCATCCTCCTCCTTTGTATCCAATGTAATCTTTGCATCTGCTGGTGTGGAGGATGACCCCTCAAAAGTATCACCATCATCAAAAGTGACAGGCTCTAGCACTGGGTCATTAAGATCCAAGTTGGCCAATGCCAACTCAACAATACTGTCCAAACCCATATCATCAAGAAAGATATCCCACATTTTTGTCTTTCCCTTCAACCACTCATCCCTCTGCTTGTAAATAAGACAAAGGATGTTGTGCACATACACCTTGGTTGTCCATGGACTGCTCAAGCTTGCTCTTCTTGACACTATATAGATTCCCATATGTTCTCCAATTCCTCTCGCAACAAGAGGATGAAGTCACCTGAGAGAGGAGCCTCATGGTTAATTGCTGTAGAGGAGGGCTTGTTGCCCCAGGAGTTTCTCACCAAGGATAAGGCTTCTTAGCCCATCCTGCCTTTAATCACATCATAACTAGTGAATCATTGAGTGCCATTGAAAAACTCTACAAATGCATCCTCCACCTCATCAAGGGATGCTCTATCCTGAAATATCTGCCTCAATGCATCCTACCTCTCCTGTGAAATTTCACCATCCATGTGAGGAGGGAATCTGTGGTAAGGTCCACCATTCAACCACTCATGGTTGTAGTAGTTTGGGTTCAATGAGTGAGCCAAACAATGCAAAGGTGTGGAATTCTTGTCCCATCTGTTGACAAGAATATCTTGTATGGTGGTGAAGAAGGCCTCTGATGATGTCTTATACTCAGGGCACTCGCTCTGTAAAATAATGGTGCTTACAAACTCAATCATGGAATCCAATCCCTCATAAACCTCTCCTAGGATGGCTTGGTTTGTATCTGCAAATCATAGCAAAGTAATGATAGGGTCCACGATCTTAATAAGGAGATCTACCCTCTCCCACCAAGCATCATCTAACAATGTCTTTGACTCTTTTTGAGGTTGCTTGATCCGTCTTTCTCCAAAAAGACCAAAACTCTGAAATAACCATGGCCCCAAGAGCGGTCTTGACCTCCCTCAACCCCTTCAACATAATGAATGAAGAGGCAAACCGTGTATCTGCAATCTTCAACAATGGTAGATGGGTGTACTCCTTGTAGATTGTGAGGGCATTTGTATGATTTTGTACAAAGATGCAGATATGCTGTGCATCCTCAATAATACATCCAATCCAAGGCACATCAGAAGCAATAGATTTAAGTGCTAAATTCAAGGAATGGACAATGCAAGGTGGTCAAAATACTTGTGGATATTTAGCTTCCACAATCATGCCAACAACCTTGCAAGCAGGTGCATTGTCTATAATGATTTGAACTCAAGACTCAACACCTACATCTTCAACAACTTTAATGAACAACTTGCCAATATATTGTGCATCCTTGTATTGTCCAAGTGCATCCAATGATTTCAAGTAAACTGGTCCATTCAAGGAAGAAACCATGAAGTTGATGAGTGGGTGGCGTGCTGGATCTGTCCATCCATCAGAAATGATACTAACCCCATATTTTGGCCATGTTGATTTAATAGGTTCAAGCATTTTTTCCACCTCTTTATTTTCCTTAGTCATCAACATGGTTCTAAGCTTCTCTGACTCAGGAGGCACATACCTTGACGGAGCCCCTTGAATTAGAGATCGACACATTTTAAGAAATAAAGGTGAGCGTGCAACGTTAAAGATATGAAGTTCTAATAGAAAAAGAATGCAATGGTAAGATCAAGCTCTTCACGTCTCGCTTTCTGAAAAATGTTTCCCATTGGACCAAGTGAATGCCTTTCTTTTTGTTGCTTGACCAACACCCCTACCAAAACTCTAAAATGAAAATTTGTTGTTGCTTTTCCTCAAGAATGGAGGGGGATCATCATTCTTGTTTTTTTTAGATTATGCAGCCACCCTTGCCACACCAACATAGTCTCTTTTTCAATTTCTTTCCTCTTAGCTAAAGACACCTGTGTACATGCTCCAATTCCACAACCTGGTAAGGCCAACAAATGAGCTGTCCCACGGTAATAAGTGCTCTTGAAATGGTTGTTGCAATAGTTTCATTTCCAAGCAACATTGCCTCCTCCCTTCAACTTGCTGCCTGGCCCTTGATATCTTGTGACATACTTCCACAAGGTGATATTTGTTTTCTTGAGCCTGCTGTCTTTCTAAATTCATTCTGCCCTCAACATTTGAAGTTGTTGTTGCATCCTCACTTCCAATAGAAGGAACACTTGCAGACCTTGATGAATTTGGAACAAGAGGGGCATCACCAATGGGAACATTATTCCCCTTCCTTTGCCCCTTCCCTGCTGCCCTTGAATTAGCCATGAATCCTGTAAAAAAATATAGAAAAAATGCACAAAATTGTAAAAAAATTGACATGCAAATTGCTGTATCAAAAATGTAAAAAAATAGAAGAAAAATGTACTTACCTGTTGCTTGAATCACCTCCAAAATGCTCCCAAACTCTTTGCTATTCACTCACACACAACTAGAACAAGAGAGACATTCAAGAATGAGTGAGAATTTGGCCCAAATCGGGCTTTAAAGGTTGCGCGATGCACTTTCGAGGGACACTTGTCTCGAAATCGAGATTGTGTGCCCTTGGAATCCAACCCACGTGCCCATCGAATCCCATGTGCTAGGGAACACTGGACATGAGAATCGAACACGTGTCCTAGAGAATCGTGTCTGATTCGTGGGATTCGGGACACGATGGGGGGTGAGGACAACATATTCGTGAAATTTTGGACACGAGGGGGGGGGGAGGAGAGATAGCTTGGCCAAGCGCAAAGAAACCTTAGCTCGATCCCATATAAATATGCATACGCAAGCACTAAAGCTTAAGAGAGATAGATCATATATATATATATATATATATATATATATATATATACATCCTAAAGCTTAAGAAGGATCAACATCAGTGAGTATCGAGAGCCTCAACAAAGGCTCGCATATATATATATAGTCACACACACACACACACGTAACCAAGCTTAGGAGGGCAATCAAGAATGAGTGAGAATTTCGCCCAAATCGGGCTTTAAAGTCTGCGTGACGCACTTTTCAGAGGGACATGTGTCTCGAAATCAAGACTCGTGTGCCCTTGGAATCCAACCCATGTGCCCATCGAATCCCATGTGTTAGGGCACACTGGACTTGAGAATCGAACACGTGTCCTAGCGAATCGTGTCTGATTCGTGGGATTTAGGACACGAGGGGGAGTGAGGACAACATATTCGTATAAATTCGAGACACGACGGGGGGGAGGAGACATAGCTTGGCCAAGCGCGAAGAATCCTCTGCCTGGTCCCATATAAATATGCATACACGGGCACTAAATCTTAGGAGAGATAGATCATATATATATATATATATATATATATATATCCTAAAGCTCAAGAGGGATCAACATCGCTGAGCACCGAGAGCCTAAACAAAGGCTCGCATATATATATATATATATATATATACACACACACACACACACGTAACCAAGCTTAGGAGGGCAATGTAATTGACTAAGTGTCAAGGGAGGAAATGATTTGAGACAAAATAAATTTTCCCAGCAATTAACGCTACAAAAATTACCGTCTTGGGACCTTAGGAAACCCGAAAGTGTGCACAACGTAGCATGACTGAGAGACGAAGGGATTTCCCCGTTAGTTAAAGCAAAGGAATCCTAGTCTCGAACCCTTGGCACTGCGAGGTGGCAATACAGTACAAAGTGGGGCTAAGAAAATTACAAAGGGAAAGTGTGATTTTACACAACGAGCTGCAACCATGGCGAGACCTAGGGCGGGTGCCACAGTGGCTTGTTGACGTGGATTTGAGGTGACATGGTGCTTGGAGGGAAAAAGGGACATGTTGGTGGACCGAAGAGGCCAAAAATGAGTGACACATGGCAGTCTTGGATAATGCCACTTAGACGAGATGATGTCAAAGTGATGCCATTTCGGGGCCTCGATAGGGTTGGCAGTGTGCACCGAGGAGAAATGGGTGAGATTGATAGCCGAGGTGACAAAAATACTTCCCAGTAGTTGATGGCAAATTCTTCGTCTAGGGCTGACCTCATTTCGGGGTCTCGGACCTTGGGGTGGTTGTGGTGTACAATTTTTGGGTGAAGCTAAGATTCACAAACAATATTGACAACAATTTTTCCCGGTGGTTGACGAAAACAAGTTTGTCTCGGGATCTCGTGCCTCGGGGCCTTGTTGTAGGGGTGGCTGAGAGAATACGCTGAGATATGTAGGTTGAGACAGGAAACCCCTTCCGTGGTTTGATGTGGAAGGATCACCGTCTTGCCTTGGTATTTTTGCTACGAAACTGCGCAGGAAGCCGAGGAGTTGGGCCAAGGGCCGAGATTTATTATAACGGAAATTCGACGATTTACAAGACTTGGAGGGCGGTCTAGTGGGGGTCATGTTCGGTGACGTGGCTCATGCCACAATGGCCTAGTATTAGACATCAAAATGGCGTGGACCCACTCAGGTGATGATATGGTAGTGAGGTGGAGTGCCACATGGGTGCCACGTGGTAGAGCCCGGTGACGTGGCAATAGGTTATTAGCCGAATCTTTAAATGGCCATATCTTTTGATTCGAGAGTTAGATTGAGAAAAAATTATATCACCGGAAATCTCTTGATGAGCCGAAGGCAATAGCAATATTTACTTCAAGTTCCTAGGTGTTCGAAAAATGATGAAAATTTTAGATCCAATTTCCTTAATAAGACATTAGAGGTTTGGTCAATAATAGTAACACCTTCTACCACCCTTAGCTTGGACTATGAGATGGATAAGGGGTCGTTACACTAACCTTGACACTATTTGATGACATCCCTTGATCTGGAGTCCAGATGATGATGATCAACCTTGAGATGATTAGGGAGGGCTTGTACTACCTCATGGAGCCCTAATGCTAGAGAGAAATTGCAGCATGTTATCTTGATGACACCTATGGAGATGATGTAGGACACCCAAAGCTAGATTTTGAACACATGGAGATGTTTAGAGGCTTCATTTGAGGACTCATCCTCAATTCATGGTTGATTATGATGGTTGCAGATGCTTCTAGCCATCAACTTGCATTTTTGGAGCTTTATTAGCCCTTAAAGGCCATGGCATCATACTTAAGATGAGCTTCAACCCACACGTGTGGGCTATTAGTGTAATCTTTTAATGTGGTGAGCTATTGGGTGTTGAAATTTGGTTACCGGAGGACAGGTGGTTCCCTAAGGCTTTGATCTTTGGCCTAGGGAAAAGTGTCCAAAAGAATTTAATTTTTCTCCTAAAGTGACTTTATAATTTTTATAAAGTCAAATCTAATTTTAAAGTGATTTTAAGTGATAAAGTTACTAAAGTGACTTTATAAAGTTATAAAGTCAAATCTAATTTAAAAGTGACTTTAAGTGATAAAGTTACTAAAGTCTAATTTTAAAGTGACTTTAATAAAGTCAATGTAAAATTAGAAAGGAAAAGTGACTTTGGAAATAAATGACTAAGTGGGTCTTTATTAAAGAGGGGTGAATTAAAAAATAGAAAGTGAGATTTAAATGAGCATTTAATCTCAGCCCTAGATCTCAATCTATTTCAGCCATTGGATTTAGGGATTCCCCAAAAGTCACTTAGGGTTAGATTAAAGGAGGAAAAGGTCATTCATTCTTTCATGAGCAGATTGAGAGAAAGAGAGCAAGAGAGCAAGGGAGATTTTTGGGCAGTGAGGAGAAGTAGGCAGTAGCTTGGCACACTTTCCAAGGCAGCATTTCAGCAAGACCGTACAGCGGAGTTAGCACAGTGAAAGGCAGAATTTTTGGGCATGGTTTTCTAGAAAAGGAGGTCATACAGCAAGGCCGTACAGCAAGATTGGGCACAGAAATCGAGGCAGCAAAGGGTTGTTCCGTATAGCAAAGTTCTGCTGTGTTTTTAGCACAAAAATCGAGATTTTGGATAGCAGTATTTATTGATGTTTGCACAGATTTTGAGGAGGCCGTACAGCTGCATTTATTGCAGATTTCTGGGCACGAAAATCGAGGAGGACGTACAGCGTTTATTGCTGTTCTGTTTTTGTTGTCTGCACATTTTCCGAGGCGCTGGTTAAGCACGGAAAACGAGATAAGTTGTAAAGTCTGTTTGCTGATTTTTTTGTTGAATATTTCTCTCACTGTAAAAAGCATTTTCCAGAAATAAGAAGGAGCTTTCGAACTGGTTTTCCCCAAGAGTTGTAGGGGGTTTTTCCAGGGTCACATTGACCAAAAATCACTGTGTTTAAATGTGTTGAATGGCTGTTTGCATCTGCTAATTTTTATTTCTGTATTTTCAGCATTCTATAATTTTTTCCAGAATTTTTGTTTTCAGCAAAATTTATTTTCTAGCTTGTTAAATGTATGGATATGGGAAAGGGCATTTAACTATTTTGGAGTAATAAGGTGAAACTGAAAACCGGGGTGGGAAATGAGAAATTTCTACATGGTATCAGAGCTTGAGTGCTGAAGTGCAGTTTGGGACAAGAAGGAGAAAAATACAGCTTGCTGATTTTTCACTCAGAAAATTCCAGCAAGCTGATTTTTTCACAAACAGAATTTTTACCTTTACTACAGCAGTGCTATTTTTCAGTTTTAGGACAGCAGGATGTCTTTGGGACTGAGAGTGGAGGATAGGTTGGATGGGCATACCAATTACAGTGTTTGGAAGGAGAGAATGCAGAGTATCTTTGAGGAGGCGGAAGTCTGGGACATAATGGTGCATACCGCACAGAACCCTGTAAATGTGCCTACTGATGCTACTTAGTTGGCAGCATATAATAAAAATAACAACAAGGGTAAGAGACTGATTCTAGACGGAATCAAAGACCGTTGCATTCCTCATGTGAGAGGAAAAAGAAATGCTCATGAGATGTGGACAGCATTGACCAACCTCTACCAGAGTACCAATGAGAACCGGAAAATGGTCCTGAAGGAGAAGCTGAAGAACATTAAGATGGGTAAGACTGATAGTGCAGCTGGATATCTCACAAAGATTACTAATGTGAGAGATGAGTTGGCAGCGATTGGAGAGACCATTCCACCCACTGAGTTGGTGCGGATTGCAGTGAATGGCCTCCCCCGTTCATGGATGAACTTTGCTGATGGAGTTTGTGCACGTGAGACCCTTCCCACATGGGAGAGGTTTTGGGATGATTGCATTCAGACAGAGATCAGGAAAGGTCAGCTTGGGGCAGCCAAGCCAGTTGAGCAGGATGAGGATGTAGCACTGTTGGCAGGACGCAAGAAAGGCAAAGGGAAGAAGCAGGCTTCACAAGCAATGGTGGGGGCAAAGGCAAAGGTAAAGGTAAACAGGATAACACACAGAAGGACTATTCCAAAGTGAAGTGTTGGAATTGTCAGAAGATGGGACACTATGCAGTTGTGTGTCCGGAGAAGAAGAAGAAGAAGGGGAAGAACCAGAGCATGGCAGCTTCAGCAGAGGTTGAGGACTTTACAGATCGCTTTGACCGAGAGTTTGGGTTCATTGCGTGTGAGTCTTCTAGTGCAGGAGTACCTGCCACACAGGTTCAGAGGGAGCATGCATTTCCCTCGATTAGCGGAGCATCTTCGGGTATATGGTATGTGGACAGTGGGGCTTCACGTCACATGACAGGAGTCCGTGAGTACTTCTCAGAGCTTTCAGAGAGTGGCACTGATATAGAGGTAGTACTCGGTGATGACAGAGTTGTTAGAGCGGTCGGTGTGGGAACATTGACATTTCAGAGGGAGTCTAAACCTCCCTTGAAAGTGTCAGATGTTCTTTATGTGCCAGGGATGAGGAAGAACCTCATATCCGTCTCAGCTTTGGAGGATAGAGGATATGAGGTACTGTTCAGGGGAGGACAGGTGCTGATGTATCCCAGGGGCACTCCAGCTGATTCAGCTAGAGTGATAGGTGTACGCCATGCAAAGGTGTACAAGTTTGCATTCCAGCCCCTTTTGGCATTGAACAGTAGTACCGACAGCAGAGCTAGCAGTTCTGAGCTATGTGAGATTTGGCACCGCAGGATGGGGCATATGTATCATGGAGCCTTGAGGACCTTGCGGGAGATCACTACAGGTGTGCCAGATTTCAGTACTGATCACTTTGATACTTGCAGAGGATGTGCGATGGGCAAGTTTGCCAAATCCCCTTTTCCCAGCAGTGACAGCAAAGCAACTGGGATACTTGATTTGATTCATTCCGATGTGAGCGGTCGGATGTCTCATGTTTCCTTGTGTGGATATGAGTACTATGTCTTATTCATTGATGATCACTCCAGGAGGACCTGGATCTATTTCTTGAAGACCAAGAGTGAGGTCTTCAAGCGATTTCAGGAGTTCAGAGCTCTTGTGGAGACACAGACAGGTCGGAAGATCAAGTCCCCGAGGTCGGACAATGGAGGAGAGTACACCCTTGGAGAGTTTGTTGACTATTGTGCGGAGGCAGGCATTAGGAGGGAGTTCACTGTTCCTTACAACCCCCAGCAGAACAGGGTTGCGGAGAGGAAGAACAGATCCATTGGAGGGGCTGCCAAAGCCATGTTACGTGATCAAGGGTTGCCATTGTTTTTGTTGAAATTTGGTTACCGGAGGACAGGTGGTTCCCTAAGGCTTTGATCTTTCGCCTAGGGAAAAGTGTCCAAAAGAATTTTATTTTTCTCCTAAAGTGACTTTATAATTTTTATAAAGTCAAATCTAATTTAAAAGTGACTTTAAGTGATAAAGTTACTAAAGTGATTTTATAAAGTTATAAAGTCAAATCTAATTTAAAAGTGACTTTAAGTGATAAAGTTACTAAAGTCTAATTTTAAAGTGACTTTAATAAAGTCAATGTAAAATTAGAAAGGAAAAGTGACTTTGGAATTAAATGACTAAGTGGGTCTTTATTAAAGTGGGGTGAATTAAAAAATAGAAAGTGAGATTTAAATGAGCATTTAATCTCAGCCCTAGATCTCAATCTATTTTAGCCATTGGATTTAGGGATTCCCCAAAAGTCACTTAGGGTTAGATTAAAGGAGGGAAAGGAGGAAAAGGTCATTCATTCTTTCATGAGCAGATTGAGAGAAGGGGAGCAAGAGAGCAAGGGAGATTTCTAGGCAATGAGGAGGAGGAGGCAGCAGCTTGGCACACTTTCCAAGGCAACATTTCAGCAAGACCGTACAGCTGAGTTAGCACAGTGAAAGGAAGAATTTTTGGGCACGGTTTTCTAGAAAAGGAGGCCGTACAGCAAGGCCGTACAACAGGCCGTACAACAATATTGGGCATAGAAATCGAGGCAGCAGAGGGCTGTTCCGTACAACAAAGTTCTGCTGTGTTTTTGGCACAAAAATCGAGATTTTGGACAACAGTATTTATTGTTGTTTGCACAGATTTTGAGGAGGCTGTACAGCTACATTTATTGCAGATTTCTGGGCACGAAAATCGAGGAGGATGTACATCATTTATTGCTGTTCTGTTTTTGCTGTTTGCACATTTTCCGAGGCAGTGGTTAAGCACGGAAAATGAGATAAGTTGTAAAGTTTGTTTGCTGATTTTTTTGCTGAATATTTCTCTCACTGTAAAAAGCATTTTCCAGAAATAAGAAGGAGCTTTCGAACTGGTTTTCCCCAAGAGTTGTAGGGGGTTTTTCCAGGGTCATGTTGACCAAAAATATGTGTCAAAATGTGTGAATGACTGTTTTATGTGTGTTGATATTTATTTCTGCATTTTCCAGCATTCCGTAATTTTTCCAGAATTTGTGTTTTCAGCAAAATTTATTTTCCAGCTTGTTAAATGTATGGATATGGGAAAGGGCATTTAACTATTTTGGAGTAATAAGGTGAAACTGAAAACCGGGGTGGGAAAACAGAAATTTCTACATTGGGTTGGCTTGTAACCCATTTACATCATGTTCACTCAAAAATAAACTTGTCACAGGGCTTTAGGACAAATTAATAGAAGTGATTGATGTCATATAAGTAGAGGATCACTTCATTCTTGTTTCTCATCGTCACACAAACAATTCAATTCTCTACCTCACTAGAGTGTGAGTTGCTCTTTTTCACTCTAGCTAGAAAGATTTAGTCTTTTTCATGGTATGAGTTCTTGGATTTTAAATCTTTTTGTGGAGATGTTTCTTTGGGATGGAAAGAAGGTGCCTCTTGGAGAATTTTGGTGAGTTTTAAATGCTTTATCATTGAAAATTTTCATACTTTATATAATGTCATCAAGACAATGTGGTGTAATCTCTCTCCATTGTCAGGGCTCCATGAGGTAGTACAAGCACACCCTAATCATTTTCAGGATGATCATCATTGTCTAGGCTTTGGATCAAGGCATTTTTAGTTTTTTTTGTAGCATCAGATGGTGTTCTAGTCTCGAAAATTTTTAGAGAGGTTAAGAAACACTAAGACTCTATAACCCAGAAAAGGTTTCAGGAAAATCCACCTAGAAATGCCTTAATTAAGTTAGTTAATCAGTGATTAAATTTTTCCTAAGTCTAACTTAGGAAAAATAATTAATTATCAGGAATTAATTGAGGAAGGTTAGAGTTCTCTAGAAACTTGCATGGATCGACTAGAAAATAATCTCATCCATTGATTAAGATTTAATCTTCGTTGTTGGAGTCCCTTAGTGAAATTATAAGAAGAAGTCGATGGGTAGATGGAGGAACGCACTTGAGATTGATTTTCCTTGGGCAGTTTGATTTTCTAGAGAGCTGCAACAGTTGTCGAAAGAGTTTGATCCAGAGAAGGGAAGCAAAGACAAAGAGGGGCAAAGACAGTGAATTCGGAGGAAGTCTTCCAGTTCCGAAGAGTCAACAACAAAAGGGTCTTATTGTTGAGTTTTATTGAGTGTTGGAGTAGCATCGGATGTGCTCTAGCTCCCAAATTTTGTGGAGGGAATAGACTACATGCGATCTCCAAGAGTCGGAAAGGGATTTGGGAGATTCCATCCAGTTTGGGAGATAATTAATTAATTAATATTTTTAATTAAGGACCCTAAGTCTAACTTAGGAAAATTAAAATATTAAAGGCAATTAATTAAAACATGTGATGGAATTGTCTTAAGTCACACGGATCAAGCTTTCTTTTAATCTTAGCTATCGATTCAAGATTAGATCATGGCCGTTGGTTTTCCAACGAGAAAAGTATAAAGGAAAGGCTTGGGGTCAGTTGGAGGACACACACACAGAGGAAGAGCACTGAGACTAAGTTGAAATTCTAGGGTAGGGTTTGCTAAGAATTTTTGAAAGTGTTTCAACTGTAGAGAGGGGTAGTGTTGGCTAAGGGGATGGTCTAATCCGAATGCTAGGAATCAACAAGCGACAGAGAGCAACATCCCGAGGCAGCGCAGAGAAGCAGAGGCAACAACAATAGTTACGTAGCAGCTGCGTAGCACAGAGGGCAGCTTCAACTACATAGGTGCTACGCAGTGCCTTCTAGGGCAATGCTGGGCAACAGGGGACCCATTTGTGGGTTACGCAGAGACCCTTCTAGTGCAATGCACGGTCTGCGTCACCCATTTTGGGGTTACGCAGCCTTCTCCAGGCCAACGCAAAGGCACGCAAAGGCTGACTAGGCTGACGCAGGGGCTTCAGTGGGTTTCGCTGCTCTCTGCATGAATTCCAGGTGTTCTTTGTAAATCCCGTTTGAGGGTGTGGATCAATCAAGGTTTTGTCTTCAAAACAACAAGTTAGTCAGAGATCCTTTTTTCTTAGTGGGGTTCTAAGTTGCACCGAAACGGATACTTTATGAACTGACACGCAAATTTTCTCAAAAACTGATACGATACGATAGGAAACTAAGATATCATATATATATATATATATAAGAATTTCATATTAGCATTCATCTTTGAGAATCTAGATTATATCTAAAAATGCATAATCATCTATCATCATCATCTATCATCTATTTATCAATTATTCACTAGCAAAAGTAGAAATGATGATGAATATTAATGAGAATTTCTAGCAAACAATCTGCACAGCCCTATGCAAGAAATAAATAACACATCAATAAAATATACAGAAAATAGTAAATACACAAGCTAGAAAAAATACACATAAAGAAATCACACCCAACAATGACTTTGTAGCTGAAAACATGAAAAAAAATCAAGACAAAAGGCTGAAGCACATGCCACAAATAAATAAATAAAAAACATATACAAGGAAGGTTGAAGCACAAACATATCATAAAATATCCATGAATTATGAAATATAAAAGCTCGGTTACCACAATTTAAAAATGTATAAGGGAATCATTCAGGAATAAGTTATATACGTAGTAGCCACTTTACAAGTTACAACTTATTCTTATTTGAATAAGATATCATGGCAGAGAAAATCAGAAATGTTTAAATATAGTTTTTTTAATAGACTTATTAAGAAAAATGTTTTCACGATCCACCATATAAATGCATTAATTGCTAAGTAATACATTCATGTAATGCACATTGCATTCTGAAAACGTTTTTCTAAATAAATAAAAATTAAAAAAAATACGACTTTTATACATATATATATATATATATATATATATAACTTTCTAACCCCAACAACTAGGGACTTTTGACCCAAAGAAACCATGAACCCGAAACCCGTAACTGTAAACTTGAACTATTCGACTGTTCAACAACCAGGGAATTTTGATCCAAGAAACCATGAACCCGAAACCCGTAACTGTAAAGTTTAAACTTGAACTATTCGACTGTTACCCCTGGTCAACACTACTCGGCGTCGACATAGCAGGCACTGCTCGAGAGTCAGCGTCGACACAAGCAGAGTGTCGACAATACAGCGACGTCGGCAATGGCACTGGGCAGTCGTGCGGCAGTGACTGTGTCACGACTCAGAGGGCAGCGACAGTGGTTCACTGTTCGGGCGGTGGTTTAAACGTTCGAGAATGAAATGATACGAATATACAATTTGGCAACGGAAACGGATGTTTTTTACTGAAAAACGCGTTGGAAACGGATGTTACCTCCACCTGCCGTTTCCGAAAATTCAAAACGGCAAAAATACGTTTTTTGGCCGTTTTTTGGCCGTTTCGTATGAGGATCCGGATCAGAAACGGAAAACGCCGTTTCAAAGATGCTAGAAGGTCGTTTCCGGCAACTTAGGCCTGGCAACTGTGGTGCGATTTGTTGTATTCATAAAACTACTTAATAATATAAAACCTCGCAGCATAATAGAAAATCTTATGCATAAGAAAAATCTTATGCATACTTTTGCTTTATATCCGACCTGAAATTCTATTACGTGTTTACTTCGATGTTAATCTGAAGATTTAATCATTAATAACATGTTTAAGTAGGAGAAGTATAACTAGATCTAGCAGTAGATTTCTGCATAAAGCAACATTCAAAAATTTACACACGTATTTCCCATGGAAGTTGCACAGATAGCTTCAGAAGGAGATCAATTTTGCTGAAGGGAAGGGTGATTCGGTTGCAGCTGGTCCAAAAATTCTCCAGGAGGCCAAGTGAATTCCTTCCAGAGGTAAAGTCAACTAGGACGTTATTTTTCTAGCAGTTCCAGGGCTTAGCGAGTTGGAGCCTGCGCAAGCACTGCGCAAATGGTGTGCGAATAACTAGTTTTTCCAGTTGTCGGAGCTGGATCAAGCATGGTGTTGAGGTATTTGCCTCACAGATATTTTGGCCAGTTTATTTTGCTGATTGGATTGCTAGTTGGACATCCATAGATTGTACTCAGAGTTTTGTAGAAATTTTGACCTAACCCCAGTTATTAGTTTCTCCTTATTACCCCCATGTAGTTAAATGCCCATTCCCATAACCATACATTCAATAAGCTGGAAATAATAAGTATTTCTGAAAACACAAATTCTGGAAATTTCAAAGTGCTGGAAAATGCAGAAATAAAACTCAGAAATAATTTCAACAACACACACAGAAAATGACACGCTCATTTTTGGTCAATATAACCCTGGAAAAACCCCCTACAACTCTTGGGGAAAGCCAGTTCGAGAGCTCTTCTTTATTTCTGATAAATGCTTTTACAGAGAAATGAAAAGCATAGTAAAAATTCCAGCAACCAATATTCTTACTTATCTCGAAAACTGTGCATAATCTTCCCCTCGATTTTTGTGCCAAATGCAAACAGAAAAATTACAGAAAAAAGTACAGCCTTAAATTTTGTACAGACAGCACCGAAAACAGTGTCGGAACAACTGTACGGCCTCCCTCGAAAACTATGCCACTTACTGCCTCGAAATCTGTGTTGTACAGTCGTTGTACGACCTTGTTTTGTGTGTTGTTTGCTGCTGTACAGATTCCAGAAAAACAGTTATGTTTTTCTGTTGTACGGACCTCGATTTCTGTGCCTCCTTCCTTGATGTACGGACCTTGAAATCTGTGTTGCAATAAATGTTTTTCACCTCCTCGAAATTCATGCCACTTGCCCTAAACTTCGTGCTATTGCTTGTTGTACGGATTTGCTAAAATCTAGTTGCCTCGATATGTGTGCCAAGGTATTGTTCTCCCTCCTCCTCTGCTCAGAAATATCTTTGCTCTCTTCTCCTCCTCCTCTCAATTTGCTAATGAAAGACTAAATGATCTTTTCCTTCTTTTGCTTCTTTAACCTAACCCTAAGTGACTTTTGGGGAATCCCTAAATCCAATGGCTGAGATAGCTTCAGATCTAGGGCTGAGATTAAATGTGCATTTAAATCTAACTTTCTATTTTTTAATTCACCCCACCTTAATAAAGACCCTCTTAGCCTTTTATTTCCAAAGTCACTTTTCACTTTCTAATTTCACATTGACTTTATTAAAGTATCTTTAAAATTAGACTTAGTAAATTTATCACATATAAAGTCACTTTTAAATTAGATATGACTTTACCACATATAAAGTCACTTTAGGAGAAAAAGTTAAATACATTTGGACACTTTTCCGTAGGCCAAAGATCAAAGCCTTAGGGAACCATTCATCCTCTAGTACTCAAATTTTAACACTCCCTCTTAACGAGGAAAGTGTTCCTCACCACACTCATCTTGTCTCTGAAGTAGACATGCTTGCCCCGTGGTAAGGCTTTGGTGAATATATCTGCTACCTGCTCATCTGTGGGAATATACTCAAGCTTCACAGCGCCCTTCTGAACATAGTCTCTGATGAAATGATATCTAATCCTGATATGCTTTGACCAATCATGAAATATTGGATTCTACGTGAGTTTAATGCCAACTCTTATTATCACAGTAAATCACTGAAGGTCTCAACGATTGACCAAATAAGCCAAACAACATCTTGTGAAGCCATATGCCCTCACAACTGACTAGACTGGCTGCCATGTACTCTGCTTCCACTGAACTCAATGCTACTGACTGCTGCTTTTGGCTGAACCACCACACAACTGCCGAACCCAACCCAAAACAACACCCTGAAGTGCTCTTCCTATCAGAAGCACAACCTGCCCAATCAGAATCAATGTACCCTGCCAATCTCACTCCATCTCCCTGTCTATAATCCAAACCATAATCCACTGTCCCCCGCAAGTACTGCAAAATGTGTGTTGCAGCAACCTAGTGTACTCTCCTGGGCTCACACATGAACTGACTCATCGTGTTGACTGCAAAACATATATCTGGTCTAGTGTTGGCCAAATACATCATGGAACCAATCAGTTGTCTATACAATGTGGGATCCACCAACCCAGAATCTGAAGCGTGAAGCTTCTTCCAGTTAGTGATCATAGGTGTCGACATGGGTTTACAATCCTCCATGTGAAATCTGCTAAGGATGTCGACAATATACTTCCCCTGTCCCAGGAAGAATTGCCCTTCCTCCTCCCTATAAGTCTGAAAGGCTTTCGAGGTCTCACTGTAGCCCCCAAAGACACCCTTCTCTGCGGTGGGCTCTAGCTTGGTCCTCTTCTCCTTGGGTACATAAAAGTATGCAATACACCTAAAGATACGAAAGTGACCAACATCAGGCTTCTTCCCAGAAAAAGCCTCCTCCGAAGTCACATGCCCCAAGGCACGATGTGGACTCCTATTCTACAAATACACTACAGTGTTGCAGGCCTCTGCCCACAAAAACAATGGTAACCCCTGATCATGTAACATGGCTTTGGCAGCTCCAACGATGGATCTGTTCTTCCTCTCTGCAACCCCATTCTGCTGGGGGTTGTAAGGAACTGTGAACTCCCTCCTGATGCCTGCCTCCACACAATAATCAACAAACTCACCAAGGGTGTACTCCCCTCCATTGTCTGACCTGAGGGACTTGACCTTTCTACCTGTCTGAGTCTCCACAATAGCTCTGAACTTCTGAAACCACTTGAATACCTCACTCTTGGTCTTCAAGAAATAAATCCAGGTCTTCCTGGAGTGATCATCAATGAATAAAACATAGTACTCATATCCACTCAAGGAAACATGAGACATCCGACCGCTCACATTGGTATGAATCAAAGCAAGAAGCCCGTTCTATCTACTGTCACTGTTGGGATAAGGGGATTTGGAAAACTTCCCCATAGCACATCCTCTGCATGTATCTTGGTGATCAAAACTGAAATCTGACACACCTGTAGTGATCTCCCGCAATGTCCTCAAGGCCCCATGATACATGTGCCCCATCCTGCGGTGCCAAACTGCTAGCCCTGCTACCGGTACTACTGCTCAATGCCAAAAGAGGTTGAAATGCAAACTTGTACACCTTGGCATGGCGTACACCAATCACTCTAGCTGAATTAGCTAGAGCACCCCCGGGATATATAAGCACCCGTCCTCTCTTGAACAATGCCTCATACCCTTTGTCCTCCAATGCTGAGACGGATATAAGGTTCTTCCTCATCCCTGGCACATATAGAACATCTGACACTTTCAAGGGAGGTTTGGGTTCCCTATCAAATGTCCCCACACCGATTGCTCTAACAATGTTGTCATCTCCAAATACTACCTCTATATCAAAGCCACTCTCTGAAATCTCTGAGAAGTACTCATAGACTCCTGTCATATGATGTGAAGCCCCACTGTCAACATACCAAATACTTGAAGATGCTCTGCTAGTGGAGGGAAATGCACACTCCCTCTCAACCTCCGTGGCAAGTGATCCTGCACTAGTGGACTCACAAGCAATGAACCCAAACTCCTGATCAAAGCTCTCCGAAAAGTCCTCTATCTCTGTTGATGCTGCCATGGTCTTGTCCTTTCCCTTCTTCTTCTTCTCTGAACACACAACTGCATAGTGTCCCATCTTCTGACAATTCCAACACTTCACCTTGGAATAATCCCTCTGCATGTTCGTCTGCTTACCTTTACCTTTGCCTTTGCCCCCACCACCACTTGTGGAAGCTTGCTTCTTTCCTTTGCCCTTCTTACCTCCTGCTAACAATGCTACATTGTCATCCTCCTCAACTGGTTTCGCTGCACAAAGCTGGTTCTTTCTGATTTCATTCTGAATGCAATCATCCCACAACCTCTCCCAAGTGGGAAGGGTCGCCTGTGCAACAATCCCATCAGCAAAATTCAGCCATGTACTGGGAAGTCCATTCACTGTAATCTGCACCAACTCAGTGGGTGGAATGGCCTCTCCAACTACTGCCAACTCATCTCTCACATTAGTGATCTTTGTGAGGTATGCAGTGACACTATCAGTCTTTGTCATCTTAATGGCCTTCAGTTTCTCCCGTAGGACCATTTTTCTGTTCTCATTGGTACTCTGGTAGAAATTGGTCAAGGTTGTCCACATCTCGTGTGCAAATCTCTTTCCTCTCACATGTGGAACGACATAGTCTTTAATGCCATCCAGAATCAATCTCTTTCCACTGGCATTCTTCTTATTAGACTCAGTCAACTGAACAACGTCAGTAGGCACTGTTACTGGGTGTTGTTGGGTATGAACCATGATGCCCCAGACTTCTGCCTCCTTAAAGATTATCTGGATTCTCTCCTTCCATGTACTGTAGTTGCTATGCCCATCCAACCTATCCTCCACCCTCAAGCCCAAAGACATGCTTGTTGTCCTAAACAACTGAAAGTTTCAATGTTGTGGTAAAGGTTCAGTTTTCTATGTGAAATATCAGCTTGCTGTAATTTTTCACTCGCTGTCCCAAACTGCACTTTTCAGCCACCCAAGCTCTGATAACATGTAGAAATTTTGACCCAACACTGGTTATTAGTTTCTCCTTATTACTCCCATGTAGTTAAATGCCCATTCTCATAACCATACATTCAACAAGCTGGAAATAATAAATATTTCTGAAAACACAAATTCTGGAAATTTCAAAGTGCTGGAAAATGCATAAATAAAACTCAGAAATAATTTCAGCAACACACAAAAAATGACACGCTGATTTTTGGTCAAAATGACCCTAGAAAAACCCCCTACAACTCTTGTGGAAAACTAGTTCAAGAGCTCTTCTTTATTTCTGATAAATGCTTTTAGAGAGAAATGAAAAGTACAGTAAAAATTTCAGCAACTAGTATTTTTACTTATCTCAAAAACCGTGCATAAACTCCGCCTTGATTTTCGTTCCAAATGCAAACAAAAAATTACAGAAAAATGTACAGTCTTAAATGTTGTACGGACAACACTGAAAATAGTGTTGGAACAACTGTACGACCTCCCTCGAAAACTGTGCCACTTGCTGCCTCGAAATCTATGTTGTATCGCTGTTGTACGAACCTCATTTTGCGTGCTTCTTGCTGCTGTATGGATTCCAGAAAAACAGTTATGTTTTTCAGTTGTACAGACCTCAATTTTTGTGCCTCCTTGCTTCTTGTACGGACCTCAAAATTGTGCTGCAATAAATGTTGTTTTTCACCTCCTCGAAATTTGTGCCACTTGCCTTGAACTTTGTGCTGCTACTTGTTGTACGGATTTGATGAAATCTAGCTGCCTCGGTATGCTTGCGAAGGTACTATTCTTCCTACTTCTCTGCTCAAAAATACCCTTGCTCCCATCTCCTCCTCCTCTCAATCTGCTCATGAAAGACTGAATGATCTTTTCCTTCTTTTCCTCCTTTAACCTAACCCTAAGTGGCTTTTGGGGAATCTCTAAATCCAATGGTTAAGATAGCTTTAAATCTAGGGCCGAGATTAAATGTGCATTTAAATCTCATTTTCTATTTTTTAATTCACCCCACTTTAATAAAGGCCCTCTTAGCCTTTTATTTCCAAAGTCACTTTTCACTTTCTAATTTCACATTGACTTTATTAAAGTCACTTTAAAATTAGACTTGGTAACTTTATCACTTATAAAGTCACTTTTAAATTAGATTTGACTTTACCACTTATAAAGTCACTTTAGGAGAAAAAGTTAAATACATTTGGACATTTTTCCCTAGGCCAAAGATCAAAGCTTTAGGGAACCACTTGTCCTCTGGTACCCAAATTTTAACAAGTTTCTCACTGTTGCTTAATGATAAAAACCCTCAACTGCTGCACGGATTTTCCCAAGTTGGGTTTTTCCGGGGACTTTTGTCCAAAAAGAACGATGTTATAATTTTGTTTGTGTGCACCAGTGTTTTCTCAGTTTCCAGTTTATCTTCTGCAATATTTTTATTTGTGAAGATTGCAGTGTGACTAATTCGTTGTTGCCATAGCAATAAACTGCTAAATTAATTAACAATTAGAAGAATTAATTCTAGTTGCTACAATAAAATATCAGTGGTGAAATTTTCATAGGCATGCCTATCAAACAGTATCAAGGCCAACCTAGGGGCATGCAAGGTTCGCTGGGTACATCGTCAAGAATCACCAATGCTAATTGAACTTAGCGTTTCAACATCTGAGGGTGCTCTGCAGTGTCAATCAATTGTTAAGATCATCAAAATGCCCAATCCTCTGCTGTAGAAGGGTAATGCTGTATCTGCAATGTCATCATGTTCTCTAGAAGTGTAGTACAAGCTGGGCATCATGTGGACTAGGCATAAAATGAGTGTGCCCTTTGTGACTATTGCTTTGTGAAGAACCGCCTGAGAAAACCATCTCAAACTCAAGTGAAAGCAACCACTCATTAGAGACAATGACCATAAATGCGTCATAGTGGACCATACTTATTTGTTAAGTTCATAGTAATACTTCAAACTGGGGTCAACTTCAAATATCTAAGTAGACCATGTGTTGTAAAAGGGTTCCCTACCTTGCTAGAGGTGGCTAGGTAATCAAGCATATTAGGTGCTTCTAGCCCCTAAGGGGAGGTGACATTTCCAAGGTTAACCCTTCAATTCATAGGTGCTAGTGATAATAATGGCAATGGAGGGGCAAGACTTAATGGCTAAGTGCCATGGCCAGGCGACCAGTTGATGGATGTCTACATCCTGAGTGTACAAATGTAATTGAGGGAGCAATCGTGGAGAAATGAGTTACCCCTTTCCTCGGCCTACTTTTTCCACCCCTTTGGTGTGCCCTTTACTTCTTGTATGAAGTGTAGCTTAGGTGTCCAAGCTTGCTTTTTATGATATAACATTTATTTACCCCTTAAGGATGAGTCGATTTCCAGCTCATTAGGATTGGGACATGCAAGGGTTCCTTTTGATGAGATGAAGCATCTAGTACTCAGGAACCAGGTGATGGCTAATGAGGGGGGTAGAGCTTATGCTAGGCATTTGCCGACATTCTAATTATGTCTCGACCATCTTTTGCATTTTAACGTTTTTTTTCTCGTTTTGTTGTGACCATCTCATGCTTTTATATTTCTTGAAATTGCATCAAACTCAATGGAAAGTTTTCCGGCCCAAACTGAAGGATGTCGATGTATGAGTGCCAAATCCCAATAAACCAATGACAGTTAACCCGAAGGATGGACTGTTGAGATTTTGTGTATTTGGGGTAGCATCAGTTGTGCTCTAGGTCCCAAATTTTGAGGAAGGACTGGAGTTCACCTGTTCTACAAGACCCAGAATTGGATTTGGGAAATTTTATCTGGTTTAGGTGATATTAAATTAATTAATTATTTTAATGTATTTCCTAAGTTAAAACTTTGAAAATAAAATAATTAAAGTGACTTTAATTAAATGTGATGAAATTGTCTTAAGTCACACGGATCAAGCTTTCTTTTAATCTTAGCCATTGATTAAAGATTTAATCTTGGTCGTTGATTTGTCAATGAGAAAAGTATAAAGGAAAGGCTTGGGGTCATTAGTAAAACACACAGAGGCAGAGCACTGAAGCTAAGCTGAGATTCTAGGGCAGGGTTGCCAAGAATTCTCAAGTGTTCCAGTTGCAGAAAGGGGAATTTAGACCAAGGGGATGATCTGATCTCGGGGTCTAGAAAACACAAGAAGCAAAGAAGAGATCAGGAAAGACAGTGCAGAGGAAGGCAGCAGCAGCAACAGCAGCAAGGACAACGTGATTTTCAGGAAACCCTTCAAGGGTTACGCAAAGACCCTTAGGGTCAACGTAGTGATTGCGTCACCCAATTTGGGGTAATGAAGTCCCTTCCAGTGACAGCGCTGAGCATTTGGAAGCCTTCAGAGGCTGATGCAGTGTCTTTCTGCAACAGATCTGGGGTTTCTAGGCCTAGATCTGGCTAAGTTCAGTAAATCCCGTTTGAGGGTGTGGATCAGTCAGTATCGTTGGTCTTAGATCAGCCAGGTGCTGCAAATCTAGAGTTTTCTCTATAGGGTTTTCCAGATCTGGAACCCAGAGTTGTGTATTCAGAAATATTCTTAATAATAAAGCCCTCTAGCAGCCAAAGACCGGTTTTCCCACATTGGGTTTTTCTGGGAATAGTTTGTCCAGAAATAACTATGTCACTTTGTCTATGTGTGCCTATACTTATTCTAGATCTGAATTGGTAGAGATCTCTTATGTGTTTTGCTTTGATGTTAACTTGAATTTATTCAGTTGATAACTTGTATAAGCAGGAGAAGCCTAACCGGATTAACAGAAATAATTTCTGCATAAGAATTAAGATTCAAAAATTTCTACATGGTATCAGAGCAATTGCAGATCTAGAAGGGTCACCAGCTGAAGAATCTGAAGGATCTAGCTGCAGAATGTAGCTGGAAAGGCAGTAGAGAAGCAGATTTGAAGGGACAACGCAGTTTTCAGGAGGAGATTTACGCAAAGGGAAGGATGATGTTGTCCAGTGTTGTGTCCTAGCAAGCCCATGCAATTACTGCGCGGAGGCAACTCAGAAACAACGCTAGTTGAGTCTGAAGCCAGCCAGTGTGATTCAGATCTTAATCTGTCAGATCCAGAAAAAGTCTGCAGAAAAGTTGCAGAAATTCAGAAGAGCTGGTGGGGTTAAACTTCTGAAGTTTTCAGATTTTTAACCTTAGCACAAGTGACAAAGTTTGGGAAGGGATCAGCTTCTCAGAGAGTTTCTTGCCAAAGGAAACTTGCAATTTGGTTAGAGGATCAAAGAAGAAGCTGAATCATAGTTGATTTGGTAGATTTACAAGGAGGGAAATCAAGTGTCAGAGGGAGCAGAGGGTTCCCAGTTCGAAAAGGGCCCTAGATCCAAGATCTCTAGCATAGAGAAGAGGAGCTCTGACACATTTTGAGCAGATGGCTCCTCATGGACTGCGTGATCAAGATAGGCTAGAGGGCCTTTCAAACTTTTCGGTGTGGAAAGCGAGGATCCAGATCAAGAAGAAGAGGAAGGATCCTTCTAAGATCAAGTGCTTCTTGTGTGGCGAAATGGGACATTTTGCCAGCCATTGTCCAGAAAAGAAGAAGGACAAGGAAGCATCTTCTTCCAAAGCAGCGGTGGCAGATGATGGGTCAGGAGATGATGTAGCCATGAGTGCTGATGAACCACGAAGGTGGGGTGACATGGACATGTAGAGGAGCTACATGGAAGTAAGGCGGGATCCTTGAGCAGCTCATCTCTTGGATCACAAGCGAACTATGGCAGCCTTAAGACAGTAGTGGGACAAGTGGAGCAGTGGGTGCATAGATCACAGATGAGGTAGAGGCAGAGGCAGATCTGGAGGTTGGGAGGAGCAGCAACAACATAGAAGCAGTAGCAGCGCAAAGGATGATGTGACTTCAGGAGCACAGAGCTGCAGCAGTGCAGTAGACGACAGCAGCAGCAGCAGACGACAACAGCAGCAGCGGCAGATGGCAGCAGTAGTAGCAGCAGCAACAAGGATAGCGTGATTTTCAAGAAACCCTTCAGGGGTTGCGTAGAGACCCTTAGGGACAGCGTAGTGACTGTGTCACCCAGTCTGGGGTAACGAAGTCCCTTCCAGTGACAACGTTGAGCATTTGGAGGCCTTTAGAGGCTGACGCAGTGTCTTTCAGGGGCAGATCTAGGGTTTCTAAGCCTAGATCTGGTTGAGTTCTGTAAATCTTGTTTGAGGGTGTGGATCAGTCAGTATTGTTGGTCTTAGATCAGCGAGGTGCTGCAAATCTAGAGTTTTCTTTGTAGGGTTTTCCAGATCTGGAACCAAGAGTTGTGTATTCAGAAATATTCTTAATAATAGAGCCCTCTAGCAGCTAGAAACCGGTTTTCCCACATTGGGTTTTTCCGTGGACAGTTTGTCCAGAAATAACTGTGTTACTTTGTCTATGTGTGCATGTGCTTATTCTAGATCTCAATTGGTAGAGATCTTTTATGTGTTTTGCTTTGATGTTAACTTGAATTTATTCAGTTGATAACTTGTATAAGTAGGAGAAGCTTAACCAGATTAACAGAAATAATTTTTGCGTAAGAATTAAGATTCAGAAATTTCTACATGGATGTGGTATTAAGGGAATGATGAAAGGTGTTAAATATGGAATGGTTATGGACACACTACTTCAATCCAAGTTTCCCTAAGTAGTGCCCCTCCTATGACCCTAAGTCCTTAGAGGAGGTCCCATTGGACTAGGGCTAAAGACTAACCCCCTTGGTAAGGTGAGAGAACAAGTTTACAATCAAGTTCGTTCAATTATCTAGATCACCCCTTTATCCATGTTAAAATGCACAAAACATTAAGTAAAAACTCTTGATTGCAAAATGGTTAAAGTACTTGCTGAGTGGTAGCCCAACTTCTTTCAAGAGAAATGATGGATGGTGAGAGGTGTATGACCCGTGGAAATGGTAGAGGAATGTAGCATATCATCACCACTGAGCAATATGTAGGGTTGCTGGCTGGCTAGCTATCCAAGAGAGGAGAAAAGTTTTCTTCTATAGGGTTACGCACTGTGGGTGGGTAACAGGGACCAATCGTGTAATTAGAGATTGGGGTAATGTCTTCTCTTGAGTGGTGGAACATGCATGGTGGTGTTGCTCCACATCTACAATGTTGGCAATACAAGTGTTTACACAAGTGGTGAACACTTCTTTGCAAAAAGGTGTTGAATAACTTATAGTTTCATATACAATGCCAATAGAAATAGGTTGAATGTAAATTGGGTAGAGAGCTTGGTTTACGTTCATTACAACTTGCGATTGTTGTCCCAATACTGTGAGGAGGCAACGACAAGACTTAAGGGTTTGGGACAAAATCCCAAAGAAGAATCATTTGGAGGATGGAGTGTTGTCTTTAGAGCAATTGGAGGACGCTCTTATCTAGGATGATGATGATCATCTTGAGATGCCACCCCCATCTGGTGCCATTGTTCCTCTTACCCACCAAAAGTGGGTACCCCTAGGAGGGCTTTTCTCCTACTCATCTTCTTCCAGTCGACAGACAACAACCCCTGACAACCACCTTGTAGCTGATGTGATGTGCCACTTTATCTCCACCCCTTGCATCAGTTGTGTGTTTCCTCACCCATTTGTTAAGAGTCCATATTAGAAGGTGGGCAATCTGACCCAAAAGGTATGTTTTTTATCGTTCAATTGGGTGCTTATGCTTGTTTTTCATTTGGGCATTTAGGCATGGATTATTGGGTAACTTGGAAGAAGGAAGAGGTTTGACCATGGTTTTGTTCCATCACCTTAAATGGGCGGTTAATCTTCAATCGTAGTCCCGTGGGATCTCCCCTATTGGCCTATGGCTTTAGGAAAGACACTACTTGGGAAACCCCGATTTTGGTAGCGTGGTCTCGTTTTCCCATTCCATATTTATCACTTCTCTCTGCACATTACGAATCCTATTCATGATTTCCCTTCTCCAGGTCTGCAGGGTCTAGCACACCCTCTCCCCTTGTCCACATATTTGGGTCATTTTTGGAAACATTGCCCCAGAGGTCAATGTACCTAAAAGAAAGTTAACAACATATCATGGCCACAAGCAAGAAACAAAATAAAAAGAGAATCGTAAAGTGCAAAAGATGTTTGAGACATTATTAATATCACATGCGCAAAAGCCAAGCATGAGCTCTACCCCTTATCATTATGACCATCATCTTGGTTCCTTGGACCTATAATTGCCCCATCACATCATTAAAGGAACCCTTGCACATCCCAACCCCTGGTGGTCGATGAACTGACCCACCTTTAAGGGGGTAATAACTCCTATAAATCGTTCATAACATGCTCTCATTTCCTAGAGCTTCGAGCAATAATACAAAAACAAAATCAAGAAAAAACAAAAGGCGAATAAAGAGGGGTGGAAAAACAAAGGCTGGGGTAACTCATGCATCCATAATTGCTCTCTCTTCACATCTATGCATCCAATATGTGGACTTCCTTATTAGTTCTACACCTTTGAGCATGGCATCTGGCCCTAATACCTCGTTATCCCCATTCGATTCCATCATTATTCACATGCCACCTATTGATTGAAGGATGTACCAGGGACATGTCTTTCCTGTTAGGGGTTGGGAACACCTAATAGGGTTGTCTATTAGCCACTCCTACCTAGGGAGGTAACACTATTACAAGATCAAAGCCCTAAATTTGGAAGAGAAGTGTCATATGAAGCCCTAATTTGCCCTTGATTAACAATCTTGGTTTACTTAGATGCGCTAATGATTAATTGTACCTGATGGTGAAGATGCAACATTGGACATTGTGTGTGATTAGCAAATGGTTTCATCATGGGTTAGGCAACTTATTTGGGGCCCAAGACCACTAGAGGAGCATTATGACACCCTATAGATGAAGCGTTGAGAGCCATGGGGCTCTTATCACTTGCAGAGCATCACTCCCTTCCATGGGCACCTACTGTTGAGAATTAGGAAGCGCAGTGTTTAATTTAACTCTCTACTTTGATAATTACTTGTGAACTTACTCTTCTTACTTATGTCTTTTCTTTCATTAGCTTATTAGGTCTTTCATTAAGTCAATTATCAAAAACACAAGGGACACAAATTTAGGCTATTTCAAGCCAAGGCCAAAACCTCTCCCTCTTGGAGAGGAAAACCCGCAAGAAATTCTTCTTATAGACTTTCAATTGACAAGTACCATGACCATGACTCAGACCCTTGACCTATGTATGCCTCGAAGACCTTGTCACTGCTTCTTCCTTGATTCCTTAGGCTGATCCTTCTTTTCTGCACCGTCTTGCACTAGGACTAGAGAGCTCGATCTCTAGCTGTCTTCTTCCTTCTTTCTGCACTGTCATGCACTTGTAACCTAGAGAAACTCGGTCTCTATCCAACAGTCTTTAACACAGTAAACTTGACCTCCAATAATCTTCTTTTAAGTGACATCTCCCTTCAGCCTCCTTCCAGCACCTTGTTCCACTTAATGACAACCTTGAGATCCGCACTGTAATTGTAGACTAGTTCGAAAAACACAGAGATATCTGAGCTCCTTTCTCTACTGATCTGTCTCCTTTCTTCTTTCCAAACAACAACCCTAACCTCGCATTTTTATTGCAAACAAGTGATCTCAGACTTGTCCTTTTATTCGTACCTTTTACAGTCCTGAAATTCCTGCAACTCAGTCCGAAAGTTTCAGACAAATATGAATCTGTATCTCTGTTTTTCTGCGTAGGATACAGGGGTATATATAGTTGATCATGTCTGTAAATTAGCCGACTTGTCATTTAGTTATGGAGGCGACTTGATAGAGGGTATATAAGCCAACTTGTAGACGATATTTTCCAGCGTATTGAAGGTTGTCTTGAAGCGTATATACATCATGTATTTCACCATTCTTGAGCCATATTGTTGAGCTACTTTGACAAGGTCTTTGAGGCATACTTCATTGACTTGACTCTTCATATACATGACTCTTAATTGGTACATTTATGACAAGATGACAAATCCGTAAAAGACATCAAGAAGAAGTTTTTTGACCTATAATAAAAACCTTGCTCATGAAACCCATGAAGCAAGCATAACAAAAATACATTTTATTATTTTTGTCTTCTTCATTACATAAATACATAATTACATAGTCAATATGAAGACCGAACTTAGTTATAGTTTCCAACACTCCCTCTTAACTAGGGAGGTATTCATAATGGTACATGGTCACTTTCAATCTGAAGAATCTCATAAGAAGAATCAGATTGGTAATCGCATCTGTATAGCATCATATCAACCAGCGTTTTCCTAGTGCAAGGCCTTGACTAACAGCCCCATCTCTCAACGAGACAATGGGGTACAATGCTGAAGAGACACATGACTTATAGGCCCATAGTCATTGTCTCTCCAAGGTACATACCCCACCCGGGTGTTCCTAGACTATGAACTTCTTGGACTATTCTTCTCTTGTGTAGCTAGCCCTCAAGGAATATCTGTCCCCGACTACTCTTATCTTGAATGCCTTATCTCATTCTCAAAGAGTAGCAAATGCCAGATGATTATCCAATCCTCCATTTTTTCTTCCTAGTTGAAGACTAGAATGATGTGTCTATCTCTCCCTCTCAGCCAGGGAGGACCTATTCCACAAGGGAATGTACTCATTCCTAGGAATGTACCTAAGCTCATTCTTAGGAATTAGCAAGCTTCTTCCAAGTAAGAAACTTACCACCAGGCTCCCTCTTAACCAGGGACCTGCAGCAACAATGGTGAGAGACCCAATGGCTCATGAAGAATTCCTCCCCTCCATGTCATGGATTTCGATTATTGAGGAATCTTCAACTTTAGCTTCATAGCGCAGATCAATATAGAGACTTATCTCCTTAACACACCTTGTAGTCCCTTTGTCTTCGCTGTCTAATCCTTCTTCTTTGCACCTCCTTTCCACACTAAATGACTGTCTTGATATCATAGTTCCTTGCTGAAGTGACTTTCTGCCAACCTTAGATATGCGAGGTAGGCTCAAAACCAAAACAGAGATATCTTTAACCCTCCTTTCTTGTGTTGGACTGTCCCTATTTTCTTCGCTGGAAAGTCACCCTTTAAGCACTGAGTTACAGACCTTCCCTTCGCACTTGATCACATAAATGATCGAACTTTATCTTACCAAATGAAGTCGTAGACCTATATATATAAGCACTGTCTCATGTCTTCTAGGCTGACATGATTTCTTGAGGATGAGCCGACTTCATCAAGGAGCATATTTTCCACATTTGAGCCTACTAACTTGGAGCATTTAGACAAGGTCTTGGAGCATACAAATTACATCAATATTTGTCCTTCATCAGTGTAACACTTCTTCATATTCATGACTCTTAATTATATATTTTTATGACAAGATGAAAAACCCCTAAAGACATAAAGAAGAATTCTTTGGCCTATAATAAAACTTCCTTGCTCATGAAACCCATGAAGCAAGTATTTACAAAATACATTTTATTATCTCTTGTTCTTCATTACATAAATTCATAGTTACAAGTCATTATGAAGACCGAACCTAGTTACACTTTTCAACACAATCGACTTAGCAATATATACAGGCTTTGGCAGTTGATCTGAGGCCCAAATGAGGTTTGTCTCACCCCTTGAGACATGGGAGGGCTAGCACCATTCTCTAAGCCCTCAACGTTGGGCAAAACTAGTCTATTCTATCGCCAAGAGACCCATGAGACCCATTTTGTGCCCCAAACACAAAACAAGGGTTCACAAGATGACTTGCATGGAGATTTAGGGGCCAACCCCTAGATTCGGGCTTTTGGAGCCCTCTACACTCGACTTGGCACTGGAGGATCCCAATGCATGTCCTAGAAGGGTCTATGCATGCATGATGTAAGTATTTCGACCTCTTTTGTGGGTTATTTCTTACGTTTTACATTGGCTATGAGATTGGTTTGTAACCTCACTTAGTTTTGCCCATCATTTTACAACTTGGAGGGGCTTTTAGGCTAAATTAGAGATCATTAGACATTTATAAATAAGAAAGAGGTCATTTGACTCTCTCATCATCATCACTTTGATCATTCGACCTCTTTAGAGAATTTCACACTTGTTACTTCTTAGCTTTTGGATATCTTTGGATGCATTTCGATGTTTGGAAGCTATTTGGATTATCTTTGGAGGTATTTCTTTGGATGATGGATGGATATACTACATGTTGCCTTGTAATTGCTTAATGTTAATGAAATTTTATCTTGAAATTGCTGCTTCTAGAGTATGCGGATTTGTGCCCTAATTATTGAAAATTATTTTCTGAAAGACTATCTAGTTGAGGATTGCATATGTTATTCATTGTATGACATGTAATGAATGTTCCTAGTGGAGGAATACTTTAAATTCTCTATGAAACTCCATTTTCCTTAGATGTGGGTAAGTGCTAGAAATTGGTACCTACGACATCAATTTTCAGCCTCAAAAACAATTTAACTTATCCAAAGCTTCCTAGACTCCATATACCCAAAGGACAAGGCACTAATCCAAGTCCTAGGTGATCATACTCTTTTTTAATCCATAAATTTTCCTGCAAAAAATTTTGGTCCTCTTAAGGTAAGATACGAACTAGGGCTTAGAGTGAATTGCCTCTAGGCTACCTAACCTCCATGTTTGGTGGGCATCGACTAAATTTTTCTCCATAAAATCTCTTGCCCTAGGTGTTTCCCTTAGAGGGAAAGCCTAGTTATTCCTCGTCAACTTGGGGACTTCTTTGAAGGTTGTAAGAGCTTAGTTCTTGTTGAAGTACATCACAAGAAGTCGTTTCTCCTAATTTCCATGATCTCGGGAGTGCCTAAATCTAAGCAAATTCACAAAACCCTAGGAGTTGTGCATTTTATTCCTAGGCCTCTTGTAGAAAGCATATTGCTTCTTGAAGCCTTGTACCATAAATCTGAGCCTTTCTTGAGAGATTCTAGCCTATCACCTAATACCTTAACCTTAGAATACCTTTCATAGGTGATCTTATCCTGCCGAGACTCCTCCCATCAGTGAAAATCCGTAAAGAGCAGGGGGTCTTGGCTATGGTGACAATGGGCCATTGCCCTATTGTTAGCACTTGGTCTAGCTACTTGTCTTATAGGGTTTCCCTCTCCAAGGCCTGCTAGATTTTGTGGTAATAGTTCCCATGTTCAAGTCTTCAACGTCAGCAACAGGGGCTTCATCTTCAGTTCCACGACCAACATCTACTTCATTGCCACCACGTGGAGGCTCATGGAACAAACATGGTGATGTACTAAGGAGGAGAGATTAGTAGATAGATTCATAGTTCACTACTTTATTTGGCATACTCTATAAATGATAGATTGGAGTCTTAGTGTTGTGGATTTGAACTTTTCAATCTTCCTACTTCAATGTGTAGATGGTGGTGGCCTATTTTGTAAACATTACCATTTGATCATGTGGACTATTGCTTGATAAGTTATTTGAAATTTTTAACTTTTAATGGTCTACTTTCTATTATATGCTTAAAATTTTGATACTTTCTATGATATGCTTAAAAATTTGATACTTTATAGCTTTTGTTGTCTATGATATGCTTAAGAATTTGATGTTTGTTGGTAATTGCTAGAATGTAGATGGTTGATGCTCGAATACTTAATCATTAATGCACTACAGATGCCATTTCTACCCTGATTTATGTACAAATATGCATGTTTTCGTATCTTTTGCAACTAATATGGCATTTTAGATTTTTTTTTTTAAAATAGAAATGCAAAATAATATATATATTAGATGCTTTAGTTTTGAAGATTTTTGGAAAATGGCACTTCTAACGCTTAGTTTTAGAAAACACACCGGCTTTTATATATATACACACTTCCAAAAAACTCACCTGCTTTGTGCAACATTGCCCCCACATTGTATTCATACTGGTTGTAATTTTTGCTCTATTGACCTAATTTGTGGTCATTCATTGCATATTAATAAAACTATATTAGCTTATCTTATCTCTAGCTTCTACCTTCTTGTGTAGGAAAGTGTCATTGTACTGGTTCTGTATCTGTCTCTTTGGCGCAATCAATGTCTGGCATATCGAAAATGAAGCTTTGTCGCGCTTTTATCTAGCTTTCAAAGCATGTCGGTGTTTGATGATTTCTTGTGCAAATTTTTAGAAGTTTTCGACCCTTTGTTTTGGTAAAAAATCTTCTGTTTAAATCAATGTTTCACCAAGACTCTGGTGCGGGGAGACGCACAAAGGGGACATGTAGGAGTACCCTCAAATTTTACAGAAATTTTGGGGGTGCGGGGAGACGCACAGAGGGGACATGTGGGAGTACCCTCAAATTTTAGAGAAATTTTGTGGGTGCAGGGGGATGTCGAGGTATATATATATATATATATATATATATATATAATTCAAGTTCATATTCAATAATAAAGCATAAATAGACTTAATAGTAATACATTGATCCATCCTCATTATTCATTTTGATACATACATCATTCATATGACATACTCATCATTCATCCATACCATGAGATTCGTTAATAAAATTCAATAATGAAATATTCCAATACATTGATCCATATCTTTCATCATTCTATAATCTACATTGATTTAAAAATTAAATTCATCTTTCATCATTCTAGAAGAGCTCGACGGTGGCCAAGAGAGCAGAGCTCGATGGCGGTAGGAGAGCACAACTCGACGACTAGCAAGAGAGCACAACTCGATGGCGGGCAAGAGAATTTGGGAAGTTAATAGGTAAGTTAACCTAGGTAAGTTTTAACTTTTTATTTTTTAAGTTTAGTTTTATTTTTTATTTATTTTAAAGTTTTTTAATACGTGAATTTTCAATTTTTTTTTTTTATATTACGTGTTATTAGACAAATTCAAGGGAGAACTCCTAGAAGCACCCTTTTTGGGGAGTCGCGTCCCCCACACTGGGGAAATGCACCCCCCTACGTCTCCCAAAGACTCCCCAAAAGGGGTTCGTGGGGAAACACACCCCCAGACATCCCCTTGTCTCGAGTGAGTGGTGTGCAAGGGGTGCGTGCACCCGACCCTGGAGGACGCGTCCCCGTGGAACACTACTGGATTAAAACGTTTTTCTTCTTGATTTTCTCATTATTTGAAGATAATGTTGAAGAGAATTCCACCACTATTTATAAAACTTTTTTGCAACCACTTGGCATCTTTGTCGCTTGCCAAAGGAGCCATTGTGTGCTGTTTTTCTGTGTTTGTACTGCAGATTTTATAGGGAAAGCAATGCATAGAAGTCTAGAGACACCCCCTTGAGATTGTAAGCACCAACGCAGAAAAAGAGCAGATATGTTGATGATATATTAGACAGAATATCCTAAGCATTACACGAATTTCTATTTAGTATTGTCAAATTTCGAAGTTATTTCATCTATTTTACGGTGGATCAAGGCAAAGGCCAAATGAGGTATAAGGGTTACTAATGATGAGGTATTGATATAGGTGTGATGTGTTGATGATATGTAATTATTGTTGTAGCAAGATGTTTCTTGAACTCTAGAGGTAGTTTAAAGCCTCAATGTTTATGTTTCGTATATGTAGTGCACTCAGTGCCATTTTTATATATTTTAATATATTCACTATTACATGCTATATACATGAACAAATTATATATATATATATATATTATGTATTTTTTGGCATATCTATTTTGCAAACTAGTGCTTTGGCTGGTTCTAGTCTGGTTCCGATTTGACCCTCAATTAGTCTGTGTTCTAATAAGTATGTTCTCTAGATGATCCAGGTTACCTATTTCCATCTAAAGAGGACTTTTATGAGCAGTATGTCCAAGTCACTTGGATTATTGCACCTCTTGAGGTTCTTATCCCTAAGATAGATTTCTATGCAAAGGACTTCATGTAGTTGGGAAATAACGTTATTGTCATATTTGCGTTTATGCCAAACATATAATGCATGCGTTTCGGACTCCCATTGGATAGTTTTGGGTTGAGTCGCATTAACTTTGGGTTGAGATTGATCACGACCTTCATCACCTAGATAGGACTTGCTATCTTTGCCACCTTTAGGAGATCAAATTGAAGGGGCAACTCATCTTCAAGTTTCCTATGTATTATGAGGTATGGGTAAGGGGTGGTGTTACTGCCTTTATCAGTATTTATTTGGCTCCCTATCAACATTCTTTCATGATCCAGATCATAGATGTTTAGGTCATCTCATAAGGGAGATTTTTGGGGATAGATAACAATCCATGCTAGACCTCTTTCTTCCATATTGTCTTGTCTACCTCGTGGAAAAAGCAGTATATAGAGTTTCAGGCCTCTTCAAATATTATATCAATGGGACTTCATTTTTTCTGTCAAATACCCCTAAAATGGGTTGACTGACTTCCACGAGACCTCTGAGGAGATCCCATCTCAGATCTTAGGACATAGATGAAAAACTCTAGGAGGGTTCAGAGCTAGACTTCTTCTATGTAGAGTATATATTCTCTATTCAGAGATACTTCCCCCAGGCCTTGATTGTTAGGAGTGATGAACCTCCTTAATCTAGGGATCTCCCGAAGATCCGTCACATGATTTCAAACCCAACCCCCCTTATACCTGAGTACTCTCTAAATGACATTATCAAATAGTGCATTGGTCCCTTCTATTGAAAATTTGGTAGCCATGGTCAGTAGTTTCATTGGCAACTCATGAAGAAAAATTCAATTTTGAAGTCTGACCAAGTCAGCCCAAAAGTGATCAAGTTGGGCCCACATGTGGCCACCTCTCATATCACATATATATAAGACATTGTTGAAGCTCATTTGGCATCATCTCATCACACACATTTAATCTGAAATAGAGAGAAGACATCCACACATGTGAAGGAGACAGGAGAATCTGTTCTGCGTTGACCAGCCTATCTTCTTTTGTTTGACCGTTGATGTGGAGAGATTGCTTTTGTTTTGACTGAGCTCTTTGACTGTCTTGGAGGCCAAATTTTCCAGGGATCTGTTGACTATTTGACTGAGACCTTGACTTCTTTCTGGGTCGTTGATTGCAGGTCAAACATGTGACTTTGACCAATGATTTTAGGGTTTTATTTACTGAGGTTTGACTATCTTCCACAGGCCGAAATTTGGCCCTTCTGTTGCAGATCAGACTTTGACCAGAAGTGACTCTTTCTCTCTCTTCATTGATTGGTTTGACTTGACATTTATGATCTTAGAAAGTTTGGAATCTTGTTGGAATATTCTGATGTACTATTGATGAACTGGATTTCTCTCTCATAAGGAAAGATTGGTTGGGTTTTCCCCTTGTGGGATTTTCCCTGGTTGTGAGCCTAATTTCTAGTGTCTCTTGTCTCTTGTTTACTGTTTACTGTGATATCTATTGGTCTATTGTAGAAAGTGAATGGTTGGAGTTTTTCATGTGTAACTGCTTAATGATTGGAAAGCTTTAAGAAGACTAATTGAATAATTGGAAGTAGTTATTAATTTTGAAAAACTATACTAGTCTTTGTTGCACTAGAAAATCCAACACCTTCATGGTGATTGATGACTTAGTTGAGGAACCTTCTCATCTCTCCTCCTTTTTGGCATTGACTTCTGGTTCCAATATGCTTTGATATATACTTGTTATGACTTTGCGTTTGCACTCATTTTGTACTAATTTTAGCTAGTACTTCACTCTTTTTTTATGTTGTTGATGGTGTATCAATAGGAGTTGCACACCCACCATGTATTTAGGTTGATTTACTTTTAGGTCCCATTGACCTACTTTTGTGGTCATTTTTTGGGCATTGTTAAATTAATCTTCTATTCTCTTATCTACCTTTAGGGAGCTTGAGAATGTTAATTTCCTAATACCAGATCTCCTTTGATTTACCTAGCAATTTATTTTATACCTAGGAAATGTTTCACCCAGTAAAAATCTTTTTCTAAAACTGCTGAAAATAAATACACTGATATTTTAACTTGAAATAAAATTAGCAGCGGAAAATAATTGAAAATTAGGCACAAAACACAGCAAAAAATTATGCCAACAATTCCTCCTTCACTTTATATTACTCAAGAAAAGTGGGGCCTCCTTTAACAAGGAAATCTATTCCCAACCCCGGTTTTCAGTTTCTTCTTATTTCTCCCATAAAATTAAATGCCCATTTCCATAGCCATACATTCAACAAGCTGGAAAAATAAAAACTTTCTGAAAACACAAATTCTGGAAATTTCACAGTGCTGAAATGCAGAAATAAAACTCAGAAAAATAAATCAGCCACACACAGAAAATAGACATGCTGATTTTTGGTCAAATTGACCCTGGAAAAACCTCCTACAACTCTTGGGGAAAACCAATTCGAAAGTTTCTCTTTATTTTATGAATATTGTTTTTACGGTGAAACAGAAAAACACAGTAAAAATTCCAGCAACCAAATTTAAAGACTTATCTCGATTTCTGTGCTTGCAAACTGCCTCGGAAATTGTGCCAAATCAGCAATTTGCAAAACAGAACTTATTACAACATTAATGACAGCAATAAATGTTGTACGACCACTTCGGAAAACGTGTCGGAATCAGCTGTATGGACTGTATGGATTTGTACAACAGCCCTCCTCGAAATTTGTGCCCAGAAACAACCTTGAAATCAGTGTTGAAGCTACTATCCTTTTTCTCGTTTTTTGTGCCAAAAAATTAGCAGCGCTTCTCCTCGGTTTTTGTGCCTAGATTTTTGCCTCAAACTTCGTTCTTAATGTTGCTTCCCTCTTCCTCGATTTTTGTGCCTCCCTTTCTTGGAAACAGTGCCTCTCTCTTGTACGAATTTCTGCCTTGGGATTTGTGCCAATAAATGCTACTATACTTTTTGCTGAATCTCCTCACTGCTGCTCTCTTTCTTCTCACTACTCAAAAAATCTCCTTAGCTTTCTCTTCTCCTCTCTCAATTTGCTCATGAAAGAATGAATGACCTTTTCCCTCCTTTTCCTCCTTTAACCTAACCCTAAGTGACTTTTGGGGAATTCCTAAATCTAATGGCTAAGATAGCTTTAGATCTAGGGCTGAGATTAAATGTTCATTTAAATCTCACTTTCTATTTTTTAATTCACCCCACTTTAATAAAGACCCACTTAGTCATTTATTTCCAAAGTCACTTTTCCTTTCTACTTTCACATTGACTTTATTAAAGTCACTTTAAAATTAGACTTTCGTAACTTTATCATTTAAAGTCACTTTTAAATTAGATTTGACTTTATAACTTTATAAAGTCACTTTAGGAGAAAAATTAAATTCTTTTGGACACCTTTCCCTAGGCCAAAGATCAAAGCCTTAGGGAACCACCTATCTCTGGTAACCAAATTTCAACACTCCCTCTTACCGAGGAAGGTGTTTCTCACCACACCCATCTTGTCTTTGAAGTAGACATGCTTGCCCTGTGGTAAGGCTTTGGTAAGAATATCTGCAACCTGCTTATCAGTGGGAATATACTCAAGCTTCACAGCTCCCTTCTGAACATAGTCTCTGATGAAATGATATATGATGCCGATATGCTTTGACCTGTCATGAAATACTGGAGTCTCCGTGAGTTTAATGCAACTCTGATTATCACAGTGTATCACTGAAGATTTCAACGGCTGACCAAATAAGCCAAACAACATCTTGCGAAGCTAGATGGCCTCACAACTAGCTAGACTGGCTGCCATGTACTCTGCTTCCGCTGAACTCAATGCTACTAATTGCTGCTTTCGGCTAAACCACGACACCACTGCAGAACCCAACCCAAAACAACATCCTGAAGTGCTCTTCATATCAGAAGCACAACCTACCCAATCAGAATCAGTATAACCTGCCAATCTCACTCCATCCCCTTGCCTATAATCCAGACCATACTCCACTGTCCCTTGCAAGTACCACAAAATGTGTTTTGCAGCAACCCAGTGCACCCTTCTGGGCTCACACATGAACTGGCTCATCATGTTGATTGCAAAACATATATTTGGTCTGGTGTTGACCAAATACATCAAGGAAGCAATTAGCTGTCTATACAATGTGGGATCCACCAACTTGGAATCTAAAACGTGAAGCTTCTTCCAGTTGGTGATCATCAGTGTCGACATGGGTCTACAATCCTCCATGTGGAATCTGCCAAGGATGTCCACAATATACTTCCCTTTCCCTAGGAAGAAATGCCCCTCCTCCTTCCACACCTCCAAACCCAAAAAGTAATGCATCAAGCCAATGTCCTTCATCTCAAATTCCGACGTAAGATCTCTCTTGCAGTGCTCTATGAGTCTCTCTGCACCCGTAATGACCAAGTCATCCACATACAACACCAGAATGAGAGGCTCCTCACCTATCACAATAAAGTAAAGGTTCGGATCTGCATCACTCTTTATGAAACCCATCTCCTGCAAGTATGTATCTATCCTGGAGTACCAAGCTCTGGGAGCTTGCTTCAGGCCATAAAGGGCCTTCTTCAGTCTGCACACATGGGACTCCTTCCCATGCACCTCAAAGCCCTGTGGCTGCTCAATGTACACCTCCTCTTGTATGAAGCCATTAAGAAATGCGGTCTTCACATCCATCTGGTGGATCTTCCAACCCATCTCTGCTGCTATCGATATAATGGAGCGGATCGAAGTATATCGAGCCACGGGAGCGAAGGTCTCCTCATAATCAACTCCCTCTACCTGGGAGAACTCTCTAGCCACAAACCTTGCTTTGAATTTCTCAATGCTGCCATCTGCAGCATGCTTTACCTTGTAAAGCCATCTGGAAGTAACCACGGATTTGCCCTCAGGCCTCGACACCACCTCCCAAACATCATTCTTCATGATAGAAGAATACTTCTCCTGCATCGCCTCTCTCTAGACCTGCTAGCTAGCTACCTCCTCATAGCTAGAAGGCTCAGAGTCAATGATGTTGGCAACCGTTGCCATATAGCTACAGAACCTCTCAGGTGATTTGCTCTCTCTGACCGGCCTCTTAGGCCCAACAACAGATGTGGCCTCTCTCAAGGTATCCTCAAGCCACTTGGGCTTCTTCTTCCCTGAGCACACTTCTCCCACTAGAGAATGAAACTCCTCCTCATCAGGAGCCTGAACTCCTAACTGTCTATCTGCTGTCCTCCTACCTGAACCTGAACCTGTAGACACTGAAGTACTGTGTCAACTGTCCATCAGTGGACTCCCTAGTGAACTTCTCTATGGACTGCTCTGCATGCTGCCAGAAGCACCACCCCTCTGACTCTGTGAGCCACTGCTCACTGATGGACCTAACACTGTAATCGATGTACCTTTGGATCCTCCTGATCCCTGCCCACTAGATACCTGTGCCTGACTGAGCTGCTCCTGAGAGTTTGGTTGATCCAGATACTCTAACTCCTGTGACCTCCTGAAAGCCCTGTCCTCCTCGAACTTCACATCCCGCTTGACAACAACTCTCCTCTGTGCGGGAATATAAATCCGAAAGGCTTTCGAGGTCTCACTGTAGCCCACAAAGATACCCTTCTCTGCGGTGGGCTCTAGCTTGGTCCTCTTCTCCTTGGGTACGTAGAAGTATGCAATACACCCAAAGATACGAAGATGACTAACATCAGGCTTCTTCTCAGAAAAGCCTCCTCCGGAGTCACATGCCCCAAGGCACGATGCGAGCTCTTGTTCTACAAATATACAACAGTATTGCAGGCCTTTGCCGAAAAAAACAATGGTAACCCCTAATCATGTAACATGGCTTTGGCAGCCCCAACGATGGATTTGTTCTTCCTCACCGCAACCCCGTTCTGATGGGGGTTGTAAGGAACTGTGAATTCCCTCCTAATGCCTACCTCCGCACAATACTCAACAAACTCACCAAGAGTGTACTCTCCTCCATTGTCCGACCTTTGGGACTTGATCTTCTGAGTCTCCACAAGAGCTCTGAATTCCTGAAACCGCTTGAAGACCTCACTCTTGGTCTTTAAGAAATGAATCCAGGTCCTCTTGGAGTGATCATCAATGAATAAAACATAATACTCATATCCACTCAAGGAAACATGAGACATCCGACTGCTCACATCGGAATGAATCAAATCAAGTATCCCAGTCGATCTGTTGTCACTGCTGGGAAAAGGGGATTTGGTAAACTTGCCCATAGCACATCCTCTGCATGTATCAAAGTGATCAATACTGAAATCTGGCACACCTATAGTGATCTCCCACAATGTCCTCAAGGCTCCATGATACATGTGCCCCATCCTGCGGTGCCAAATCTCGCACAGCTCTGAATTGCTAGCTCTGCTGCCGGTACTACTGCTCAATGCCAAAAGGGGCTGAAATGAAAACTTGTACACCTTTGTATGGCATAAACCAATCACTCTAGCTAACTCAGCTAGAGTGCCCCTGGGATATATCAGCACCTGTCCTCTCCTGAACAATATCTCATATCCTCTGTCCTCCAATACTGAGACGGATATGAGGTTCTTCCTCATCCCTGGCACATATAGAACATCTGACACCTTCAAGGGAGGTTTGGGTTCCCTATCAAATGTCAATGTACCCACACCAATTGCTCTAACAACGTTGTCATCTCTGAGTACTACCTCTATATCAGTGCCACTCTCTGAAAGCTCTGAGAAGTACTCACGGACTCCTGTCATATGACATGAAGCCCCACTGTCAACATACCAGATACCTAAAGATGCTCTGCTAGTGGAGGGAAATGCACACTCCCTCTCAACCTTCGTGGCAGGTGATCCTGCACTAGTGGACTCACAAGCAATGAATCCAAACTCCCTATCAAAGCTATCCGTAAAGTCCTCTATCTCTGCTGATGCTGCCATGCTCTAGTTCTTCCCCTTCTTTTTCTTCTCCGGACACACAACTGCATAGTGTCCTATCTTTTGACAATTCCAACGCTTCACCTTGGAATAGTCCTTCTGCGTATTCCCTTGTTTACCTTCACCTTTGCCCTTGCCCCCACCAACACTTGTGGAAGCTTTGCTTCTTTCCCTTGCCTTTCTTGCCTCCTGCCAACAATGCTACATCCTCATCCTGCTCAACTGTTTTCGCTGCTGCAAGTTGGCTCTTTCTGATTTCTATTTTTATGCAATCATCCTAGAACCTCTCCCAAGAGGGAAGGGTCTCACATGCACAAACCCCATCAGCAAAGTTCAGCCATGAATTAGAAAGGCCATTCACTGCAATCCGCATCAACCAATGGGTGAATGACCTCTCCAACTGCTGCCAATGCATCTCTCACATTAGTAATCTTTGTGAGATATCCAGCTGCACTATCAGTCTTGCCCATCTTAATGGTCTTCAGCTTCTCCCTTAGGACCATTTTCCTGTTTTCATTGGTACTTTGGTAGAGATTGGTCAATGTTGTCCACATCTCATGAGCATATCTCTTTCCTCTCACATGAGGAATGCAATGGTCTTTGATTCCATCCAGAATCAGAATCAGTCTCTTACCCTTGTTATTCTTCTTATTAAATGCTGCCAATTGAACAACATCAGTAGGCACATTAACAGGGTTTTGTGCGGTATGCACCATGATATCCCAAATTTCTCCCTCCTCAAAGATGCTCTGCATTCTCTCCTTCCAAACACTGTAGTTGCTATGCCCATCCAACGTATCCTCCACCCTCAAGCCCAAAGACATGTTTGTTGTCCCAATAAACTAAAAATAACACTCTTGTAGTAAAGGTACTGTTTTCTGTGTGAAAAATCAGTTTGCTGTAATTTTTCTTCTTACTGTCCCAAACTACACTTTTCAGCAAAATAGCTCTAATACCATGTAGAAATTTCTATTCCCAACCCCAGGTTTCAGTTTCTCTTTATTTCTCCTGTAAAGTTAAATGCCCATTCCCATAGCCATACATTCAACAAGCTGGAAAAATAAATATTTTCTTAAAACACAAATTCTAGAAATTTCACAATGCTGAAATGCAGAAATAAAACTTAGAAAAATAAATCAGCCACACACAGAAAATAGACACGTTGATTTTTGGTCAACTTGACCCTGGAAAAACCCCCTACAACTCTTGGGGAAAACCAGTTCGAAAGCTTTTCTTTATTTTCTGAATATTGCTTTTACAATGAAACATAAAAACACAGTAAAAATTCCAGCAACCAAATTTACAGACTTATCTCGATTTCCATGCTTGCACACTATCTCGGAAATTGTGCCAAATCAGCAACTTGCAAAACATAAATTATTACAGCATTAATGACAGCAATAAATGTTGTACAGCCACCTCGGAAAACGTGTCGGAATCATCTGTACGGTACTATACGGATTTGTACAACAACCCTCCTCGAAATTTGTGCCCAGAAACAGCCTTGAAATCAGCGCTGAAGCTGCTGTCCTTTTTCTCGATTTTTGTGCCAAAAAATCAGCAGCACTTCTCAATTTTCGTGCCCAAATTTCTGCCTCAAACTTCGTGCTTAATGTTGCTACCCTCTTCCTCAATTTTCGTGCCTCCCTTTCTTGGAAACAGTGCCTCTCTTGTTGTACGGATTTCTGCCTTGGTATTTGTGCCAATAAACGTTGCTATACTTTTTGCTGAATCTCCTCACTGCTGCCCTCTTTTTTCTCGTTGCTCAGAAAATCTCCATAGCTTTCTCTTCTCCTCTCTCAATCTGCTCATGAAAGAGTGAATGACCTTTTCCCTCCTTTTCCTCCCTAAACCTAACCCTAAGTGACTTTTGGGGAATCCCTAAATCTAATGGTTGAGATAGCTTTAGATCTAGGGCTGAGATTAAATGCTCATTTAAATCTCACTTTCTATTTTTTAATTCACCCCACTTTAATAAAGACCCATTTAGTCATTTATTTCCAAAGTCACTTTTGCTCTCTAATTTCATTTTGACTTTATTAAAGTCACTTTAAAATTAGACTTTAGTAACTTTATCATTTAAAGTCACTTTTAAATTAGATTTGACTTTATAACTTTATAAAGTCACTTTAGGAGAAAAATTAAATTCTTTTGGACACTTTTCCCTAGGCCAAAGATCAAAGCCTTAGGGAACCACCTGCTCTCCGGTAACCAAATTTCAACAAATCAACCCATAGAAAAGACACAAAAAATACAACAATGAAACCTAGCAACTCGCCCCCCTAAGAAATTCGGTTTACATTTGTGTTGGTGGTTTTTCACAATTCGGCGCACTTGTAGCAACTCGGCTTCGTCCCAAGTCTGGCCTAAACCTTTACAACCTCCCCAAACTCAAAACCTTCTTGCTAGAACTTAGCCTCACAAGTCCCAGACATTGAAGACATTGTGAAGCACTTGAAAAAAATTATTTGGTGCAGACCTTGAGGCTTAGTGCAGCCTATTGAAGACATCTTGTTGAGAAGCTTTAGCTAATCTTGGAGAAAATATTAGAGACCATGATGCATTGTCGATGTCATCATGAGGTGACCTTTGGAGATTTAGTTTGGGTATCATGAAGGACAGTGGAGACACCTTCATGTGAAAATATCAAGGTTGTCATTGATGACGTAATGTGGAGACTACAATGAAGACTAAGTGAAGATTGTTAGGGCCTGTTGAAGAAGACTTTGGGAGCCGTGAAGAATAACCAAAGATATTTTGACGAAGTGAAGTTGTGTGTTGGAGCCCAAGAGGTTGGAGCCTCATAAAGACAAGGTCGGTGCCTTGGAAGATAGGGTTGGAGCCCTTGAGGTTGGTGCCTCAGAATTGACAAGGTCGCAGCCTTGGAAAGACCAAGTCGGTGCTTGGCACAATAAAGGTTGGAGCCTTGGAAGTCCAAGTCGGTGCTTGGAAAATACAGGTTGGAGCCTGAGAGATTGAAGATTGGTGTCTTCATCTAGGGTTTGAGCCCTACATATATTGTACTTGATTTATTGTAAAGAAGAAAATAATAAAAGCATTTATTATTATTGTTCATTTTGTGTTCTAAATATAAGTGATCTAACTGGTAAAAATAACAATTGAAAAGAAATACTAAGACTGATTCACCCCCCTCTCAGTATTTCCAACAGGTGGATCCCACATTATATAGACAGTTGATAGGGTCATTGATGTATTTGGTCAACACTAGGCCAAATATGTGTTTTGTTGTGAACACCTTGACTTATTTCATGGTGGAGTCGAGGCAGGTGCATTGGGTAGCGACGAACCATGTGTTGAGATACTTGAGAGGTATAGTGGAGTATGGTTGGAGGTATTTTGGAGGTGATGGAGTGAGCTTGTAGGGATATACAAACTCAATTTGAGCAGGAAGTGTCGCAAATAGGAAAAGCGCCTCAGGGTGTTGCTTTAGTATTGGATCAACAATGATATCTATGTTCACCAGGAAGTAGACTTCCTTGGCACTCAGTTCAACATAGGTAGAGTATATGGAAGTGAGTATGGCAAGTTGTGAGGCCATTTGGCTTCACAAGTTACTTGTAGGATTATTTGATCAGGATTTATATTGTGATAATTAGAGTTGTATCAAGTTCTCTAAGAATCTAGTGTTCCATGATAGGTCCAAGCGTATTGAAATTAGGTATCCCTTCATCAGAGACATGATCCAGAATGAGGTAGTTAAGCTCCAATACATCTTCACAGATTAGCAGGTTACAAACATTTTGACCAAACCCTTGGTCAAGGGGAGGCTTGTGTTTTAAAGAGACAAGCTTGAGTGGTGCAAAATACCTTCCTTGCTAAGAGGGACGCTTAGATAGGTACTCCTGTACAGGTCTAAGTGTCTAGATGTGTGGAAGTCATCCAAAGCCTTCAACCTTAGGAAATTCACTTTAATTAAAGGAATTATTAAAGTTAAGTGTATTTTATGAAAAAGTGAGTTTAATCTAATAATATGCAAAGGTTTTTACATTAGTGAATTAGATGGATCTTGAGCGTTGATCGGGACTTAATCTCCACTGTCAATCTCTTTGGAGATTAGGGTCATGGAGACTTGGTCATCAATGGTTAATGATATAGTCAACAACCTAAGATTATAATGGCAAGGCTAGGTGAAGGAGAAAGACACAAGAAAGAGTGACTGAGACACAAAAGACAGTGACTCAAGGAGTAACTTAGTGAGTGGTCAGGCTAAGGGAGAAAAAACAGTGCAGCAGCAAGAAGAAATTCAGATTCAGAAAATAAAGTGGAGGCTGTTCAGCAAGTAGGCCGTACATGTTTTATGAGCATCAAATCCGCAGCAAGAGAGCACACAGATCGCATGTGTGGGACTGTACGAGCATAAGAGAGGTTGCACGTGCCACAGCAAGGATAGATCGGGCTGCATCTGTGACAGCTGGGCAAAGAGAGTTTGCACGTGCCGCGCAAGCACAAGTTCAGGCTGCACATGTGTTGTGGGTTTTAGGCGGTCGGGTTGTGCCACCCTATGGAATATAGGCCGTACAGGTTGCAGGAACGCATATCGGGTTTCTTCAGGGGCAGATTTGCCAGGTTTTTATTTGCTGTAATTTTTCCAGTAAATTCTTTGGGGCCATTGTCCTAGTAAGGGATCGCTTGTAATCTTGGAAGTAGTTTTGAATGAAGAGCTAAATTTTGAAGGGCAAATATTTCTGTGTATGTGTGGAAATTGATTAATTGCTTCTGCTGAAATTTTTGTTTTCTACCAGTTAAAATTTCCAGTAGTGCATTTTATTCAGGAAGCTGAAATTTAAAATTGAAAATCAGCAAGAAAATTACTACGAAGTATTTTGCCAATTCGCTGGGGTTAGAAAATTCAATGAGGACCAGTGCAGAATTGCCTAAGGCAGGCCCATGACCTGACCTACACCAGGATTGAAATGATCCAGTCCAATCTTGTAGGAAGGGTTGGTGAGGACAACTTGGGATAGGATTGAAGGATTTACAAAGGTGACACAAAAAGAGCTTATTTCCTATGTGTCGAAATATCTTAACATCCCCCCTTAAGAACAAATTGGGATAGGATTGAAGGATTTACAAAAGTGACACAATAGGAGAAGGAAGGAGGCATTAGAGCCTATCCCCCCTTAATGACAACTTTCCTGAACTCCAAGCATGGATCGAAAGTTTGGTAAGCCGGCACGAGCCTTCCTTAAAGATATGAAGCTACTTCATCATTGGTTGGGCAGTCTTGCATATAGAACCACGATCATGAATGAGCTTTTTGATGAAGTGTATGTGGAGTTCAATGTTTTTAATATGCTAATGCTGAACTGGATCTTTACATAGCTGAATGGAACTCTTATTATCACACAAAAGTGTAGTTGGATGTTGCCGATGAAGACCAAATTCAGACAGGATCTGACGAAGCCACATGGCTTCCTTGCGCTAAGTTGCACCATGATACTCTGCCTGAAGAAGAGATGGCACTTTGTTTTCTTACAAGACCAAGTAATAGGTCGACCAAGGTGAATACATATCCTGCAGTGGAGCTTACCGATCATCGGGGGTCACCCGGCCAATCGAGTCCGTTCCAGCTCAATGCTCAATGGAGATGTACTGCCTTGTAATGAATCCTGAGCCCAGGCTGTACCTCGAATATACCAAGTATCCTCTTTGACGCTTTCCAGTGGCTTTCCGAAGTTGATTGCATAAACCTAGCGACAAGACCAACGACAAAGGAAGGTTAGGATGGGTATCGTTAGGCTATGAGTTACCAACAGTTCCACGATACAAGGTAGCATCAACTTCAAGGGTAGTACAAGTGACTGAAAGCTTGACTCTAGACTGAAAGGGAGAAGGGGTTGGCTTACAGTCTTCCATGTGAAAGTAATGTAGAAGATCACATGCATACTTGGACTGAGAGAGGGTAATGCCTTCCTTGGATTTCAAGACTTGAAGACCAAGGAAATAATGCAAATGTCCTAAGTCTGTCATTTCAAACTTATTTTTGAGGCTAGACTTCGCATGGTTTATATGGTTTGGATCACTACCAGTAAGGATAAGATAATCAACATAAGAACAAGGATGGTGAAGGACTTACCCACTTTCTTGGTGTAGACAGTGTTGTCAAAATGACACCTAGAAAAGCATTATCTAATATAAATCTATCCATTTTGGCATACCAAGCCCGAGGAGCTTATTTGAGACCATAGATAGACTTCCTAAGGCCACAAACAAGGCTAGAGTCATTTGGATAAAGCCAGGGGGTTGTTCCATGTAAATTTCTTCATGTAAATCTCCATGTAAGAAGGCATATTTAACATCCATCTGATGGACTTCCCATTTAAAGGAAGCAGCAAGGGAAAGAACAAGGTGGATAGAATTCATTTTGGCAACAGGGGAGAAGGTTTTAGTACAGTAAATGCCTTCAACTTGTGAAAATACTTTAGTGACAAGACGATATTTATGTCTATCCACTTTTCCATTTGGTCCAAACTTTGTTTTGTAAACCCATATGCATCTGACAAGTTTTCTTCCTTTTGGAAGAGGAACAAGATCCCAAGTATCATTCGCCAATAAGGAATGATATTCTTCATTCATAGCTTCATCCCAAGCTGGATGACCAGAGGCTTCTTCAAAGGTTTCGGATCAAGTTTTTGTGAACTTGAGCCAGTAAAAAGAAGCTCTTTCGAGGCGAGAACATACGTCGTCAATCGGCATGGTCACCTGCAGGAGAACCTACTGCATCCCGAGTAGAGCGGACCCATCTTGGAAGCGGTGGAGTATAAGGAACAATTTCATGAGGTGGAGGAGGATTGTCATCCTCGCTGTCATCATCTAAACTAGAAGGAATGCTATTAAAAATAGAAGAGAGAGAGAGAGAGGTGGCACATATGCCGAATCAGGCTCGCAGGCCAAAGGTGGCACACTTGCCGAACTAGGCTCGCAGGCCAATATATTTTCATCAAATTTTACATCTCTTCTAATGATTATATTTTTGGATTTTGGTTGTAGAAGTCTATATCCTTTGACATCTTCAGAATATCCAACAAAAATGCATTTTTCACTCTTAGGTTTTAAGGCTTTATGTTTCGCATCTGGAATATGGGCCCAAGCATCACTTCCAAAAACACGAAAGTGACCTACATTTGGTTTGATTGAGCTCCAAGCTTCTTCTGGAGTTATATTCTTTAAAACCTTAGTAGGAGTACGATTTACTATGTAATTTGCACAGTTAATGGCTTCTGCCCAAAAATTGAGACCAAGTCCTTTAGATTGAAGCATACAATTAGCCATTTCTTTTAAGGTGTGATTCTTCCTTTCAGCTACACCATTTTGTTGTGGAGTATATGGAACAATATGTTGCAATTGAATGCCATGCTCAGTACAGAAGTTGATAAATTTGTTGTTAATAACTTCTCCTCCATCGAAGATTTTTTGTCCAACTTCAAGACCATTCGAATTCTTTAAGAAGGTTGTAAGATCAAAAAGGAAGATGGTAGCCTCATTTATTGCATTCTTGCTAAGCTTGGCCCTGCATACTATGTATTTGTTTCTGCCTTCCATTCCACTAGAGAAGCCATCATTTCTTCAGGAACCGCCTACAAGAACCCCTCTTTTGATGCCTTTTGTGATTCTTTGATAAGAGAACAAGAAAAACTCTTACACCTTGGTCTTATCACTTCTGGAAATGCTTCTAAGAAAGCCTTAGCAGCCCAACAACAATCATGTCAAAAGAATCCCAAGAAGCAGTATCCTAAAAAGTATGGTCTGAAACCAAACAAGGGTCCTAAGCAATTTTAGCCACAAACTAAAAAAGAAACTCACCAAAATGATAAGGCATATAAAAACAAAGGAAAGAAGACAGATAGATATTGCAACTTTTGCAATCGTGATGGCCATTTAGAGTCCAAATGTTTTAAGAAGATGGAAGCCTTAGAAGCAGCGATGAAGATGCACAACATCAATTCGGAGCACTCTTCACCTTCATCTTTAGGAATGGCACTTTCTGCTTGTGGTTGTCAAGCATCAAGATCTGGTTATGCATTAAATGTATCTTCCTCTTCTCATTCTTATGAGTGGCTCATTGATTCTAGAGCTTCTTATCACATGGCCAAAAATAAAGCCATGTTTTCTTCTTTAAATGATTGTAACACCAAACATATTTATGTTGGTGATGATAAATCTCTTAGCGTTGTAGAATCTGGAACCATTCATCTCGATAATGGTCAGTTTAATGATGTACTATGTGTTCCTACCTTGTCATGCAACCTTCTCTCTGTTTATCAGATAACTCATTCAGGTGAAGGGAAAATAGTAGAATTCTCACCTCATGATGTTGTAATCAAGGACCTCAAAGATCCTAAACATATTTTAGCTACTGGCATTGTTGATGATTGCACAAGGTTGTATAAGTTTGACAAATTTGGGTCATCATGTCTTCCCTCCGTTTTTGTTGCTCACGATGATGAAGTGAGCAAACTTTGGCATGAGCGATTTGGTCACTTAAACTATCGCTCTCTTCAAACTCTGTGTAAGGAAAATATGGTGACGGGTCTTCCTATGGTATCTTGCCGAGATGGTGTTTGCTCCGGATGTGTACTCGGAAAACATCATCGGGATAGTTTTGACAAGCGTGCCTCTCGACACGCTTCAACCCCTTTGCAGCTTGTGCACAGTGATTTATGTGGTCCACTTCCTATTGTTTCTTTCTTTGGTTGCAAGTACTTCTTAACTTTCATTGATGTTTTTTCCAGACGCACTTGGGTATACTTCTTAAAACTCAAGAGTGAAGTTTTTAACTTGTTTTTGGCCTTTAAGGCCTTTGTTGAGAAACAATCTGGACATCAAATTCTTAAGTTAAGATCAGACAAGGGAGGAGAAATTACTGGGGTCCAAAGTAAGCAACTCATTTTCAAGCTGGTGGGCCCTGATTTGATTTTGAATGCCAAAAACAGTTTTTAGCTTTTCCAGGGCTTCATCAGGGGTGTCAATGTCAAGGATATGAAATCGAAGATCTTAAGCAATGGACATTCCTATCAACCCTCGTGCTTGATCTTGTTTATTTTCCCATTTAGCAACTTTATCATCATCGGAAGGTTTAGTTTCTTGTCCTATGGCTATTTTATAAAGCCATTTACTTCTAAGTATATCTACCATGTGAGGTAGCCATTGAAAATAATTGGTGTTGTTAAGAATAATCGGGCATGCACTTTCCATTTTTTTTAAAAAACTAAAGCTGAGAAAAGCTGAAACTAACTCCTCCAATGGAAAGATCTCGAAAAATTAGGTCGTTTAAAAAAAAAACGGCTCGAAAAACGGCTTCCGGATGAAGAAGTTATGCCTTTTTGAAAAAAACGAGTTGAAGATGTCGAATAGTTACGGGAACGAGATGAAGTGCAACTTAAAAAAAAAATAAAAAAAATTCCACCCCTTCGAACAAAAACTTTTTACAAAAGAAGCTTGAGAAGGAGACTTGAACCTAAGACCTCTATTCTCATAAACTAACCCCTCACCAAGTGAGATAGTAAAAGGATCATGTTATTGTTTGAAAGGAGGAAGGGGTTTTTTTTTTCCTTTTGTTGTTGTTTTGTTATGTACTCTTTGGTGTGCATGTCTTTTCCTACACAAAAAAACACAAAAACCGAGCAAAAAAAACGAAATGCAAAGCCTTACGGCAGAATGTTAGATTTTCGGTTAGCTTTACCGGCAACTATCATTTTTTTTACTAATTCTGATTTCCCAAGATTGCACAAAGACGCTGGGAAAGAGCATACGTAGCAAAACAAATCCCTTTTCCTGTTTCTGATTTGCCGAGATCGCACGCAGCGCATAGCAAAGAGCATACACAGAGAAGAAGGTATAGATCCGGCAAATAAATAAAACCTAAAAACCGAAAATAAAAAAGGGAACCGAAATAAGCAGAACTATTAACAAATATAATTGCAAAACAGATGCTTTATACCTCCAGATTTAAACTGTCATAACTTGGGCAGCCGAAAACCTTTTCGCATGAAACGAAAGGCGTTCCTCACTGTAACAGACGCTCCAGACACAACCGAGCAATTCTCCAAACCCAAAAATGTTCAAAAATAGTAGATCTACAAAATAGCATTCGCATGTAGTCAAACCGGCTTCGGATTTTGATCAACAACAGACGCGGCCCTCAAAATAGCTCTGATACCATGTAGGAATTTACAGGGTAAGTTCTGTAGATCAAGAACCAAGGTCACTGCTCACAAACATATCACAAATTAGTACACCAATATAATCACGTGGTTAAAACCCTTAAAGAGGGAAACAGTCCACGGCGTGAGCCAATGCGGCCACTTCAGGCAATTTATTAATATAAAAAGAAAAGTTACATATGTTTCTCTCATAAACGGTTACCGGACAAATGACCCTCCATGCTCTTTAAATAGAGATCATGGACCAATTGGGTGTTAAGCCACGGATCAAGTGTCATTAATACCGATGTGAGAGATAACCATCGGATCACTACAAATCGTGACCGTCGGATTATAAGTTACAAATGTACATGGTAAAGAAACACACTTTACCAAACTCTACACTAGACTAAGTTATTCTTAACTATTTCCTATGTGTCAGAATATCCTAACAAATTAACCACAAAGTCAATTGCGGTTATCCCGGGTGGTTGGGAGGAAGGAATGGAATCTTGCCCAACCAGGTTCAATTCCTGCAAGTGACAGGACAGATGTTGACAGTATTGACAGTATACATATATTCATATGGAATATACAGCATTGTACTTGTGAAAAAAAAACCGCAAAATTTTGAAGAAATTGATTTTTTTCCTTTTTATTGGGAATTATTGACGTTGAAACTCTTCAAAAATTTGTAAGAAAATGCATATTTTCATATCTATGAGATATATACTTCTGTATTGGAGGCATACTTGATTTTTTTTTTCATTATGTATCTTTTCTGCATCAAATTGTATTTGAATTTGAATTCATACATGGATATTGCTACTATGGTTCAAATGGGCTTTTACTATGTAGGTGGCCATTCAACCTCTTTTACAAAGCCTTTTTCTTGCCTAGGAATGATGGTATATTTTTGTTTGTTCTAGTTTTTGAGCATTTTTTATGATACAAGTATCTTATGTACCTTCATACTTGGAGTGAAAGGTCACTAAGATAGAACTAGATATTTAGGTAAATGAAGATTTTATAACATATGGGAGAAATCTCTACCATTCAACCCCATTATTAAGATTCAGTAGCCTCTTGTTGGTGGAATTACCTGTTATCATGGTGCAGCAAGTTTGCCCTTCTCCAATATGGGAGGAATATCACTCCGTGTATCCACCTTATAGAATTTAAATCAGAATCCAGGCCATAGGGAGGGCAGGTGATATCTATTCTGCCAAATTTGCCCATGAATTTGTCCTGACCCCCACCATGTTTGCAAGCATAGACACACAAGAAGCACAAGTACAAGTACAAACAAGTCATTTGGGGCTTTAGAATCGCACTGGTTTCATCAACCCACCAAGCTGCCATTTTAACATAAATTAGGCACTTTTTTAGACAGAAGGTGAAGTTAAAAAGAATCTCATTGTGATCAACCTTCCAAGACGTGGAAATTTCAGTAGGAGATGTCTGACAAAAGATGGTGCCAGTAATTGAGCTTGTTTTGCCACAATATTTTTATTATGAGAATGATTCTTGCATTTCTCCTTCAAGATCTAATTTAGTCAATACTAACACAACAATCTTGCCATTTTATAATAGGTTGTGGTTTTCATGTTAGATGGCATCATCACTGTCAATCCTGTTGAGTGCTGTTACTTCAGACAGTCTTGTTTGATGACACCATCAATGATTCTTGATTTTTTTTCGTTGTGCAGCAAAACACTGGAAGTCATGTTCTTTTGCTCAAAGGTCCAACAGGAGTTGGAAAAACTGTATGTACCAATTTTTTTATTCAATTTTGTGACTGTATTTATGGTGTTTAGGTTGTGATATTAAAATTTTGTTCTTTTGTTCATGTAGTTTCAGTGCTTGGTTGCTACCAAGTGTAAGAGCTTGAAATCCTCACTTACCATAGGTGTTGTTCGTTGGGCTTTCATCTTATCCTTGACAATTTTTCTATGGTACTGAAAATGTGTTTTTTCTTTGAGTGCTATAGAAAACTTTAATTGTTACATTTTTAATGCATGGAGATTTGTTTATTTCTTAATTCATGAATTCAATTCATCACAATTAAAGGATTTTGTAGCCGATAGGAGTTTTCATCCAATTTTAAAATGTTTTACTGTCTGTGATACCATCTTTGCAACTTATTTGATATAACTGATAAAGGAATAAAGTAATTACATTCTTTAGGACTAAAATTATCTTGTTGACCACATATATAAGTCATTACAAGATAAAATAGACTACAAGAAAAAATATGCCCAGAGAAAAAGCTGCAGCTAATATTTGCTTCTGCATTCTCGAGTATCCCACTTAAGTAGTGTTGACCACACTTCGTCAACTACCCCATAGCAGTACACCCCCATTTTTTCAAATGGGATTCGTCATGTTCGACGTGGTTGCGCCATTCAGATTCCATCATCCAGTGTTCATCTTCAGTCATCAGTTGACATTGTTATAAATGATGTAAACCCATTCTGCATGTAATGATGTAAATGACCTAAGTAAGACTGTCCATGTATGTAACAACCTAGGTAAGCCTAGTATGTTGTTGATGATCTCTATCCTAGGAGGTTTTTCGTCTCACTGATTCACGAAAGTGATCGGTAGAGTTTTTCCCTCCAGCCTCACCCCAAAGCTAGGGTGGATTTTGTCATCAGCATGCTAAGTGAGTCCTAGTGTTCTATCGAGTCTTTGTAAAAGTAGTTTGAACTACTTGGTCTACTAGATCATATGTTGAGTCGCAGAACTGGGTATTTATTTGAGGGTCTATACAAATGGGTTTTTCCCCTTCATGTATGTAAATGTATTATCTCTTGTAAAAGAGGGTTGGAAAAATAATTATAATCCCCTCTTAGTCAATTAATTAAATTTTCTGGTCAATTAATAATAAAATCCTAAACCAGAAATTTAATTAATTTAGGGTCCTAAACTAGGATTAAATCTTTAAAGGCAAAATTTGTGGGTCCTTGGAAAATGATTTTGAAAACCCCAAGCCAAGGGAATTTTGAGAATTTTAAGAAATATTGGACCCTTGGGCCTTGGTGGTTGAGTCAAAGTCAAAATTTTGGGGTAATTAACTCAAAAATAATATTTTTGAGTTAATTAAAATTGAATTAAATGATAAATTCGTTTTTTCCCCAAAATTTTAATTTCAACGCTCCGGATTAAAAGATAATTAAATCTTTTGGACGGTTGAGATTATTTTGACGAGGATCATCCAAACTAGCCGTTAGAGATCTAGTCCTATAAATTTAGTGGTCTTTGTCATTCTTGGATGATCCGATCTCAGAATCGTGTACTTGTCTGGAAGCTCTTGTGAATTTTTCTTGGTGAATGAAGCATAAAGACTTTGGGGTTACAGATCTTGATGTTCCTTCTCAAATTTATGTGGTGAATTGGCTCTGAACTCTGCTACTTGGTTTCTTGTGTTTTATGCTTGATGGCCTACATGGATTGATCTGCATATAGGTATCTTATGCAGTTTTCTGGATTTATGAAATAGCATTCTGATTTTTCAATGGATCTCATGTTGTTTTCTTGAATCTCTATCAGTTTAAAGCTCAGATCTAAGTGTGCAGGGGATTTTTTAAAAGATTGGGCGTTTGGGGAAATCTTCAGTTGGATCAGCGAACTCCCAATAAGCATAGATTTGATAAGCTCTTGATTTGTTAAATTCTGGGTCCATCTTATGATATTTGGGTTTTTGCAGGGTCTTCTAAGGCTTGTGCCTCTCATTAAAATCTTAATCTCTGAAAATTGAGCTAAAATGGATTTCAAATCTAACCATAAGGGTTTTAAATTTGTAAATTAGTGTAAATTTGTAATTTATCTGCGAGGGTTTAATTGTTTCTTGGGGTGTGTCTTCAGATCTGACTGTCTTTGCAGGTTACAGGGTTAAAATCGAAATTTTTTTAGATCTAAGGCAGATCTAGCTTCCAAAGGCCAGATCTGGCCTCAGAATCCTCATTGTGGACAATTCTGGGCATTATTTTTAAGGTGCGTTTTAAATCTGAACTTAAATTGAAGAATTTCTAAGTAGCGGGGTGATTTGAATATACTGGGTGTAATTATTGGCTCTGAATGCTGTTCATTTCCATCGATCTACAATTTGCCCTTCGATTCCCATTCGAATCTGCTGATGCCGCTGTCTGCATCATCCCTCATTGCCATCGACTCTCTTATTTCCTTGGATTTCTTTGCCCTTTCCTCGACCACCGGCAAAACAAAACCGCAGCATTCATTGCACCGGCTACCTATCTTCTCAATCGACCTTCTTATTTCCTTGGATTTCTTTACAGTCGTCGATCTCTGCCCTCGCGTTCAAATTCTGAGCTTCTTCACGCCAACCCTCAACCCTTTCTCCTGCAGCAAATCGACTACCTGCAACCACAAAACGATTTATTCATTAGCCGTCCATTTGTTTCTGGCATCGATCCTTGGCTATCGGCCTTCTTCAACGCTGTCTGCATTGACTGTGGTGCCTTCCGTCCATCGCGCCTCCCCCACGCTAACCGTCGACCCCTTCTATCTCAGCGTTCATCTCTTCATCGCGTCCAAGCCTGCATTAAACTTTCCGTCCGCTCTTCAGTCCCTCCTTCCCACCGCCCTTTCAACCTGCAACTGCACAACGACAAATTCAAAGCCATAAACGCACGTATAAATTTTTAAAAAAAAACCCTTGCGTCTTGTTTCAATCCGATTTCATTTTTTTTAATTGTATATAGTTTAGACTTAGGTCGAGGTTTCGATTCTCTTTTAATTTCTTAAGTTTAGTTTGGTCGGTTTTCATGAGTTTCGTTTTCATTTTTATTTTGTTTAGTTCATTGTGTAATTCGATTTTGGTTTGTTAGGTTTTAATTGTTACATTTAAATTTTAGACTTTCGTTAGTTTAAGTTGTAATTTAGTTTAATTTTGATATTAGTTTTGTTTAGATTTATTTTAATTGTAATTTAGTTTAAATTTTAATTTGTAATTTTAGTTTTTAATTTCTAACTTTTGGGTTTAGTTTAGTTTAACCTTAACTTTAGATTTTTAAATAAAAAAATAATAAAAAATAAAAAAAAAATTCCAAAAAACTCTAAAAAAAATATAAAAAATTTCAAAAATATAAAAATTTTAAATAGTCATTGAGCCTTTTAAATTTTTATCTTGAGATTGACTATATAAAATTGTTGATTTGTCTGGATCGAAATTAATTGAGCATTTTAAATCCTGGCATTTTCATTATTCATGGTTGTGGTGTCTTTCATTAAATATCATCGTGATTAATCGTGGTTTTTATTATAAGCAGCAGTTAGTCATCAATTACTGGTTTATAATTGCATAATGAGATCTTGTTTGACTCCTTTAGGCACTGGTCTTAACGTAAAATCTAATTTAGATCTGTGGAATCTCGCTCATTTTATCAAGCATTTGATGTTTTAGCTGTGTCTCCTAGATTTATCCTTCATTTCATAATAGGGTCTACCTCCCTTAACTTGCAAGGAGACAGTTTAAAGAGAGAGATTGGGGATAAGAAGTGACAGCCCCCAATCTGAGCCGTTGTCGCGGTGCCCTGAACAATCTGTGCGACAACAAGTAGTATGTTGACAACCAGTCTTGTCAGCTAAATTCTTTGATCCCTTTGCTGGTGTTAATATTGCTGATATCACTAGTGAAAGAGATGTTACTGGTTCAATCTTCTTTGAACTCTTCTTCAGTTTATTTTGGATCCTCATATACTTTCTTTGTAGTCTTTTTCATCCTCTGATTTTCTAGCTCAACTTGTTTGAATTGCTTCTCACTAAATTTAATTCTTTACTGCCATAGTCTGTCCACTTCATTTACTTGTCATAAGTTCACTTTTAATGGTAATTTATATGGGTGTTTGTAAAACATAAATTGGGGATCACTGAATTTAAGTATTTGATGAATTTTTCACTTTTTGATTTTCTAGCCCAATTTGTTTGTCAGACGTCTTGCTCCTCTCTAAATCTATTTTTTTACTTCTATAGTCCTTCCACTTATTTCCTCTTTACATAATTTCACTTTTAGTGGTAATCTATACAAGTGTTTGAAAAACATATGTTGGGCATCACTGCATTTAAGTATTTGAAAAAATGTTCCAATGGTCCCATAAAAGTTCACAATCTCGCATTCTATTTATACCATGACCGGAGCCACTGACTCCAAGTACAAATCCTGTGAAAAGCCTTCACCGAAATAGTGACTGTAATAAAAAGCAACGAAGAATGTCAAAAGGGAAATTTTCATTTGTTGTGATCTGTACATAAGGTGAATTATGGAACCTTCGAAACCCCAGCAAACAAACAACATCCTATTAAAAGGTGAAATCACGGCTAATCAAACCATATTGATAGTGGAATGTTAAACAAAAAAATCAAAATATTATCAAGGACACATATATCAGTAAAGTTGGAAGTGAAAGGCATTAACCAAAATTGTCCAAGGCTCTTTTAAAATCACAAGGATTTAAGTTTCATATTGATTTATAGAAGGAAGGGGTATATTTTAAGTGAAGTTTATATTATAATTTAAGCCCCAGTATAATTAGAATAATTGTTAGTGGGATTCTCACAATTTTGTGCATCCACTTAGTGTTATAGAAGATAGTTAAAGCACTATTATGCAACCATAGAAGCAAACATTGCATGCTCATATCATAGTGAGGAATGACAAATTGAGTAAATTCAAAATAATATCAATTAAAGAATTTGCAGAAATATTAGTTTAGATACCTTGCTACAAAAGTTGATGAGTTATAATGCGAAATGGCAAAATATCAACAAAAAATGAGCAGAAATCACAAAAAAAATAGAAAAATGCAAGACCTGAAGAGAAATTTCAATAAGGTTTATTGGATAAATACAATTTTAAACAAGGACAAAGATATCAACTGTTTAAAAATTCATTGTCAATTTTTCTTGCTGACGTTAAAAGATTTAAGAGAAAGGACTTACATCTTCCAATGTTTGATATATAAACATTAACTGATTTTGTTGAATTAACAACACTTGCAGAAGACAAAGTACAAATGATAGATAGGGAAACTCTCACATATACAGTGGGGGAATCGAAAACCAAATGTCGCTAATGAAGATTTATTTATCATCCATAAAGACAAGCCATTGATCGACAAGGCAACCCTTTTAGATTAAGTTACAGTAGAAGGTCCTATTATTACTTCCTTTCCGCCTACACCTACCTACAAGTCGGTGGAAAAAGCCTTCAACTCCACAAGGTGTGGTTGGTGACAAGGATCTCAGAGAAGGGGATGTCACCTATTCCCGACTCTCTCCGTTTAAGTTATCTCCTAGGTTAGCTAAGGGGGGTGGTTCCTAAAGGCAAACTAAGTCAAATATGTGAGGTTACTAAGAGAATTGATTAGAAGGAATTACTTATCAAAGATGACTCAATTCCAAGATGTAAACAAGCATATAAGTATATGAGCAATATTCAATGAGGTGTTCAAAATATAGACTAGTGCTTTAAAGTAAATGACAAGTGCTTGCTCAAAAATGAAATTCAAGATACGATGACAATAATCCCGCAAAGCAAGTGTTAGACCAAGATAAACATATAAGCATCACTTCCAATAAATGAAAAAGTACTTGTAAGAGAGTGCTCAAGTAACAAAGGATAATGACATTAAATATTCATGAGCTAAATAAGCACCAAAGTAACAAGTACATGAGATAGCAAAATTGTGAGTAAAGTTGCGATGTGAAGGTGTTCTTGTTTTATTTTATTAATAGAATTCTAAAACAGTTTTCAATTTAACTCCTGTCCCCAAACCTCACCCTTGCCCGAAATCCGGATCTCACAATGAAGAGTCAATACGGGTGGAGGGCTAATGTCTATACAACCAACTTAATTTGAAGGTTAGTTTTTAGAAATGCAAGTCTAATTTAGTATACAAAGTGAAATGCCTAAATGTGGGTGAAATGCTTCCAATGAGATATGTTAATGACAATGTGCTTCCAATAGAATATAACAATGATATTTGTGATCAAGATTTGTGCTTAGCCCAATATAGCATAAACTAGCAATGATGCTCCATAAAACATGTATCAACAACTCAAATGGAAATACTAAAATGGAAACTAGTTCAATGCTTTAAGATACCAACTCACAAGCTTTGAAATGAAAATGATGTGATATGACAATTATTGTATGAAATCATAAGCTAATAAGTTGTTTGTGAATGGAATGAGCTAATAAAACGTACACAATTAGATTACTCAAACTAAGTTGCAAATAAATGGACTTGTAAAGGGTTACTAAGATGTGCAAAAAAGTGAGATACAAAGTTTTCTAATAACCCAAGATGAGCATGAAACTTCAAAACAAGAATATAAAATTGCAACTAGATGATTAGAGATAAAAATTAAAGATTAGCATGAAACCATGAAAACTAGCTTGCCAAATGAAATGGAAGTGCTATTTTTTTACTTAAACAAATGAAAAATAGATTGCACAACACAAGATACAAGAAAATGGATTGGCAAGTCTGATTGCAAAATAGGAAAATGTGAGTGTTATGTGTTGAGGTTATGAGTTAACCATTCACAACTAGATTAGATTAGTACACAAAATGATGAATGCAAGTGAAGAAGAACAAATAGCTAAACAATTAGATTTAAGTTAAACTAGAAAGTTAGTCACCACAAAAAAAGTTCTCCTTTTAAATAAGGAGGTGGGATACCATGGGAAATTCTCAAGCTCTCTCAAGAAATCAGATTTTTATTATTGAAAATGAGACCCTCTTATAGAAATGAGGGGCTTGGGAAGAGCTTACAATATTCACTTTAAACTTACTCTTTTCCAAAGTTACAAGTGTAAGGTTTTAAAGATTTACTTCTGAGATGTTACAAAGTAAAGGCCTAAAGCCTTGAGGTGAATAATGGTTACAATTCCTCAAAAGAATGAGGCTTTAGAAGAAGAGGTGAAGTGATAAGGAGGAACTTGGACTTGAGGTTCCAAATGGAAAAGTGTTCCTTAGCTCATGTTTTAGCTCCTTTTCTTCAAACTTGGATTGCCTCCAAGAACAACTATAGGCAAGCAAGCAAAAGAGTTAGCATGGAAAAGAAATAGTGCTGAAATGTGTGAGAGGAAATCACATGCTTGAGAAGGAAAAAGTTAGAAACTCAATGCAAGTATAAAATACACTTCATATTACAAATTCCCTCACTAAGATCAGCTTGAAAGAGTTGATTTAGTGAGTGAGTGTTAGGATTTAAATCTAACAACTTAACCTCAAATGCTAGATAAAATCAATATGTGCACAAATGAGAGAGGAAAATATATGATTTTTTAGAGATGGAAAAGGAGCAAATGGCTCATGAAACCCACTTTTAAATAAATCTTTTGATGTCTTATGAGATTGTTGGCTCAAACAACTTGTGAGATCTTTGATATCCTTGGAGGTGACTTATTCCAACCGAAGAAGTCTTCACATTCCAATAGACTTGGCAACCTGACCTTTGAACACACAAATCTCTGCAAACCAATTGTTAGTGCAAAAGAAACTTGGCATATAGAGGTCACGTTAGGCTTGTATTTCAACCGAAAATAACAAGCTACAACAAGAGCACAAAATATACCAAGCCCAAAGACAATAGTGCCCTCGGGAAAATGCACAAGAAAAACTAACTAGATTGCAATGTAAAATCAAATGAATAACAACATCAAATGAAGCAGGTATACCTCTTCAACCAAAGAATGCACCACAAGAGAAGCTAGTAACCCCAAAGACTTTCCTTTATTTAGCTCAATAACAATTTCGGCATAGTAACAATAAGTACAAACTTCAAAAAACCATCATTACAATGAGAGCCCAAGGCTCGATTTATACAAAAACTGGAGAAGATCTCAATGAGGAACCTCATGACAAGTGGAGAAGGGAGATAATCCCAATGCAAAAACGAATTTGCATGTTGCTTGAAGCATTGTTGTAAGTGGCATGAACTGTTGATAGGTGTCTTCAATTAACTCTGCATTCTTCCCTGATTTGGCCAACCTATCATCTTTGAGTATCTGCGTACTAGCTCAACTGTTGTCCATGTGTTGACTCAACTGAAGTGTATAGGAGACGAACTCCCTCAAATCTCTGCCCATTAGCTTAGTTAACTGCCACCCCAAATCTATTGTGTGTTGGCTGCCAAGAGTGAGAGTTGACTGTTGTGCGTAAATGTTGTTTCGCTGAGTGTAAATTGCATGGACGCTGAGCCAAATACTTGTAGAAGGAAGGAGGCTAAGGGGAGTCTAACTCCCAAATAACTTTGCCTTTGAAAAATGCCAATGAGACTGTATCATAGCATGTGTTACAAGTTGTTGTGTGGAGCTAGAATATAGTGGCCTGTGTGGATCTAAATCAGTCCAGTGTGGAGTTTCTATTTGGCATGTGCATAATTCCTTTTTCTTTGTTGATTTATGCATAGACCATATTGAGGTGGGGTCCTCACTTTATTTAAGGCTTAACGTTATATGCCTTTCACTTTTAACATATGATTTAATATTAAATCAAAAGTTGAGCTTACGTAATATTTCAAATTTCTTTCTTTAACTCAATGTGGAGTATTTGACTTCCTTTGACTTGGTTTTTTACTTTGACTTGAGTTGTACCTTATGTGGTGGGCCCCACATAGTTGGCACATCATCCTTTGACCTCCCTACGCACTTCCATGTCACCATTTGACTTATTTTTCTAAATTTTTCCAATTATTCAATTTTTTTTTTAATTTTTCCTCATTTTTTACCATTAACATTAAAAAAAATTGGATTTTGAGGGTCTATAAGTCATTTTTTTGACCCTCAAAGTGGGTCCTAGGATAATGTTGAGCCTCTGAGGATGGTTTTCGAATAGTCACACGTGCTAGAAATTTCTGAAGACCACTTATTTACATCATTACATAGAAATTAATTTAAAAATCTCCTTTTGCGGGAAATTTTTCATTATTAAAAATTCCTACTTAGACCTAGTCAAATTCCACGAAATTTCAGAGATGACCTAGTATGGTAATATACATTGACTCTAGACACTAAGATGTGTTAGGGTCTCAACCCTCAAGCCCTCACCCCAGCTTTGGGGTAATGCAACGAGTGAAAAAACCTAGAAAATTATTCGCTGCTAAAAAGTATGAATAATTAACCAAGTAAAAAAAAACACTCCAAGGTGTATTCTCTTGCTGATAGAGTCCCAACACCCTAAGCTTGTTACAGGGCTTTATTCGTCATGCCAGTGACATTTATACAATATCCCCGTAGGGCTGCAGAATCTGCGGACTGAAGAAGAAAATGAGAAGCAATAGAGTTTAAAAACTCTGTTGATCTGATGATATCTGATGGTACAAGTGTCTTCTGGTTCATCCTTGGGCATGGAGTCTTCACATTATCATCAGGTGCCACTCTAACGATCAACATTTGGCTCCATATGGGGATGCATGCTAGATATGAAGTGATAGTGTGCAAGAACCTAGAATCTGGATCCACAGACCAAAGATATATATTAGCAGTATCCATTCAAAATATCATAAAAAATAATCAAATACATAAATGGAAATTTTATTCTAAGAGCATAAATAACAATTTATTCATGAAAAAAAAATTAATTGACAAGGAACAAGGTTAGAAATATGATACAAGAAGATGCCCCATGGCATCAGATGTCATCAATGAAGTTCATGCTGAGAACCTGCTTACTTTCCGGCAGATCCATGGGCGACTTTTCTGATGTGCCCTGTTCAGTTTCGAATATCTTAGGACTTTGATCCGTCCCAACACTATTTTGTACATGGTCATCAGATTTACCAAATCCTTTCCACTTTTTTCTTTTTTTCTTAATAGATTGTGATGTTGATGTTGATGTTGATGCGATCAAAGTAGACCTTTTTACCCAATCATGAAGATGCCCAGATGGAAAATTTGAAGTATCCAAGACTTCTTTGACTTACCTTTCTCCATTCTTCATCTACGTTGACATGGGTGATGGACCAATCTCATAAGTATAAACTTGGTTCCCCTTAGTTTCCTTATTATCCAGGTCACCTTCAATTAGCCATTTTTCAATGGAATAAATGCCCTCCTCATATTGAGATGAAGCTTGCTTTAGAGGATGGGGAGGCTTGTAATATTCCCAATTAGTAGCAGCTAATTGGCAATATTAATTTTTGCTCAGATTTTGCTTTTCTAATGTTCAACCATAAATAAAAGGGTGCTGGAACCCATAACACAACTTAGGAGAAATAAACTCCCTAAAATCACTTAGCCAAAATTCTAATTTCAGTGTGGGGCCCAGGGGGACCAAGTGATAGCGTAGGGAGAGGGACAACGCAGAGGTAGCGTGGGCCAAGACAACGTAGAGTAGGCAGGGCAACGTGGCAAGGGAGGACAGTGCAGCATAGTGGGGCCCAAGGGAGAGTTAGTGTAAGCATAAAAGGAGAGAGAGGCTAGCTTCTCATGCATTCTATTATGCATCTTCAGAATTTTTGTCTAACAGATATTGAACACACTTACGTTGTTTAGCTAAGTCTGCAAGTGTTGTTCAGCACACATGTCTCCTAGTGGAGATCCCAACCTCAACCTCGGGGGACTTTGAGTGCCTGCTCAGGTGAGGAGATTCACCATCGATTTTCAGAGCAGAGAACGCAGAGCCATTCTTCCAAGAGTTACGCAGTCACTAAGGCAACGCAGTCACTCTCAGAGATTATGCAGTCTTGGAGCAGGGAAGCTCCGAGAGTGAAGGGAGATCAAGAGTGTCAGTCCGGGAGGAGTGTGAGGGGATCAACCCTTCACAAGTCATCTTTTGGAGCAGTAGAAGGCCAGCATTTCTAGCCATCCAGTTCAGAGGCCAGCGTACTCACCAGGAGTGCGTAATATTCCCAAGGGGGTCAAATTCCTAGGTCGGCCTTTCTGGAATTCCTTCCTGGGTTTTTTGGGGTTTTTGGAGGAGAGTTCATAGTCGAAGTTTCACAATTTTCTAAGCAGGGGAACCACCCCAAAGAGCAACTTTATTCCACCCAGAAGCAACATTTTCCAGCAGTAGCAGCAGCTCAGGGAGTTACGCAGTGCAGAGAGGAGGCAGCCCTTCCTAGCAGGGTTTGAGAGTTATTTCAACTTGCCTTGAGAAAGCCAAGGTGCCATCATTCTGATCACCTCTTTTACTCATTCCCTCTTTCAGATTTATAATAAAATGGCTCAGCTTTTCTCAATGTTTGCAGTGCTTTTCATGGTGTCTCTCCATTTGCTATAGTTTTTGTTTATGTTGCTTTGCATTGTTGTTTATTTCCTATTCAAATATTACAGTGGTATCAAAGCTCATAGACTTGGCTCAGCCTGTGGAGCAAATCAGTCTATGACATTCGGAGACAAGGAATACATCACCTACCGGAAGCAGCGGTACAGAAGCAAAGAGCAGAGGCTCGAGCCCACATTTGGTGAAGGGGACTGCGTTCTAGTCATAGTATTAAAAACCAAAATTGGTGACCGGACCGGTGGACCTAATGAACTGGTAACCAAATCGGAACTAGTCTAATCGATACTGGTTAGGTCTAAACGAACCGGTTTTTAAAAAAATACATTAAATAATTATTTTTTAATAAAAAAATTATTTTTAAGATTTGCAACCATGATTCCAGGTCAATAGAGACAAAATATGCAAAGTTTGCTCATTTATATACCATGTAAAGGTGAATATATCAAAATGGCACCGAGTGCGATACATATCATCGAAAAAATACATAAGCAATGAGGCTCCAAATGACCCATAAAGTTCAAAAACAATGCTACAAGCTATGAGAATTGAGGCCATTGGCCTACAGTCTACTACAAATCTACATATATGGTATTACTAATTAGTGATCAACATTATCATTTGAAACTTCTCATCATCATTAAACTCGGTTGAGTCTCCTGATTCTCGACTGCCAAACTTAGCAACTGCTTTGTCACAAACTTCTTTATTGGTTCAGTGACTTGAGTCTCAAACTTCTAAAGGTATTCTGCTCTAATATGCCCTATTACTTCATTTGGTGCTCCAAATGGCTTTACATGGCCTCCTATCCCAGCCAAGTGTTGCTTGAACCTGTAAATACCCCCTCCTACAATAGATTTTTGGCAATATTTGCAGATCATTTTTCCATCAATCATATCACAATGAGCCCATGCAGTTTCCTTGGCTTTTGGAGGCATGATGGCTACTACTTAGCTCAAGCCTCAAACTCTATGTTGTTCCACTACTCCAGCAAAAACTCAACATTCTCCAAGCTCTCAATCAAACTCACAAAATCTCCAAATGAGATGGTGTGAGACAAATGAGAGGCTGCCCCTGCTTATAAAGGATTGGAGAGGGTGTTTTTGGAGGGAAACAACCTTCCTCTTCCCTCCAAAACAACCCTAAACCGGCCAAAATTCCGTGTGTGGGTCCCTTTGCGGCCTTGGCAGCTGACCAGTCGATTAAGGATGGAACCGATTGGTTTATCCCTAAACTGGTCGATTCCGTCCTTAACCGGCTAGTCAACACTGGTTTGACTGGGAAAATGAGTGACAGGAGGGTTTAAACCAGGGTTTTGGACCGGTTTTGACCAGCCATGGGTCTGATTTGCTGGTTTGACCGGTTTCCGGTTTGACCCGGCCGATTTTTTATACTATGGTTCCAGTAAAGGATGCAGAGGAAGAAGTACACATGGCAGAAGAAGTAGATGACAAGGAGTTTGGTAATCTCCTCTTGAAGTTTGTACAGGAGCTCTCCAGAAAAATAGAGGAGATGGGGCAAAAGATTGCCGGGGAGAACAGACATCGTGAGACCCCAAGGGTATTTCACATCAGAGAAGGGTCTGACACTTCCCATCACACGCAGGAGCAGAACACAGCCAGGTGGTGCTACGCACTCCCCCACGTTTCGCTATGCCCACATTCTTGATTGCAGGGACGGGAAACAGAGGACCCCAGGAGCCAGAGATGGCTCATTAAGGGGACTATTTTGCAGAGTATCAGTCATATGGGCGAGAGTTTGGTGAAGCTCTCTCTTTCCACGATTTCTTCCAACTAAAGAACAACAGCAAACCCCACAACCAGAATAGAGGAGGTGGATACACGGAGGGAGGTGAGCTGCAATGTACCATGGGCATATTTTTCTTGCCAACTTATGACGGGTCATCTATGTTCAGCAAAAGCTGGGGTAGAAAAGTTGGACATTTACTTTCAGCTAAACCAGATGGCAAAGGTGGAGGCCATCAAGGTGGCAGTGCTACACCTTGAGGGGGAAGCCCGTGACTAGTGGTTACATGGGATGGCCACATTGGGTCACTCAGCAGTGACAGTGTATGTCGTGTTCACCCAGAGATTGGTGGAGAGGTTTGACCGGAAGGATCCGGAAGAGCATTTTGTCGAGTTGACCAAGCTCAAACAGACCGGGAACCCAAAAACTTACATTTCTGAGTTCTTGAGACTTTCAGTGATGGTGCCAGACTTGTCCGCAGCCAGGAGGATTTACATGTTTATTGATGGGTTGGCAGAATCTCTGTGTGGGTTAGTCAAGTCCACTAGGCCTGCTACACTTCAGGATGCAGTCGGGAGGACAAGAGGCTTGCAGGGTGCTTTGCCCAGGACTAGAGCTCCTTTTCCCGAGACACCGGGATTTCAGTTGAAGGGGAAAGACACGAGAGTTCCACCGCCGAAGGGGAACGAAGGCCGAGGGCCTTTGGACAATGACACCCAGAGAGACTTGAGACAGAGGAAGCTATGCTTCACATTCCAGGAGCCATGGGCACCGGGTCATCGATGTGCCACAGGGAAGGCACATTACATCGAGGTCTTCTCTGACAGTGAGGGAGAAGAAGATGCTTATGAGGAGATAAAGGGAGTGGTCAGCGCTGTAGCACAGAGAGGAGATCATCCACCACCACCTCCCCTAGGAGCAGTAGGGGCAATGTTTGCACCCACAGGAGGAGTCCTCGCATCTTTGCGAGGAGTTTTGAAGTGTTTGACACTGCGTGTTTGAGGTACCGTGTAGGGACAACATGTTTCAGTTCTGGTAGATAGCAGGGCCACTCATAAATTCATTAATGCTTAGCTAGTAGAGAGGAGGAGCATACCGATGGAGAGTTTTGATGGCTTCTCAGTGTTGGTACCAGGTGCCAGAACCATGCAGTGTATGAGGTATGTTCCAGCATTGGCAGTGACCATGGGGACGTACACAATGACAGATCACTTCTTTGTCGTTGACATCCCAGATACCAATGTGGTATTGGGAGTGCAGTGGCTGATTACGCTGGGTAAGGTCACCACAGACTGGGAGACACTGGAGATGGAGTGGACAGACAAGAAGAGTGGGAAGCATGTGATGATCAGAGGCATGCACACATCCTCCGCAGACAATCTCAGCACACCAGATGGAGACAGACTTATGGAAGGGAGACATAGAATGGCCAGTAGAACTGCGTATTTCAGAGGTAGGAGCAACAGGGCAGTCAGTACACCCCGATGTGCAGTCGATATTAGACAGGTACTCCACGGTTTTTGGGGACATACCACCGGGGAAGCCACCAGACTAGGGCTTTGAGCATACCATTGAGTTGGAGCAGGGGATCCAGGCAGTGATCACCACCCCCTATAGGCACCCCAAGGCCTACAGGGGTGAGGTTGAGAGAGCTATCCATGAGCTCTTAGCATGAGCTTCTTCTATTGTTCTGCTAAAGAAGAAGGATGGCACATTGCGGATGTGCATCGACTACAGGGCACTTAACAAAAAGACCATGAAGAACCGATATCCCATGCCCAGGATTGATGACTTGATGAATGAGCTGAGGGGATCAAAGTTCTTCTCCAAGATCGATCTAAGGTCAGGGTACCATTAGATCAAGGTGAGGGACCAAGATGTCCCCAAGACTACATTCAGGTGCCATTATGGCCACTTCGAGTTTCTGGCGATGCTCTTCGGGCTAACTAACGCACCGACCACCTTTCAGTCTTGCATGAACCACATCTTCCGTGGTCAGTTGAGGAAGTTTGTGCTGGTGTTCTTTGATGACATTTTTATATACAGCCGCACTTGGGAGGAGCACTTGCAGCAAATTGAGGTTGTACTGCATATTTTAGATGAGCAACATTTCTATCCTAAGCTCTCCAAATGCGAGTTTGGGTTGACAGAGATGCTCTACTTGGGGCATATCATTGGTGTGGACGGGGTGAGAGTCCATGAGAAGAAGATCCGGGGCATCCGAGATTGGCTGGAACCGAAGAATGTGACGGAACTCCGGGGATTTGTAGGCATCTGCACCTACTACCGGAAGTTTGTCAAGGGGTTTTCCCAACTTGCTACACCCCTCACAGATCTCACCAAGAAGGGGGTTGTTGGCTGGACTAATACTACGTGGAGGGCCTTTGACAGGCTCAAGGAGGTGATGAGTAGCTACCCAGTGTTGACTTTGCCAGACTTCACGCAGCCTTTCATTCTAGAATGTGATGCTTCGGGGGAGGGAGTAGGTGCAGTATTGATGCAGGGGGTCCATCCTATAGCTTTTGAGAGCAGGAAGCTACTGCTGCATGAGAGGTTGTATCCAATATACGACAAGGAGATGTTGGCCATTATGCATGCATTGGCCAAGTTTCGGCAGTATTTGGTAGGCAACAGGTTTCGGGTGAGGACTGATCACAACAGCCTCTAGTTTTTCCTTGAGCAGAAGCAGTTGCAGGAGAGGCAGCAGAAGTGGGTCACTAAGATCCAGGCCTACGACTTTGACATTGAGTATGTCAAAGGGAAGAACAATGTAGTGGCAAATGCTTTGTCATGCAGACCAGCAGCATTGTCCTTGATGAGCCTAGATGCAGACTGGAGGGCTCAACTGTTGGTGGAGTACTCCAAGGACCGCTTTCCTTGTGAGCTGCTGGATGACCAAATTTCAGATGACAAGTACAGGGTGATGGATGAGGTCATCTATTACAGAGATAGGATCTTCTTGACTGGGGATTCTCAGCTCAAGGAGAAGATATTGCGTGCGTCCCATGATTCTCCACTATCAGGCCGTCAGGGATTCACTAAGACCTACAAAGCCATCAGGGAGAGGCTCTCTTAGAGAGGCCTCAGGGAGGACATACTCCGGCATGTCAGGGAGTGCGAGGTATGTCAGAGGAATAAGGGGGAGATGAGCCACCTAGCCGGATTTCTACGGTCGCTCCCCATTCCGGAAGGAAAGTGGAAAAGCATTTCTATGGATTTCATTGCTAGGTTGCCCGCAGTGCAGGGCAAGGATTGCATCTTTGTGGTCGTTGATCGATGAAAAGTATGTCCATTTCTTCGCCATATTAGCACGGTACACAGCTGCACAGGTGGCCAAGTTGTTCTTCTGTGATGTTTTCAGATTACATGGTCTTCCTAAGACGTCAGTGACAGGGACAACTGTTTCATGGGCAGCTTTTGGAAGGAGCTCTTCCTATTGGTGGGTACAGCGTCAACTCTTGGTACTAGTTATCACCCTCAGATGGATGGGCAGACGGAGATAGTGAACAAGTGGTTGGAAGGCTACTTGCGAAACTATGTCACGGGGTTGCAAAAGGCATGGCTGCGTTGGCTACACTTGGAAGAATACTGCTACAACACCACTTTCCACATGTCTATCGGTATGTCTCCATTTTATGCTTTGTATGGATATCATGCTCTGACTTTTGTTGATGTTATGTTTGGAGCTAGCAAGGCCCCCAGGGCCAAGGACTGGATCCAAGAGAGCCAAGATATACACTGGGCTCTTAAGGACAACTTAGCCACAATGCAAAACTAGCAGAAGTTGTATGTAGATAGAGGGCGAGTAGAGAGACAGTTTGAGGTAGGTGACTTGGTCTACCTCCAACTTCAGCCTTACTGGCAGTCTATGCTGAAGCAGAAGGGGACCGAGAAACTCAAGGCCCGCTTCTATGGGCCTTACTAGGTGATCCGTCGGGTAGGAGAGGTTGCTTATGAGTTGGAGTTACCGGCAGGAAGTAGGATACATAACATTTTCCATGTATCATGCTTGAAGAAGGCATTGGGACAGCAGGTGACTACAATAGAAGAGCTTCCACCTACAAATGATGAGGGGCATTTGGTGTTACAGCCAGAAACCATTTTAGACACCCGGGAGAGACAGCTACGGAGCAGGATAGTCAAGGAGTATTTGGTGAGATGGAGGAATCTTCTAGATGAGGATGCCACTTGGGAGAGTGAGAAGATTCTGCAGCACCCATCTTTGCAGTTGCTTGAGGGCAAGCAACATTTTGGCTGGGAGGACTGTAATATTCCCAATTAGCAATAGCTAATTGGCAATATTAATTTTTGCTCAGATTTTGCTTTTCTAACGTTTAGCCATAAATAAAAGGGTGTTGGGACCCATAACCCAACCTAGGAGAAATAAACTCCCTATAGTCACTTAGCCAATATTTTGATTTTAGCATGGGGCCCAGGGGGACCAAGTGACAGCACAGGGAGAGGGACAATGCAGAGGCAGCGTGGGCCAGGACAGTGCAGAGTAGGCAGGGCAGCGTGGCAAGGGACGACAGTGCAACATAGTGGGGCCCAAGGGAGAGTTAGGGTCTCAACCATACAAGGAGAGAGAGGCTAGCTTCTCATGCGTTCTATTATGCATCTTCAGAATTTCTGTCTAATGAATATTGAGCACGCTTACGTTGTTTAGCTAAGTCTGCAAGTGTTGTTCAGCACACGAGTGTCTCTGAGCAGAGATCCCAACCTTAGCCTCGGGGGACTTCGAGTGCCCACTTATGTGAGGAGCTTCACCATCGATTTTCAAAGCAGAGAACACAGAGCCATTCAGCCAGGAGTTACGCAGTCACTAAGGCAGCGCAGTCACTCTCAGAGATTATGCAGTCTTGGAGGAGGGCAGCTCTGGGACTGAAGGGAGATGAGGAGTGTCAGTCTAGGAGGAGTGTGAGGGAATCAGCCCTTCACAAGTCATCTTTTGGAGCAGTAGGAGGCCAACATTTCTAGCCATCCAATTTCGAGGCCAGTGTACTCACCAGGAGTGCGTAATATTCCCAAGGGGGTAAAATTCTGGGGTCAACCTTTCTGGGATTCCTTCTTGGGTTTTTCCGTGTTTTTGGAGGAGAGTTCATAGCCGGAGTTTCACAATTTTTTGAGCAGGGGAACAACCCAAAAGAGCAGCTCTATTCCAGCCAAAAGCAGTGTTTTCCAGTAGCAGCAGCAGCTCAAGGAGTTACGCAGTGCAGAGAGGAGGCAGCCATTCCTAGCAGGGTTTGAGAGTTATTTCAGCTTGCCTTGAGCAAGCCAAGGTGCCATCATTCGGATCACCTCTTTTACCCATTCCCTCTTTCAGATTTATAATAAAATGGCTCAACTTTTCTCAGTGTTTGCAGTGCTTTTCATGGTGCCTCTCTATTTGTTGTAGTTTTTGTTTATGTTGCTTTGTATTGTTGTTTATTTCCTATTTGGAATATTACAAGGCTTATGATTTGTTTCTTTTTTCCTTTCCCATTCATCATTTTCCCTAAGCTAGAATTTTTGTACCTGTAATCTTTCCATTTCCTCTAACCTATTCTGAAAATTGATATGATTAGCCTTCATAACATTTATTTCCTTAGCATGATTTGTTTCCATGGTGTTGATCAGGAGTGTCAGTCTGGGAGGAGTGTGAGGGGATCAGCCCTTCATAAGTCATCTTTTGGAGCAGTAGGAGGCCAGCATTTCCAGCCATCCAGTTCTGAGGCCAGCGTACTCACTAGGAGTGCGTAATATTCCCAAGGGGGTAAAATTCTGGGGTTAGCCTTTCTGGAATTCCTTCTTGGGTTTTTCCGAGTTTTTGGAGGAGAGTTCATAGCCGGAGTTTCACAATTTTTTGAGCAGGGGAACAACCCAAAAGAGCAGCTCTATTACAGCCAGAAGCAGCGTTTTCTAGTAGCAGCAGCAGCTCAGGGAGTTATGTAGTGCAGAGGGGAGGCAGCCATTCCTAGCAGGGTTTGAGAGTTATTTCAGCTTGCCTTGAGCAAGCCAAGGTGCCATCATTTGGATCACCTCTTTTACCCATTCCCTCTTTCAGATTTATAATAAAATGGCTCAACTTTTCTCAATGTTTGCAATGCTTTTCATGGTGTCTCTCTATTTGCTGTAGTTTTTGTTTATGTTGCTTTGTATTGTTGTTTATTTCGTATTCGGAATATTACAAGGCTTATGATTTGTTTCTTTGTTCCTTTCCCATTCATCATCTTCCCTAAGCTGGAATTTTTGTACCTGTAATCTTTCCATTTCCTCCAACCTATTCTGAAAAGTGATATGATTAGCCCTCATAACATTTATTTCCTTAGCATGATTTGTTTCCATGTTGTTGATTATTTGCACTTGTTTTTCTTCCATGGCGAGCAACCTGTTTTGAATAGAGGTCATATGATTAGAATGATTGACCTCCATGGCCTTTATTGCATGTGCATGATTTACTATTAATCTTGTTTGATTGAGTTCCATTTTTTTAATGAGTTAAGCTTGGTTGAGTTGCATATCCTTAATCATTTGAGTCAACTCCCTGATGAGATCTCTATCATTCTCATTTGCTTGAGTTTTTTCTTTGATCTTTCTTTCATCTCCATATTTTTCTTCAAGGGCATCAATGATTGATTCTGGAGAATCAAAACTATTAGCAGGTAAGTCTATGAACCAATCCATAACATCGCCATCTAATGAAAAGATGAACAGTTTCATTTTGACGTCCTCATGGTTAATATCACGGCACCATTTGCTAACTCAAAGGTGGAAATTCCTAAGGTGAGTTTCTGTGGTAATGGCATTGTTACCTAAAAAACTAGGCAACTCATCAACAACCTCAATGGCTTCATCTAGAATAAAATTCGGATAGCCTGGAATGTTAGTAAAATCACAAGGGGCGAACAGATCATTCATGATGTCATGCTCACTTAACCCTGAAAGAGAAAATGGATATCAGAGAGAGGTTCCTATCCAAGATTAGCAAGAAGTCTACAAGAAGAAAGGCTTCAAGCAAAAATCCTTGTAGAAAATTAAATAAGTGGAGTCGCCACTTGAACAAGAATTTAACTCTAAAATCCAACATGCAAAAGACCAAAAGTTAGTCGATTTCCCAGGTGCAAGAAAGCTTGTCCCTGACAATGGCGCCAAAAATGTTATCACTTCCTTGTCACCTACACCTTCCTACAAGTATGTGGAAAAAGCCTTCAACCCCACAAGGTGTGGTTGGTGGCAATGATCTCAAAGAAGGGGTTGTCACCTATTCCCGACTCTCTTTGTTTAAGCTATCTCCTAGGTTAGCTAAGGGGGTGGTCCCTAAAGGCAAACTAAGTCAAGGATGTGAGTTTTCTAGGAGAATTGATTAGAAGGAATTACTTATCAAAGATGACTCAATTCCTAGATGTAAACAAGCATATAAGTATATGAGCAATATTCATTGATGTGTTCAAAATATAGACCAGTGCTTTAAAGCAATGTTGCGAACATCGGCATCGGGATAAAATCGGCAAGGGTCGGGAAAACCAAAAAATCGTAAAAATTGGGAAAATATCGGCAAACATTGGCTAGGCCAAAAAATCGTGATTTCGAGATAAAATCGGGATGTTATCGAGATGTTCGCAACACTGCTTTAAAGTAAATAACAAGTGCTTGCTCAAAAATGAAATTCAAGATACAATGACAATAATCCCACAAAGCAAGTGTTAGACCAAGATAAACATATAAGCATCACTTGCAATAAATGAAAAAGTACTTGTAAGAGAGTGCTCAAGTAACAAAGGATAATGACATTAAATATTCATGAGCTAAATAACCACCAAAGTAACAAGTACATGAGATAGAAAAGTTGCGAGTAAAGTTGTGATGTGAAGGTGCTCTTGGTTTATTTTTTAAATAGAATACCAAAACAGTTTTCAATTTAACTCCTATCCCCAGACCCCACCCTCGTCCGAATTCCGGATCTCATAGTGAGGAGTCAATAGGGGTGGAGGGTCCCTAATGTCTATACAACCAACTTAAGTTGGAGGTTAGATTTTAGAGATGCAAGTCTAATTTAGCATGCAAAGTGAAATGCCTAAATGTGGGTGAAACACTTCCAATGAGATATGTTAATGAGTCATGACAATGTGCTTCCAATAGAGAGATAACAATGATATTTGTGATCAAGATTTGTGCTTAGCCCAATATGACACAAACTAGCAATGATGCTCCATAAAACATGCATCAACAACTCAAATGGAAATACTAAAATGGAAACTAGCTCAATGCTTTAAGATACCAACTCACAAGCTTTGAAATGAAAATGATGTGATATGACAATTATTGCATGAAATCATAAGCTAATAAGTTGTTTGTGAATGGAATGAGCTAATAAAACGTACACAATTAGATTACTCAAACTAAGTTGCAAATAAATGGACTTGAAAAGGGTTGCTCCAAATATGTGCACAAAAATGAGATACAAAGTTTTCTAATAACCCAAGATGAGCATGAAACTTCAAAACAAGAATATAAAATTGCAACTAGATGACTTGAGATAAAAATTAAAGATTAGCATGAAACCATGAAAACACATTAGCTTGCCAAATGAAATGAAAGTGCTATTTTTTTACTTAAACAAATGAAAAAATAGATTGCACAACACAAGATACAAGAAAATGGATTGGCAAGTCTGATTGCAAAATAGGAAAATGTGTGTGTTATGTGTTGAGGTTATGAGTTAACCATTCACAACTAGATTAGATTAGCAAACGAAATGATGAATGCAAGTGGAGAAGAAAAATTAGCTAAACAATTAGATCTAAGTTAAACTAGAAAGTTAGTCACCACAAAAAAAGTTCTCCCTCTAAATAAGGAGGTGGGATACCATAGGAAATTCCCAAGCTCCCTCAAGAAATCAGATTTTTATTATTGAAAATGAGGCTCTCTTATAGAAATGAGGGGCTTGGGAAGAGCTTACAATATGCACTTTAAACTTACTCTCTCCCAAAGTTACAAGTGTAAGATTTTAAAGATTTACTTGTGAGATGTTACAAAGTAAAGGCCTAAAGCCTTGAGGTGAATAATGGTTACAATTCCTCAAAAAAATGAGGCTTTAGAAGAAGAGGTGAAGTGATAAGGAGGAACTTGGAATTGAGGTTCCAAATGGAAAAGTGTTCCTTAGCTTATGTTTTAGCTCCCTTTTTTCAAACTTGGATTGCCTCCATGAACACCTATATGCAAGGAAGCAAAATAAATAGTGCTGAAATATGTGAGAGGAAATCACATGTGTGAGAAGGAAAAAGTTATAAACTCAATGCAAGTATAAAATACACTTCATATTACAAATTCCCTCACTAAGATCAACTTGAAAGAGTTGATTTAGTGAGTGAGAGTTAGGATTTAAATCCAACAACTTAGTCTCAAATCCTAGATAAAATCAATATGTGCACAAATGAGAGAAGAAAATATATGGTTTTTTAGAGATGGAAAAGAAGCAATTGTTACGATTTTTTGTTTTCTGGACCCTTGCCGATTTTATCCCAATGTCAATGTTCGCAACATTGAATAATTCTAAATACTGGGACACTAATTTGACCTATTTCCAAAGGTATATTAAGAAGTAATATTCCCGAAAATCTGGAAGGTCTTGTAGATGGTTGCTCTACAAGGAAAGCACTAGACTAAGTGACATCAATGAGGTGTGGCCCACTGTCACAACAACCACCAGCACTTATTGTTTATGAACTTTCACCAATGGGAGGCTTCTCATTAGATAGGTTACCTATGAGAGATATTCTAGGCTAAAAGGCTTAAGGTGACACAATAAGCTCTTAAAGGATGGCTCAACCAATGAGAGTAAGCCAATTCACATCCCTTACAAAGGCCAAATTATGGCATGCTAGATCTAGGGCTTGAGTACTAACAAGCAAGATTTGATTATCCTAAGCTCAATGTGCCAAGAAAAGGTTTCGAACAATGGATATTAGCAAGACAATGGCATATGAAACCTTCAAAAAGTCCTTAAGTTGAAGCTTAGCCAACCTAGGGTTTTCCTAGGGCAAGAGATTTGAGAAATCAAATCCTAAAATGGATAGATTAGCCATCAAGGAGATTGATTTTGAAGCAACCAAGTCTACCCTTGATGTTGAATCCCTCCACCATCAAATATTGCTTTTCTAAGAAAATTCGCTCCAAGCCCTAGTTTAGGTCGCTTATCCTTAAGAGGGCCGAATTAAGAGAGGGAAAGTGTGAGGAATTCATTTTATGGATGAGATAAAGTTTGATCACCAACTTGACAAGGCCAATGCCTAGTCCTTAGGTTAATGGAGTCTATGGATGTTATAGATTATCTAATTCTTACAAAAGAGTAAGGATGTTTTGATGCCCTAGCCCATAACCGTAACTATTATCTTTGTGAGGGATCAAAGACACTTGGGAGAGGTACAACAAGAGTTCTCCAAGGGGTTTACCTTTCACATTCCATACATGAGTAATGCATACAATGAGGATATGTAGATTCTATACAATTAATCTTCAATAATCAATGGTGCAATAGAAAAACCCTAAATAACCAATAGATTCCATACTTAGACATAAGATCAAAAATTCATCAATAACAAGTTACATTTACAAGATGAAATGCATGCATAATCCAATATTGATCCAAGATAACTTCTCCAATGATAAGAAAGTAGCTCTAATAGACAAAGTACTCCATAGATCACATCTTCTCCAAGATACAAACAGATTTGTTGCCACACAATCTAGCAAGTCCCTAAGAAGGAACCTATGGGACAACTACCAGACTAAGCGACAACAATGGGACAAAGACCCACTGTCACCTCTGTGAAAATTTCATCTATTGCAGCAACTGGAAATTATTCTTCTAACTATAAATTTAATTATGCAATTTATTTGCTACAACAAACAATGAATAAAATCACAACTGCAATTCTCACCATAAAAATACTGCGAAAAATAAAACGCTGAAAAAACTGAGAAATTCTAGCACACACAAGAATTTTGACACAATTATTTTTGGACAAATGTCCTCGTAAAAACCAAACTTGGGAAAACCAATGCAGCAGATGAGGGTTTTATTATTATTCTTCAACAACAATTCTGAGTACAATAATTTAGATGCTCTACTGGCAATCTAATCTGAAGAAAATACTGGAAAAATTATTGTGAGAATTTTCTCCCACCCCACAGCCAATTTCTATCATCGAAATTGCCTCCCTAGCCAGACGTTGAACCTTTTGCGTCACCCTCTGTGCGGTGCTTGCGCATCACCTCTAGGGATTTCGACCTTCCTCTCACTGCCTTTTCTTGGGACTGGAATACTTCCACCTAGAATGCTGCTAACCTCCTTCACCACCTGCTACTCACCCTCTGGCTCTATCTTCTCTGTTGAATCTCTTCCACTGAGAAAATTGAACTGCCTAGGCCATTGAGTATATGCACTAGTGTGTTCTCCATCACCACATTGATCCCTTCTTATGTCTTCATGTTGGGACTCCAATGACCAAGATTAAATCTTAATCAGTGGCTCAGAAAATTTCTGGATCGATCCGTGTGAGTTTCTAGAGAATTCGTAAGTTGACTTAATTAATTTTGATTAATTAGCCTTATTCCCTAAGTTTAGACTTAGGAAATATTAAAAAATAGGCTAATAATATAATTAAGTCATCTCTAAGTAGAATTTCCAGAAACAATTTCCAGGTTTTCGAGATCTCATGTATTCTAGCCTCTCCACCAAATTTCGTGGCTTGAACATATCTGATGCTACAAAAACTAACACTCCCTCTTAGCGAGGAATGTGTTCTGGTGCTGCACATCCTATCACAACACCCTGTCCCTGTATCATCTCCTATCACACTGTTGATTTCTAGCCACTGTTGCCCACCAACCACTACACAGCTCTGATGTATGATGCATATGTGTTGTCGCTGACCTTGCTGAACTATTTCCAACACTGCAACTCCCTCTCATTTGTTGCTGCTGCAATTACAACATCTGCAACTAAGGATCTGCCCCTGCTACTCAAACGAGTTCTCCACCATACCCATCTGTTCTTTGAAATAGATGAACTTAGCTCTCCCTAGAGCTTTTGTGAGTATGTATGTAACCTACTCTTCTATGGGAACATACTATAGCTAGACCGCCCCACGCTGAACACAATCTCTGATGAATTGACACCGAATATCTATGTATTTCGACCTATCATGAAACACTGGATTCTCAGAGAGCTTAATGCAACTTTGATTATCACAGTAGACTCTGGTCGCCTCCATCCTTTACATGAACAAGCTTACTAGCAGCTTCCGAAGCCATATAGCTTTGCACGTAGCTATGCTTGCTGTCATGTACTTTGATTCTGTAGAGCTCAGTGCTACCGACTTCTACTTCTTGCTACACCACGAAACCATCCCTGATCCAACGTTAAAGCAGTACCTGGAGGTACTTTTCCTTTCTACTGAACTTCCTACCCAATCTGCATCTGTGAACTCACATAGTTTGACATCATCCCCTCGTGTGTATCTCTACCCATACTTGACTATGCCACACACATACCTCAAAATATGCCTTGTTGTTGCCCAATGTACCCTCTTCAGCTCTACCATGAATTGACTAAGGGTACTAACTGTGAAGCAAATATTTGGCCTAGTGTTGACCAGATACATGAGAGACCCAATAAGTTGTTTATACAAGGCGGGGTCAACATCCTTGTCATCTGATGCATGTATCTTCTTCCAATTGGTGATCACGGGCGTAGACATGGGCCTACAATCCCACATTCTGAACTTCGTTAGAATATTTGTAGCATATCTTCCTTGCCCAAGGAAGATCTCCCCATCCTTCTGCCACACTTCCAATCCTAGGAAATAGTGCATCAACCCCAAGTCCTTCATGTCAAACTCTACTGCTAGGTTCCTCTTGTAGTCCTCTATGAGCCTTGATGATCTTGCCAAAAAGAGATCATTGTTATGAATAAAATATTCATAACAAACATAAATTAATAAATAAACATTAAATAACATGTATTAATAATAATAATTAGATTAATTAACGTCCCACTAATTATGAATGGACATTGGTCAAAAGATGTCACCACCTATCTTCATGGCTAGTCAATGCCTATATAAGGCACACCGCCATGAAGAATTGTAATCACCATTCAATTTTTATTAATAATAGCATTTTACTTATGACAAATATAGTCTACACACTTATTAGCTCTTGCATACAGATTTACTTTTGTTCCAATCATCCACATACAAAACTAGGATGCGTGGCTTACCCTCTACAATCAAATAGTAAGGGTTGGGAATTGCGTCACTCTTGACGAATCCCATCTGCTACAAGTAGTTTTCAATCCGACCATATCATGCCCTAAGAGACTGCTTGAGTCTGTATAGAGCTTTCTTCAATCTTCACACATGAGTGTGCCTCTCATGAGTCTCGAAGCCCTCTGGTTATTCTATGTACACCTCTTCCTCTATCACCATGTTTAAGAATGTTGTCTTGATGTCCATCTAGTGAATCTGCAATCCCATCTAAGTTGTTAGGGATATAACTGACTGGATAAAGGTGTATCTAGTAACTAGGGAGAAGGTCTCCTCATAATGTATCCCTTCTTTTTGGCATACTCCTTTGCCATGAATCTATCCTTGTACTTTTCCACACTGTCATCTGCAACATACTTGATCTTGTAGATTCATCTAGAACCTACAACTGACCTGTCTTCAAGCCTTGGCACCACCTCCCAAACATCATTTTTCATGATAGAGATATACTCTTCTACCATGGTGTCTACCCACACCTTATGTTGTGCGGCCTCCTGAAAGCTTGAAGGTTCTACAACCTGAGCCACTAATGCTTAGTACCTGTCAGGTTGTCTGCGTTGTCTTTTGTTCATCCTAGGAGTTCCAATAAACTCCTCTGCATCTCTCAATGTCTAACAAACCTCTCTACTGGCTCGACCACTAGTAGTGGGAGGTTCAACCAACTCCTCATCTTGCCTCCGCTGCTCTGTCTGTTAAGAACTCCTTGGATCTCCTACACTTGAGGAAATACTGGTACTAGTCACTGTACTCGATCCCTGTGACTGCCCTCTTGTTGGTCCAACTAGCTGCTCCTGTGGCTGCCCCTCTTCGTAGACCAAAGGAGCCTCGGCTGACTCATTTTGATCACCTGCAGGCATCTCATGGGATCTCCTAAAAGCTCGGTCCTCCATGAACTTCACGTATCATCTCACAACAATTTTCCTACAACTAGGAATGTAGATCCCGTATGCCTTCGAGGTTTTTCTATACCCAACGAGAAACCCCTTCTCTGCAGTCTGATCCAATTTGGTACACTTTTCATCTGGCACGTGGCAATAAACAATGCTGCCAAAGATCCTGGAGTGACTAAATTCTGGCCTCTTCCCTGTGAAGACTCCTCATGGTGTTTTCTTCCCCAATGCTCTATGAGGAGTCGTGTTGTAAATTTTTCGTAGATGTTCTATGCTTGATGCAATTTTACTTTTATTCCCAATATAAAACAACAATCACTTAAACAAGAAAGTAAAATGCTGATAGAACATACCAGTAGATCAACAGAAGACAAGCCAAAAATACACTTAACTTGATCGACAAAATATGTGTTGTGGTGCATTATGGCGGTCAACAGGATGCTTCAACCAACAAAGTCTCTACACGGTTAGCCAACCAGAATGTGTCACACAACCCTCTCGGACAGCTCTGCAACAGTCAACCCAAAGTCAACAAAATTCAACGCTGTCCAGTCAATGGTCAACACAAAAACAACAGCAGTAAAATTCAACGCAGCCCGGTCAAAGTCAACGTCCAGCTTCGATTTCTATGCCAAAAAATGCGGACTGCAGAAATCAAAATTTTGGGAGAGTTTTGGGTCAGTTTTACCATGCATTGACCAAAGTCAACGCTGGTCAAATATGCGTTGGAACCCTAGGTCAAAACCATAAAATTCTTCGCTGCAATTTCCCACATGTGAGAGAAGAAGAGCCTCCAAAATGATGATCAAACCAATCAGATGATGAGAGAGAATGTGTGATGAGTGATGGTGAGAATGACCTCCAACGTTGACCTATATATATCCATCAGTGAGGGTGTGTGACACATTTGTTGGGGCTTCAAGCCTACATTACAATTTTGGCTGACCTTGCACAAAAGTGGAATTAATTCAAAATAAATGTTCTGCTCATCGAATCAAGATGATCTTTAGATCGATCTTGCACCTCTCCGAAAGAGGAATCCATTAAAAATATTGGCATCTTCATCTGAGCATCACAACATGGAGTTTGGACCTAGTTGTCCAAAATTAACACTCCCTCTCAACTAGGGAGAACTCCATCCACCTGTGCCATCCAAACATCGTGCATCATCCTGTTGTAACTTGCTTTACTGGCTTCTTTATTTCATATCAAAAGGTGAGTCACAAAGACATCACTCCCGACTGACAAATTCAGCTCAGAGATCCGAAACCTCTATAGGACTCAAAGGAGTCACATACCAACCCGAAGTTGGTTTACCTGATCTGAAGTCAGTTGGAGGTCTGAAACCTCACTAGACTTGATCCCAGATCAAGTGGTTGGACATGTGCCATCCTAGACATAGACAGTACGACAATCTCCGATGCATCCATCTGTCTTTCCTACTGGTCTCTAGCTTTTCCCACCTCACTGCCCAAATGAGAGGTACTTCCCATGAGTCCCGGACTCAATGGGTAGGATGCATGCAGAGCATAGATCATGAGAGGTGAACCAACTCAATATCATAACGGTGGGGCAGAAGCACACCAACAAGGTTCGGCAAACCTAGCCCAGTGGTTGCTTATAGCTCCAAGAAGCTATCCCCAAAGCCCCTTGGAGCTCCCAAAGCTCATCGTCTAACAGGACCCTCAGCATAGGGTCATTCCACGATACCAAGATTCTCACGGAAGGTTAGGAACTTGACCTTCCCCAAGGGCTTTGTGAGAATATCTGCGACTTGCTCATCAGTTCCTATATGATCGAGCCTTACGGCACCTCGCTGTACCATATCCCAGATAAAGTGGTACCTAATATCAATATGCTTGGATCAATGGTGGAACACAAGATTCTTGGACAACCGAATCCCACTCTTGTTATCACAAAGGATAACAATGGTATCTAGCACATGCCCGAATAGCTCACCGAAGAGCTTTCACAACAAAATTGCTTCACAACAGGCCATACTCGCTGCAATGAATTCGACCTCAGCGGTGCTCAAAGCCACCGACTTCTACTTCCTGCTCATCCCAGATATCGAAGCAGATCCAAGTGTGAAGCAACATGTAGATGTGCTCTTGCGATCCACCACACTGCCAACCCAATCGACATTAGTATATCCATGGAGTGTCACGTTCCCGGCAATGTCTCTCAGCGCATGGTTTATCATGCCCCAAAGATATCTCAACAGATTCTTGGCACCAACCCAGTGAATGTGATGAGGATCAACCATGTGTTGACTCAAAGTGTTCACTCCAAAACAAACGTCCGGACGGGTGTTCACTAAGAACATCAAGTCCCCTACGAGTTGACGATACTCAGTAGGATTTGCTAGCACGGGCCCAGCAGCGCTGCCACTCAACTTCTTAAAGTTGAGCTCCATCGGTATCGACACGGACTTACAGTCCACCATTCCAAATCTTTCCAGCAGCTTCACAATATATTTTCCTTGAGAAAGGAAAATCTCGCCAGGTCTCTGCCAGACCTCCAGGCCTAGGAAGTAATGCATCAGTCCTTGGTCATTCATCTCAAACTCAGAAGCGAGCTCCCTCTTACACTGATGAATGGGAGGGTCAACTCGTGTCAGGAAGAGATCATCCACATACAGCACCAGAATGAGAGGCTTTTCTCTATCAACCTTGAAGTAAACGTTCGGATCAGCATTACTACGAGTGAGGCCCAACTTCATCAGGTAGCTATCTATCATCTCGTACCAAGCCCTGGGGGCTTGCTTCAACCCATAGAGGGCTTTCTTCAACCTGCAAACATGGGTGTCTCTATCTTAGACTTCGAACCCTAGAGGTTTCTCCACATACACCTCTTCCTTTATCACACCATGCAGAAATGCGATCTTCACATCCATCTGATGAAGATTCTATCCTTGCGTAGCAGTATGGGCTCTGATAGATCGGATGGTGGTATATCGAGCCACAGGTGCAAATATATCATCAGAGTCTACGCCTTCCTTTTGAGAGAAGCCACTGGCAACGAATCTTTCCTTGAACTTTTCAGCACTACCATCCGATCCATGCTTGATCTTATAGAGCCATTTCGAGGTGACAACTACTTTGTCCTCTGGTCTCGGAACCACATCCCAGACATCATTCTTCATAATGGACTCATATTCTTCGTGCATAGCATCCTTCCAGACTTGATGCTTAACGGCTTCTTCAAAAGATCCAGGCTCAGATTGTACAATTGTACTCATGGCTGCTAGATACCCTTGGTATCTATTCGGCTTCTTTCTTTCACGGAATGCCCCCCTTGGGGCCATGTGTCTCTTGGCATCCTCGAGAGTATCCCTAAGCCATGATGGTCTTCTCTTCATTGAAGGAGGTGGATCAATAGGGTCCATCGATCCTTCAACATCGGGCATCTTCTCATCCTTCGGTTCTTCTTGATTTCCAGGCCTCACTTCATGATCTTCCTCAGAGCTCGGAGGATTGATTACTTTCCTGAGGGAAGCATCTTCGTCAAAGGTAACATCGTGGCATATCTCCACTTCTCTTTGACCAGGCACAGAGACTCTATAAGCCTTCGAAGTTTCATTGTAGCCCACAAACATTCCCTTCTTCCCAGAAGCATCCAGCTTGCTACTCTTCTCTTTCGGCACATGAAAATAAATGGGACAACCAAAAGATCTAAAATGTGAGACGTCAGGTTTCTTACCAAAGAAAACCTCTTTGGGAGTTTTGGAGTCCAGAGTAGAATGCAGGCATCGGTTTTGTATGTACACCGCAGTGTTCGCAGCTTCTCCCCACAGAAACTTCGGAAGACCTTGGTCTCATAGCATGGCACGGGCAGCTTCCACAATGGTCCTGTTCTTTCTTTCAGCAACACCATTTTTCTCAGGTGTACATACGATTGTGGTCTCCCTCTTGATGCCAACTTCCCTGCAAAAGTTATTGAACTCGTTCGTCTCATATTCAGTGACATTATCGGTCCTCAAAATCTTGATCTTCTTCCCTATTTTATTTTCTACCAAGGCTTTGAAAGTACAAAACCACATGAAAGCCTCATCCTTCTTCTTCAAGAAGTATATCCAGGTTTTGCAAGAGAATTCATCTCTGAAAGTCATATAATAAGAACATCCTCCCAAAGATGTCACGGGCAGCATACCAGACAAATCAGAATGTATCAATTGCAAGACATGAGATGTCTTTGTGACACTTGAGGGGAAAGGTCCCCTTGTATGCTTTCCTTTGGTACAGCCTTGACATACACCTTCATGATCATTTTTGAACTCGGGCATCCCCGTCACCACCTTCATTGCTTCGGGAAGGCCTTTGTAATGAATGTGTCCAAACCTCCGGTACCATAGTTCAGTCTGTGGGATAGTATCACATGTCATCGCTCCCAGTGGACTTCCTCCAACCTGGTAAAGTGTATCAACTCTAAACCCAATCGTGATAGCTTCCTTGAAACTCTTCTTCCAGATGCACACCTTCCCATCAACGAATGCCACATTGAAACCTTTGTCTTCCATGGCCGAAATAGACACGAGGTTCTTCTTCAAATCAAGTACATGTAGTACATCTTGCAAGCGGAGAACTTGACCTTGAGATAAGTGGAGGGTCACAGTCCTTGTCCCTTTCACGGGATATGTGGCATTATCTCCAAGGATAATTTTCAGATTAACATCCTTCTCCACCAAATCAGAAAGTGCTTCCTTAAACCCAATGAGATGCCTTGAGGCACCACTATCAATCAACCAGACATCCATAGTGTCGGGCTATGTCACAGGGTTCGGCGAACCTGAAGCTTGAAATTCGAAATTCGGCGAACCTAATAAAAAATTTCGAATTCGATCAGGTTCGGCGAACCTAATGCCGAACCTGAAGCCGAACCTTAAGCCGAACATTATGCCGAACCTGATCGAACCTGAAGGCGAATTTTATGATTTTTCCCATAAAGTTCGATTTTAATAAATTTTATGATTTTTTTTGCTCGAGCGGTTTTTGTGAGCAGTTTTTGTTAGCGGTTTTTGTAAATAATGGGCTATTCCTGCCAATTATTTTCCCGGTTTCCATTATTTAGAACACTGGCCGTTAATTCCACCTTTGCTAAGACAATGTGTAAACATGGTTTATGACTTGTTTTCCTGTAAAATATCAGTTTTGTCATGGTTGGAACTTGCTGTAATAAAAATTTACTGTTGATTTTCATGAAGCATTGTAAGATGTTGCAATGGATGTTTATCTCTCTCTTGCTTGGCCATTAAAATTGTGCTTATTCAAATTTTCTATCATTCTTTTCATCAACTGTTGTTCTCCTATCTGTAGACTGTATTATTTAGGCTAGGAACTATTGAAACCATATTCTTAATACATCAAAGCTGGTCTTGAAAGCTCAACATGTCAGTAGAAATGGGGTTTGGGAATAGATAAGAAATCTTCCTTTTTCCTCTGGTCCTCAAGGCAAGAGAGTTGGTTCTAGGCTTGAAGCCATTAAAGCTGAAGCTTATGATGCATTAAAGCTAAAGCGTGTCTCAAAGCTTAAGACATTAGTTTGGGGATTTGAGCTTGTCTTGGGGATTTGACATGTGTTTTACTAATCAAAATTCCTATTCATAGTTTTATAATTTATTAATTGATTTTGATTTTTTTTATGCCATTTATATATTTATTGAAAAATATGTATAGTCGAACCTAATGTCGAACCTCATTACGAACCTCATCGGAAAATTCGAACCCAAATCGAACTTAATCGTTGCCGAACTCGAATTCGAACCCGAACCGTGTGACATAGGTGTCGGGTGGAGATGCAGCAGAGAGGGCAGATACAAGAATGAATTCATTTCTTTTATCATCAACAACATTAGATTCCTCATACCTGGAATTTCTCGACCTTTTGAAAGGTTGCCCATTTCCATTGCGACCAGAGGGAGCCTTCCTCTTTTCTTTGAACCTGTTGTTCCTTTGATTGCCATTCCTCCAGTTGTTGTTGTTGTTGTCATCATCCCCAAGAGAATCCTTCTTATTAGGGCATTCTCTAGCATAGTGGTCGGTCTTGTTACATGTGTAACATCTTCCTTTCTTTCCTTGAGCCCCTGCTCTTCCATTGTTCCTCGGACCACCATTGTTCTTCTTCTTAGCATGAGCGGTGAAGGCAGCATTACCTTCATTTTCATATTCCTTCATTCTTGTCTCTTCTTGTATGCATCTCGATAATACTTCATCAAAATCAGGTATCACATTGTTATTTAGAATGGTAGTATTGAATACATGCCATTCAGAGGAGAGACCTCCAAGTACGGTGAGAACCATTTCTCGATCAGCTATTGTCTCCCCAATGGCCAGAAGATTATTTCTTATTTCGATCAACTTCAGAAAATAAGATTGAACGGATTCATCCCTGCCTTTCTTCAGATTCTTCAGTTGGTTCGTAAAGAAAAGAACCTAGTTTACATTGTTGGCCTTGAACATGTTGACCAACTTATCATACATCTCCTTTGATGTGCCCAGCTCAGAGATATAGGCAACCAGACTATTATGAATTGAATCCCTAATCATCAACTTTGCTTTGATTTCCACCACCTTATATTTTGACTTGGTGGCAGCAAGTGCAGATGATGAAGGCTCTTGGATTTTACCCTGCACATAGTCCGTGACATCTTGGCCTTCCAACATTAGATCCAAAGTCATCTTCCAAGCATGGAAGTCTTCCTTCCCAGTCAACTTGTCATCAGCTTTGAAGCCATTATAGTTTGAGGTACCCATGGGTCCTTGACAAATGCTCATTCTTCGGTGATTGTTATTAATTCAAACTTGGGCTTTGTATTCACCTCAACTCTAAAACCATGTAAACTTTCGTAGATGTTCTATGCTTGATGCAATTTTACTTTTATTCCCAATATCAAACAGCAATCACATAAACAAGAAAGTAAAATGGTGATAGAACATACCAATAGATCGACAGAAGACAAGCCAAAAATACGCTTAACTTGATCAGCAAAATATATGTGTTGGGGTGCGTTACGGCGGTCAACAAGATGCTTCAACCAGCAAAGTCTCTACACAATCAGCCAACTAGAATGTGTCACACAACCCTCTCGGACAGCTTTGCAACAGTCAACCCAAAGTCAACAAAAGTCAATGTTGTCCAGTCAATGGTCAATGCAAAAACAACAACAACAAAAGTCAACGCAGCCCGGTCAAAGTCAACGTTCGGCCTCGATTTCTATGCCAAAAAATGCGGACTGCAGAAATCGGAATTTTGGAAGAGTTTTGGGTCAGTTTTACCATGCGTTGACCAAAGTCAACGTTGGCCAAATCTGCGTTGAAACCCTAGGTCAAAACCAGAAAATTCTTCGCTGCAACTTCCCATGTGTGAAAGAAGAAGAGCCTCCAAGATGATGATCGAACCAATCAGATGATGAGAGAGAATGTGTGATGAGTGATGGTGAGAATGACCTCCAACGCTGACCTATATATATCCATCAGTGAGGGTGTGTGACACATTTGTTGGGGCTTCAAGCCTACATTACAATTTTGGCCGACCTTGCACATAAGTGGAATTAATTCAAAATAAATGTTTGCTCATCGGATCAAGATGATCTTTAGATCAATCTTGCACCTCTCCGAAAGAGGAATCCAATAAAAATATTGGCATCTTCATCTGAGCATCACAACATGGAGTTTGGACCTAGTTGTCCAAAATTAACACTCCCTCTCAACTAGGGAGAACTCCATCCACCTGTGACATCCAAACATCGTGCGTCATCCTGTCGTAACTTGCTTTGCTAGCTTTTTTATTTCAGAACAAAAGGTGAGTCACAAAGACATCACTCCTGGCTGACAAATTCAGCTCAAAGATCCAAAACCTCTATAGGACTCAAAGGAGTCACATACCAACCCGAAGTTGGTTTACTTGACCTGAAGTCAGTTGGAGGTCTGAAACCTCACTAGACTTGATCCCAGATCAAGTGGTTGGACATGTGCCATCCTAGACATAAAGAGTACGGCAATCTCCGATGCGTCCATCGGTCTTTCCTACTGGTCTCTAGCTTTTCCCACCTCATTGGCCAAATGTGAGGTACTTCCCATGAGTCCCGGACTCAATGGGTAGGATGCATGCGGGGCATAGATCATGAGAGGTGAACCAACTCAATATCATAACGGTAGGGCAGAAGCACACCAACAAGGTTCGGCAAGCCTAGCCTTGTGGTTGGTGACGAAGTATTCGGCACCACTGAGAGCTCTAGTGGACATCGAGCCACAAATATCTGAATGTATAAGTCCTAACACGTCGTCTACGTTGTTGTCACTTCTTGGGAATGTTGCCTTTAGCATTCTTCCCAAGTATGCATCATCTACACACATCATCATGTTCCGTGCTAAGTTTTGGAACCCCTATTACTATTTCCTTGAGCATCTTCAGTGTGCCATGATGTAGATGTCCCATTCTCCTATGCCTTAACTCATTCAGTTCCTTCCCATTGCTATTGTCACTGCCTATCAGTGCCACTGGAGAGTCGAGCTGCAACCTGTACAATCTGTTGCTTCATACTCCAATTTGTCTTACCTTCTTCCAGCTTGAATGTTTGACAAACACTTTCTTCCCTACTGAAATACTGAAATCAGGTTCATATCCCTTATCTTGTAACTAGGATACTGAAATCAGGTTCATACCCAATCCTGGCACATCCAATACATTTGTAGCGTTGGTGCTTGCTCCTGACTCCCTCTGAAAATCGATGGTACCTCTCCCTACTGGAGTACACTTTGTTATGTTTTCCATTGTAATATGGAATTCCATCTGCTCTTGCTTTTAGTTAGAGAAATATTCTCTAACCTCTGTCATATGAGCTGACACTCCACTGTCTATATACTAGACACCTTGTGAAGTCGAGCCTGATAAGCAAGCAAATTCATTACCCAATCTGGAAGACAACTCTGAGGCTCCCTGAATATCTAATCGATCCATGGCCATATTGTGTGCTAATCCTCTTCCCCTCGACGTTGGTTTTGCTCTAGAAAACTGTTGCAAAACCCTCTGCATCCAGCCATAAATTTGCTTAGCGAAAATCTGATCTGCAAATGCTCCCTCTGACTACCAGAATCACTAATCTGGGCAACTCAATTTTTTTGCCACCTTGCAACTGAAAATTGAACTGCTTCCCTAGCAACTCGACCTGCCTATCAATGGATTGCGCTGCCTCTGAAAATTTTGGCTTGCTGCTTTCTTTGAGCAGTGAAATTTCTCTTCTCTTTTGACATTCTCGACTATTCACTTATGCTCTGATACCATGTGGAAATTTCATCTATTGCAACAACTGGAAATTATTCTTCTAACCGTAAATTTAATTATGCGGTTTATTTGCTACGACAAACAATGAATAAAATCACAACTGCAATTTTCACCCTAAAAATACTGCAAAAAATAAAATGTTGAAAAAACTGAGAAATTATAGCACACAAGAATTTTGACATATTTATTTTTGGACAATTGTCCCCGGAAAAATCCAACTTGGGAAAACCGGTGCAATCTATGAGAGTTTTATTATTATTCTTAAACCGAGTACAATAATTTAGATGCTCTACTGGCAATCTTATCTGAGCAAAATACTGGAAAAATTATTGTGAGAATTCTCTCACCCCACAACTAATTTCTGCCCCAAAAATTTCCTCCCTAGCCACACGCTAAACCTTCTGTGTCACCCTCTGCGCAGTGCTTGTGCAAAACCACTGGGGATTTCGGCCTTCCTCTCACTGCCTCTTCCCGGGACTAGAATACTTCCACTTGGAATGTTGCTAACCTCTTCTACCACCTGCTACTCACCCTCTGGCTCTATCTTCTCTGTTGATTTTTTGCCACTGAGAATCGAACTGCTTGGGCAATTGAGTACCTGCACTGGTGTGTTCTCCATCACCACATCAATCCCTTATTATGTCTTCCTGTTGGGACTCCAAGGACCAAGATTAAAACTGTCACAAGAACAAACATTTCTATCAATCTACGAATCTATATCATTCGGAACATAAACAACAAACTTATGTTCTGAAGAATACTGAAATGCGTACAACTCAGTCTAGTGATAAAAATTCATCAGAAGTTTCTAGTAAGCAAAAGATTTCACAAAAGATTAATTTAGGATGGTCAGATCCTTTCTCCGTGCGACAATTTTTTATCACTCCAAGGATCATATCAACTTGTATCAACAAAGATGACTGTCCCAAGACAAGAAGACATTCATAGCAGAAAAAGAGATCAAACCATTTCATCAACAAGATTTGAGGACAAAGCTTTTTGAAGAGGAAGGCAATGTTATGAATATAATTATGTAAAAGTAACAAATATAGATAATAATAATAATCACAATAATATGTAATTAAAATAATAATTAGTTAAACAAAGAGGCATGTCGAAGGAGACATGACCATTCATAAATGGACACCTGCCTAGGGTATATACGCAGACCCCTCACTCATTTGTATCATCATTCTCATTCATGCATTTTAATATATATATACTTTTATCCTCAATCGAGATGTACATGTTCCAAGTCTTCTGGAGTATTTAACTTGAATAACGGACTTTGTTTGTTCCAAAAAATATCACCCTGTCTGTGCCAACAAACCTTTAAGACAAAACAAAAATAGGGGATTGAGCTTTGAGGAGTTTGTCACCTTGGTAATTAATGGTAATATTAAATTCTTCAAGTAAAAGTTGGCGTTATCCTCTATCTTACCTTTTCTATCCATTCTCCTTTGTCTTACCTAAAGTTGACAGTCTCCTGTATCTTACATTTTTTACCCATTCTCCTTTATCTTTACCTTTCTCTACCCATTTTGCTTCGTCTTACCTAAAGGCTGAAAGTTGTCATTCTCCTTTATCTTACCTTTTCTATCTTCTTACTTAACTTTTTAACATTACCATTGATTGTTTCAGGATCTTTGAGAGGTTCCAACCTCCTTGGACATCATATGGAGAAAGTAAAATTTCATGTCCCATTCAGAATTCAGCACATTTAACAGTTTTCAGGATTTCAGCATTGGCAGGGTTGTAGTGTTTCCACTGGATTCTATCATGTATGGGGGTATAGAATTGACATTAGTCAAGACCACTAAGCTATGGGATTTTGCATCATGTTATAATCTATGAGAGTTAATATAGACATGGTTCTCCTAAAATGGTATTTTATGTGTATCATTTTATTTTCTTGCAAGATAATGTGTTGCTTAAAAAAAAAAACTATATATCTATTTTTTTTGTTATTTTCATATACTACTATGTTTCCCCCATGTACCTGTTTTGGAGGGTTCACATTTCAAAATGTTCCTGTTTCGTAAATTTGTACATCTTTCCACATTTGGTGCAACTTAGGTCGGAACATTACAATCTAGTACATTATAACTTATAAGTTAAGCATTTTAAAATTAAAGAAAACCCAATCTTGAGCAGGCTGTATTTATTCTTTTCTAAAATAATATGAAGGCATCTAAAAATTGTTAACAATTATACTTTTGAAAATTAGCTTTACTTTCCGAAAATGCCATAAATATGATAATGGATTTAGTGATTTCAGAGTATTTTATTGGTGGAGATCAATATTAATTTTTGTTCTTTTTTATGTTCAGGCATTTTTAGGCAATTTTTGAACACTTGAAGATGCTCATCTCTATTAACGCTTGAAGTTTCTTGTGAAATCTGATGCAGACAACTATTCATTTGCTTAAAGATCTCTTAGGAATTGAAATTTATGAATGGGACACACCAACACCCACCCTGTGGAGAGAATATATTCACCACGTAAATTCTGGTATACATTTTACAGCTACATTTATTTATTTTCTAGAAACTTGCTTTTGTTTCCATTAAGGTAAAGTAATGTATGAGCATATTTATAATCATAGATTGATAGTAACCTTTTGCAACTCGAAGTGTCAGGTCATTTTTTAGTAGCAAATTCTACATTTCTTGGTTTGAATACATTTGTATGCCCGTCTTGTACCTTTCTGGGAATATGATGTTTATTGATGTTTTGCCAGGAACATCATATCTATCAAAGCTTGATGAGTTTGAAGCATTTTTAGATGCTATACGAAAATATCCTTTATTGAATATAGGCTCATCAAATGCAACTGGAAGATTGAGGAAAGATATGCTACTTCTAGTAGATGACCTGCCTACCCCAAATAGTTGGGAGTCTTGCAAACAACTCTGTCAGGGTCTCCGAACTCTTGCACTGTCTGCTCAATTTCCAACAATTGTATCTATTACTGAATTCACTGAAGCTGGAGATAGAGAGGGACCTTGCCGGATGATCCAGGAGTTGGAGTTAGCTCTTGAACAAGGAGGTGCTACAAAGGTAATAAATACTTCCTATGTAATATTTTAACATCTTCTTTTGATCTCTGGTCCTCATATGAAGTTGATTAGTAGGAGAATAAGCATTTGATGCAGATAGTTTTCAATCCTCTTACATCAAAAAGCATCACAAAGACACTCACAAAAATATGGACAGCAGAACATCAGTCTCTGCCTCCTGAGTGGCTAAGTTATATATCTGAAAGTAGTGGAGGTGATCTTAGACACGCAATCAATTCTTTACAATTCTACTGCCTCAGCAAGTTATCTGACACTTGGGACCAGGGAAGCTTTGAATATCCTGGACTTCCTAAAGCACAATCTAAGAAACATAAGCGGAAGAAAGTTGCTCAATCATCTATCTTAGCTTTTAGTTTCCCAGCATTGACAAACAATGTAAAGTCAAGCATGGGACGTGATGGAGTTCTCTCTCTATTTCATGCTCTTGGGAAAGTTTTACACAACAAGAGACATACAGACGAGATTTCAGATTCAGGTATAATGCATTCGCTCAGCAAATTTCATCTTCAAATGCTAGCACTCGCTTTTTTAGGAAAAAATAAAAATGTCAATAACTTCAATAATCTATGTGTAATATACTCGTCATGGCCAGAAATCATTGTGGGCCTAAATATTGGAAATTTGGTTTCTTTTCTCTTTTTTTTTCATTTGGGGGGGGAGGGTTGTGGGGGTGGGCAAAGTAAACATGGACTTCACCCTTAGTGCTTGGATTCCATTAATCTCTTAACTTCCAGTTGGCCAGTGAAAATGAATTTAGTTTGTATGGGTTGTTTTCAGCTAGAATAATTGTCATTCTAATAATATAAAGGTTAGTGCTACTCTCCTCAAAACACTTTCATACCCTGTAGATTCTACTGATTTTCCTGATTTTGCAACCAGAAAGGTTTTGTTGCCATGTTACCCACAGTGAGGAAACTACTGAGTTTTTCGGTATGGTAACAATTCTTGAAATAGGTATTTTCAGAATTTGTAGAAATGTTGAACTATTAAAGTAACAAAAACTAGGGTTACTTATAATGAAGAAGCTACCAAGTTTTTTTATATTGTAACAGTTCCTGAAATAGGTATGTCAGTGACGATTACCTCATTTGGCAGCCTTTTTGCTCATTAAAACACTCATTTTTTACTATGTATCCTTCTTCTTCCATTCTTGATCACTTATAACTCTCGTTGTTCATGACTACATGTATACATATATGTATTTTCTTAAGTACTTTACTTATTTTGCTTGAATTAAGATTGAAAGGCTTTTATGGTAACAATTCTTGAAATAGGTATTTTCAGAATATGTAGGAATGTTGAACTATTAAAATACCAAAAACTAGTGTTACCCACAATGAAGAAGCTACCAAGTTTTTTTATATGGTAACAGTTCCTGAATGTTGATTTTTGTGGCATCAGAAAGTGTTCTTAGTGCCAAACTTTGTGAGGAGACTTGGACATCAGTATTCCAAAGAACCCAGAAATCGTTTGTGGAAATTCCACTCGGTTCATGTCTTATGAAAATAATTAATTATTTTAATGGAGACCCTAAGTCTAAACTTAGGGAAATTAAATAATTAAAGAGTATTAATAAGACAAGAGTGTGAATCTTCTAGAGAACAAAGATCAAGTCAAGTTTAAATCTGAGCCATTGATTAGACCTCTAATCTGGGTTGTTGATTCATCAACAAGAAGATTATAAAAGAAGGCTTGAGGGTCATTTGGAAAACAAGCCGGGCATACACTCAATACCCGAAGGAGATTGATTATAAAGGAATAGAATTCGATTTCAGTGGGAGAGTTGCAAGGCGAAGAGTTGCATAAGCAAAAGGAGAAGAGGGAGTCAGCAGTGACTGAGCTCAAGGATAGAGGGACGCAAAGGGTCACAAAAGGCAGCGCAGTAATCCCACTTAGAGCCTACGCAGAGTGACGCAGTCCAGCGCAAGGACTGTGCAGAGAAACACGCAGACAGACACAAAGGAAGTTAGAGGCTCTTCTGGGTGTTAGGAAATTGTCAGGAAGGGCCGAGAATTTTGTCTCAGGTGTTTTCTGATTATATCTACCAGTGAATTCTTTGTAAAGATTCATTTGTTGAAGAAGAATAATAAAACTCTCATCATTTTTCCACGTTGGGTTTTTCCGAGAACAATTGTCCAAAAATAAGTGTGTACATGTGATTGGTTCTTAAGCTTATGTTCTTTATTGTTTACTTCTCTACATATATAATTGTGAATGTTGTAGCAGTATTTATTTCAAAGTTTACTGATAGATTTATGTAAATAACTTATTGAAGTAATAAGTAGGAGAAATAAATTTATCACTGCAACAGTAGATTTCCATATTGGAATTTTTCACATGATATCAAAGCCAGAGATGAGTAACAGGAACGGAGAATCGGCAAGTGAACAAAATTCTGACATCGCTGCAACAGCTCAGAGGGGTTCATGCAATTCTCCAGAAAGGAAGAGAAGCGTGAAAGAACAGTTGGATGACGATGTTTTTGTTCTAGAATCCATACTGGAAGAAAAATTTGCTTGTGTGTCAAGCACAGCTTCTCCTGAGGTATGATACATTGGCAGTGGAGCTTCTGCTCATATGACAGGAGTGCGGGAATGTTTTTCCGACTACCGAGAGGAGCAGATGAACTTTAAAATTAGCATGGGTAATAAAGCAAAATGTACCCCTATTGGAAGAGGTACCTTATTCAGAGTGAAGTGTGTTAAGATTTTGGAGTAGCATCGGATGTGCTCTAGCTCCGAAATTTTGTGGAGGACTTGGAGTACATGAGATATCCAAGACCATAAAGCATTTGGGAAAATTCCATCTAGTTTAAGAGTTATTCAAATAATTAATCTTTTTAATTAAGGACCCTAAATCTAACTTAGAAAAATTAAAAGATTAAAGTGAATTAAATTAAACATGTGATGAGAATGATCTAAGTGACGTGGATCAAGCAGCTTCTAATCTTACCCATCAATTAGATATTAGATCACGGTCGTTGGTTTGCCAACAAGAAAAGTATAAGAGAAGGGCTTGGGGTCAGTTGGAGAACACACACATTGGCGGAGTACTGAAACTAAGCTGAAATTCTAGGGCGTGGTTTGCTAAGAATTTCAGGAAGAGTTTGCAGTGCAGCGAGGGGCAGTATTGGTGAGGGACGATCTGATCCCAAGCCAAGAATACAACAACGATAGAGAGGAAGCATATCCAACAGCGCAGAGAGCAGCCAGTGTTACGCAGTCTAGCCATAGCCCAATCAGGTGCAGCGCAAAGGTAGCAGGACCAACGCAGGGCTGACACAGGCCCAGTCAAGGCTGTGCAGGGGTAGCGTAAGCCCAGAGAGGCTGACGTAGGCCCTTCCAGAGCAGCGTAGAGGTTGACGCAGTCCAGTAAGGCTGACGTGGAGGGCTGAGGAGCAGTGCTGGGGTTTCCAGTGGGCCAGAAGGGGCTCGAGTTCTATAAATCTCGTTTGAGGGTGTGAATCAGCCATATTTTTTGTCTCCGAGTGAAAGAGGTATTGTTGCCATGATTTTCTCTGTAGGGAAAACCATGTCTGGTGCCCAGAAATTGGTGTATTCAAATTTTTCATAATAATAAAACCCTCTAGAGCTTGTTGCATCGGTTTTCTCGCATTGGTTTTTTCCAGGGACATTTGTCGAAAAATTCTATGTGTCACTTTGTCATATGAGCGTTATATTCAATAAATGATCTGTATGTGTTGGCTGCTATTTGTGTTTATTTTTTTGCTTTTCTGAATATTCAGATTAATAACTTGTATAATTAATCAGGTAAGAGAAGTAAATCAATGGTTTGCAGTAGGGTTTCTTAGATTAAGAAATTTTCACAAAGTGGACCCCAACCTCTACTATATTGTTGTTGGAGGCGAGCCGCTTATTCTAATGCTATGTGTGGACGATTTGATTTTGACAAGCGTAGATAAGCTCATCCAAGAGTGCAAGAGAGATCTTGCAGATGAGTTTGAGATGAAGAATATGGGGTTGATGCACTATTTCCTTGGGTTGGAGGTTTGGCAGGGTGATGGGGAGATCTTCGTGGGACAGGGCAAGTACGCCTTGTAGATTCTGCGAATATTTCACATGCAGGATTGCAACCCCATGACCACGCCTCTAGTCACAAACCAGAGGAAGGTTGATACATCCAGATCGGAGCAAGTAGATCTAACACTTTACTGGCGATTGATTGGGTCGATGATGTAGTTGGTTAACACGTAGTCAAACATATGTTTTGCAGTCAAATCTTTGAGCCTTTTTTTGTTAGAGCCTACCAAAGCACATTAGGTTGCTGCTAAGAATGTGTTGCGATATCTCAATGAGGTGTGGCTTGAGGGCTTCATTGATGCAGATTGGGCAGGGAGCTCCACAAACAGGAAGAGCACATTGGGATGCACATTCAGTGTACAATCAATAGTTTTTTTTTGGTTTAGCCAAAAGCAAAGATCAATTGCATTGAGATCTCAGTTGAGGCTAAGTACATGGTTACCAATTTGGTGGGGTGTGAAGCTATTTGGTTGAGGAAGTTTCTCATGGGTTTGTTCAGGATAGAGTTAGAGCCCACTGTGATCCATTGTGATAATCAGAGTTGCATTAAGCTCTATGAAAATCCAGTGTTTCATGATCACTCTAAGCACATCAACATATTTTATCACCACATCAAAGGTATTCTTCAGAGAGGTATAGTTTCTCTCTAGTACGTACCACATTCTAACCAAAGCTTTGTCAGGGACCAGATTTTCTTACCTTAGAAAGAAGTTTGGTGGAGTGTTGATTGGAATAGAGAAGTAAGTGTTTTGCTTGTCTAGGTGCTAATGTTGATTTGGGGTAGCATCGGATGTGCTCTAAGTCTCAAATTTTGTGGAGAGGCTTAGACACATGTATTCCAGACAACACAGAAATTGTTTGGTGAAATTCCACTCGGATTGTATTCTATAGAAATAATTAATTATTTTTAAAGGGACCCTAAGTCTAAACTTAGGAAAATAAAATAATTGAAGTGAATTAATAGAATATGAGTGAGAATGATCTAGAATAAATGGATCAAGTCAAAAGTTAATCTTAGTCGTTGATTAGAGATCTAATCTGGGTCGTTGAAGTCTCAACAAGAAGACTATAAGATTGGCTTGAAGGGTCATTTGGAAATCATATTTGGAGACACAAGGTAGAGATCAAAGATCGATTTATTTAGTGAGCAGTGTTCAGGAAGAAAATTTGATCAAGAGATCTTTTGCAGCGAGGGGGAGTAATTTTGGTTGGAAGGAATCCTGAGTCAAAGAGGACATAGCAACAGAGGCAGAGAGAGCCACAGCATCAACGCAGAGCCAATGACGCAATGCCTACGCAATCACTGCGCAGAGCCAGAGGAGAAGTCGTTTTCCTGCTAAGGAGACAGCGCAGAGCTAGTGTTACATCCCAGAGGCCAGAAGGCTTCACTTTCTAGCCAGTAGTGAGACCAGCGCAGAGGCATAGGGCAGCCACAGTTGTGACACAAGTATTGCGCAAACTGACGCAGTCACAACACAGAGGCAGTGCAGGGCAGTCCAGTCTTGGTGCAGATTTGTGTCAGGTTCCCGTGGAGGAGTGAGGTTTGTTTCACAAGATCTTTTTTGTCAGATTCTCTACATGACAGATGTGTCAATCATAGATTTGTACTCAGAATATTTATTGCATAATATATAAACCCTCAAATCTGTTGCACCGGTTTTCTCGCATTGGGTTTTTCCGAGGACATTAGTCCAAAAATAACTATGTCGAATGGTTGTGTGATCTATGTTTGTTCAGATTTGTTTCTATAGTTGTAATTCTTCCGTAGTTAATTTGTGTACGCTATAGAGAATGGATTTCGATATTTGCTTGTAGAACACAGTGAATAATTTGTTAAGTAAATAACAAATAGAAGACTTTCCATCAGTTGTTGCAGTAGGATTCTTGAGTTGACGGAATTTTCACATGGTATCAGAGCTTGTTTAAGCTGAGTGCACGCGAGACAAAGAACAGATCTAGCAGATTCAACGTTGGTCAAGCTGGGATCAAAGAGTTGCATAAGCAGCAGATCAATCTCCCAGTTGATTGAGCAGTCCAAGCCAAGAGGGCTAGACCAGCAGGAAAATCTCTATGTGAGTGAGCCGACAGAGAGGTAGGATTATTCCAGGTTGTTGTTTGTCCAAGGCAGAGGGAGCAACGCAGCAGATCTACGCAGATCAATAGTTGGAGGGACGTAGTTGACTACGTAGTAGTGATTATTGGTGCAGAGCATCAGGAAGCGTAGCTGAAACAAAGTTTTGGGGATTTCTGACCTCAATGAATTTTCTTACCCAAGAAACTCAGATTCCCTGTGCAGTAGCAGCAGATATTGTGGCTTGCTCCATCAGGAGTGCGTAAAGGCAGTTGCGCAAAGGGTGAGAGGCAGCATACCGACAGTGTTTGGGTGAGATGGCAACCAGTGGGTTGCATGACCAGGACCGGTTGGAAGGTTCCTCCAACTATATAATCTAGAAGGCAAGGATCTCCTTCCTTCTAGATGAGCATGACCTCAAGCACTTTATCGAAAGTGCTCAGGCTGAACTGGTGGATGCAGCACCATTACGGGCCTTCAAGAACAATATGGCAAAGGCCAAGCGGTTGATCCTCGATGGAGTGAAGGATCATATTGTTTCACACATCTTTGGCAAAGGCACAGCCAAGGAGATGTGGGATGCTTTGGCAACACTATATCAGGGATCTTCCAAGCAGTGAAAGATGTTTCTGGAGGAGAAAATGTGGACCACCAGAATGCAGAAAGGAGAACGCATTGATCCATTCCTGTCTAAACTTCAGGAAAAGCGAGATCAGCTGGCAGTTGTGGGGTCAGCTCCTTAGGCCACAAAGATGGTCAGACTTTCCTTAAATTCTGTGTCTGAAAACTATCAAGTCTTTGTCTAGAGCATCCTAGGCAAAGAGAGTTTCTCAGGGTGAAAAGCGATGTGGGCAGCTCTTCAGCAAGAAGAGATGAGGAGAGATTTACTCAAGTGTTAACTTGAGAGTAGCAGTAGCAGTGGTTCAAAGATCAAGAAGGAGGAGGATGAGAATGCAGCCCTTCCATCAAATGGTCAGCAAGAGCAGCACAAGAGGAAGAAGGATCTATCAAGGATCAAATGTTTCCAGTGTGGTGAGATAGGACATTATGCCCCACATTGTCTGTTGTATCTTAAGAGACAATTCCTTGGCTATGGAAAGGAATCAGTGCTTAAGACATTTTTTAAAAATGTGTCACAAAAGTAAATATATCAGGTGGTCTTCGTTCAATCCCTTTGGAAACTAATTCTTTTAAATCCTTAATAATCTGGTATAAGGCAAGACTCTACAATTCCATTAACTGTTGATATCTGAATGGAAAAGAAGAATTGTAGAGGAAACTCAAAGTAATATGTTGTAAACACAGAATCTATTACTTTTAAGTTTCAGAGAGAATTCATGGAGAGAGAGGAAATTCAAAATAATATGTTGTAAACATAGAATCTATTACTTTTAAGTTTCAGCGAGAATTCATGGAGAGAGAGGAATTGGAGTGAAGGAGCGCTTATTAAGGCTATTTAACTCTTACTTACAAACTTAAATCAGAGACCAGCTGCTTCTTTACTTCACTTCATTTAAGGAAGAAACAACATAAAACGACACAAGAAACACGAATCACCATCAATAGTTGCAAGAAACTTGCTGCTTCTTTCATTCACCCATTAGAAAAAGAAGTACCAAAGTTTTAGTCTTCTAGAGGTCCAAAACTCGGAATCCCTTTTCTTTCTTTCTATTTTGCTTAAATAGATCAAAACAATTCGTAATTGCTAGAACTTCTTGAAACTACTTCAACTACCTAAACTATTAAAACTACTTATTACATTGCAATTGAGGACATCACTATAGCTTCGATCTTAACCAACGAAGAAAACAAATTAAAACTTGAAATATTATTCTTTTTGTTGAATCTGACAATGTTATCATTTCAAACAATGTTATCATGTCCCCTTCTACCCGACTCTGCCTCTTCTGCTCGTGCCTGCAGCGTTTCATCTTCTCTTCTCCTTTGCTCTGTGTTGGGTCACAGCCCAGTCCACTGCCTGCGTTCATGTTTCTTCATGAAACAACACAACTGCACATAATCCTGGGCTTTAAATAAATTCAAATTTTCCTTTGAAAACTATCGCGTCCGTCCCTTTATCACATTTTGCATTTTGGCATTCATAACATATTCATGAGCGCCATTCCTCCTGAGCTTGCGATGTGCGATGTGCGATAAAGGTAGGGATGACGTGGCAAGTGGAGGTGGGGCCAATCGCAAATCGCAATCGGCGATATAAAACCTTGTCGCATTTCCCATTTCGGCATTCATAACATATTCATGAGCACCATTCCTCCTGAGCTTGCAATGTGCGATGTGCGATTAGTTCTGAGTTGCATTGCGTTTGGCCCTTGTCGCACTTCACATTTCAACATTCCAACGTTCTACGTTATAATCCGCTTTTGCCCTCCGATGCAATTTTTACAAAGGAAAAATCCATGTACCCGGACTTAAAAACCTTTAGACTTTTAGCAATAACTTCCATCGTGTCTGCTTCATTATCGCATTTCTCACTTCGGTGAATCCCGTTATCTTATGATCGCTATCCCTTCTGAGCTTGCGATGTGCGATATGCAAGAGGGTCCCACGGTCGGACTTTAAATACTTTAGATTCGAGCTTCAAACTATATCGCATCCAGTCCTCGTATCGCATTTCGCATTTCGGCGATTCAACCTTGTTCTATTCCTCCTGAACTTTGCGATTGCGATTTGCGATATGCGATCAGGCCTTCCACATGCAATTGCGACTTGCGATCTACGATCAGGCCCTCCACATGTGATTGCGATTAAGCCTCCGAACGTTGGTTCTATACGTATATTTGCACGACTCGACCCTGACCTGTGTGTAATGTTCTGAACGCATTATTTGGCCTGACTCTTGAACTGTTATGCACGCGAATAAGCCCAACTTGACCCTTGTTGCACGCTTTTCTTCTTTGTTGCTTCTCTGGCTTAGATTACACCTCCATTGTTGCTGCTTCCCTGATTTTGGTTCCAGTGCACATGTAATGATGAATCCCCGTTGAGCTTGTGGTTATCCTTTTGAGCATGTTGCAGGTCTTCTTGAAATTTTAACAACTCTTTCTCAACAACCTTGAATTTCTTAGAACCTCTCTTGACTTTTAGCTGAGTCAAATTATGCTACAACATCTGGCTCCAATCGAGGACGACACTTTGGTAGCAAAGCGCTGAGAACTTGTAGATCAATAGCCTTTATTGAGCATGGAGTCAAAGAGCACTTGTAGATCAGTAGTCGTTATTGGGCATGGAGTCAATCCCAAATGGGATTTGATCCAATATGAAATCCTCCCGAAACCTGCTATACTTTGGACTTCTTCCTTTATTCTTAAACTGAAAATACCGAACTAGAAATACTACAACTAAAAATTCTCAACTTTTGAGCTTATTTATGCACAACTCCTATATATGTATTCATGTTTGAACTTAATCAGGTGAAGTCAGCCTTCCAACTATAATGTCCTGCATAGAGATTGTCATGATATTCCTTGATAACCTCAATGGATTCACCTTCAGCTAAACACAATAGAAAAATACCAGCAGGATCTTTCTAGTACAACTTTGCTTCTACTATGACATATGGCTAAGATTTAAGCTTGAGAGCTCTATATTTGGTTCTATTTAGTGAAGATGGACAAGAAAAGAAACATAGGTAATGAACAACATCTTTATACCAATCTGAACACAAAAATTTGTATTGAATACATGTTTTGGGCTTATCCTGACCTTCTTCATTGTCAGCGTCATCTACTGGTGCCAGGAGGTTAATTCCCAATGCTTGAAAATTTGTTTCTGTTAGCAACTTTGCTAAACCCTGTCCTTTAATTAACTTGGTGGGTTTAATGTCCAAATCATACTCCTGGATTTTAGCTATCCATTTTCCTCTTTTTCTTTCAACATCACTTTGAACCAGCACGTCCTTAACAGCGGAATTAGGTACATAAGCGGTTATTTGGGATTGTAACACATAAGTCCTGAAGGCTTTGAGTGCTTTGACCAATGCATACACTTGTTTCTCCAAAATGTTATATTTGAGCTCAGCATCTCTGAGAACTTTGTTGAAGAATGCCACTGGTTGCTCCTTATTATCCTCATTTTTCTGCTATAACACAGCAACAATAGTAGTGGGAGAAGCCAATGAAAATATTTGAAATACCTTTTGATAATCAGGACTTATGAGAAGAGGAACTTCTTGGAGTGCTTCTTTTATTCTAGCAAATGCTTCTCTTGATTCTTTATCCCATCCCACTTCTGCATTTTTCTTCAACAGGTCAATTATATTTCTCACAATCTCAACATAGTTTGGTACAATATCTTCTCAGAAAGTTTATTTTTCCCAAAAATCTTTGAATATATTTCTTGCTTCTGGGTAAAGGAATTGTTTGAATTGCTTCCACCCTTGCTGGATCAACCTTCACTCCTTGTTTTGAAACTATGTGGCCCAATAATTTACCTTCTTCTAAGGCAAACAAAGATTTCTTGGAGTTTATTGATAGACCAAACTTCCTGCATTTTTCAGAAGTTTTTTCCAGATGTTCCAAGTGTTCATCATCTAACCCTGAGAAAACCGTTACATCATCCAGATATATAACCACATACTTGTCACCTACAAACGCCATGTCCATGGCCCTCTGAAAAGTCGCACCTGCATTCATAAGACCAAATGGCATTCTTGCATACATAAAGTACCCCAGGGGGTTGTGAAAGTTATCTTTTTCTGATCTTCCTTATCCACTGCCACCTGATTATACCCGGAGAATCCGTCAATCATGGACATCTTGTAAGCTCTTGTCACTTTTTGTAAGACATAATCCATCTTAGGTAAAGGATAATTATCCTTTAGAGATGCTCTATTCAAATTCCTGAAGTCTACACACAATCTTATCTCTTCATTTTTCTTCCTCACAGGAACTAGATTAGAAACCCAATCCGAATATTTAAGGGGAACTATGATTTTTGCTTGCAGCAATTTCTTCACTTCCATTTCAATTGGAGTTAACAGTAATGGATTAATCTTTTTGAGCTTTTGTCTGTGTAGTTTAATTCCTTCTTTCAATGGGATCTTATGTCGTATTATGCTTTTATCATACGCTTTCAAGTCTTCATATGACCAAGCAAACACATCCATATACTTCTTAAAAAAGATCAATATATCTTTCTTTATAATTTTTGGGAACACCCTTGAATAATTTCACCATTTTTGGCTCCTTCTGAGTTCCCAAATTACAATCTTCCATTTCTTCCTCTTGATGTATTTTCTTTGAATTAACAGTGACATCATTAGAATCAAATCGTCTTTCAAGGGGAACCAGTCCTTTAGGGAGTATATTATCTTTCAATTGGATAATCTTTTGCTCACCTATTAACTGCTTAAGGTTTCTTATCTCTCCTTTCTGCTCTGTCTGTTCTTCTTCTTGATCTATCTCAGCATCTTCAAATTTTCCAATCATTGTCAAGAAATGATTTATCTGCTCATCATTTTCAAACACCTGCCAATGTGAAATAGAGGATGTATGTCTAATTTCAATCTCATACCTTAACCTTGGATTCATTGGTGGCTTAAAAGTACTAGCTGCAACTGCTAACGAATCTACCAACCTATTCCCCTCCCTTTGAATGAACTGAAGATTGAAGGCTTCAAAATAGTTCTCTATCAGATCCCAAACTTCATTTCTTTATGACCTTAATCTCGGTTACTTGGTCTAACAATGATTTTAATCTGTCTTATTATCAATTTAGAGTCACCGAAAATTGAAATACACCGAACTTCCATCTGTTTAGCAACTTGAAGGCTTAAAATTAAGGCCTCATACTCAGCCACGTTGTTTTTTGAATCAAATTCTAATTTAAAAGAAAAAGGTGTGAGGTTACCTTTTGGTGATATCAACAAGAATCCAACTCCTGTGCCATCCTTGGAGTAGGCACCATCAAAATAGCATTTCCAAATCTTCTTTGAATGCAGTTCATTATTTACAACTGCTGAAGAGAGTTGCTTCCCTATGTCTTCAGCAAATTCTGCATCTTCATACAGCATGAAACATGAAAGATCTTTTGTTTCTTGACTATAAATAGGGGAATTTCCTGTATCTTTCTTGGTAGTGGTCTTCACGAACCTTGTTTCCTTGTATAATCTCCTTTTTTCCCCATTGAAAACAGGAATGATATCACAAGTGAAATCTAATTTTAGAACACCTCCCAACTTTGCTCCCCAAGATCTTGACAGGAGCATTCCAAACCTGGCTGGAATGTCAGCAACAACTACATCCATGACTATACTCTTTGCTGGAATTTGTGCCAAAGAAACTACTACATCTTTAATTAACCCAACACATTTCACCCTTTTGGAATCAAATAAATACAGATCCCTGTAAGTTTTGGTAATCTGCAAGTTTAGTTCCTTCATAACAGACAATGGCATGAGATTATGGGATGCTCCTAAGTCCAGCATACAATTATGGAAAGTAAAATCATGAAGCAACAAAGAAATATAGAATGGTGGAATAGAAGGATCTACTTCTTCTAAATGAGGACCAAGGGTGGCCACTGGCTTCTCTTCTTGTAAGTTCACAGTGTCACTTATTTCTTCAATCTGTGTGAGATTAATAAATTCTGAAATTTCTTTCTTGTAGACAAGTATTTTTGCTAATTCTAGAAGAGGTACCTGAATATTTACCTTCTCCAACTCTTTTGTCAAACTAAAAGCATGAGTTTGTTTAACATTCTTTTCAGGTTCTTCTTTACTCTTTCTAGAAATTGCCGCTTGTTTGAGTACAGGGACAACTCTCTCCAAAATATTAGTATCAACTTCTTTTCTTTGGGAAGGTTCACCTTGCTGCACATCTGTTCTATTAACTGAATTTACAAGTTGCTTCCGATTACTGACTTGTTTTACAGGGTCCTTTTGTTGTGGAGTCGCCATTGGAGGAGGGTCAGGGTCTTGTTGTTCACCCTCAGTGTCTTGTAGCCTTGATCCTTTCCTTGATCTCAAATTATACTTCTTGTGCAACTCAGCCTGCATAAAATCTGCAAATTGTTTACAGTATTCATTCATCTCATCTTCAGCGAAAGATACTTCAGCTTTAGTATATTCTCCTTCACAATCTTCCTCTTCATCCTCTTCTATTGTGTACATAGCAAATATTTGATCTTCAGACTACTTTTAGTCATCTTCTGCTAACTCTCCGGGTGTTGCATCTATATACAATGGTGCTTGAACATGGTCTTGATATTTTCTTTCCCTCTGCAAAATTTGCAGGGGTTGTCTTCTGAATTGAGGGTTACATCCTCCTCGGTTTTGTTGTACTTGTCTTTGGGATTTTTTACTTTCCAATTCCATCTTATCACCTTTGTCATATCTTCAATTCTTTGATCTTGTGATGATTCTTCTTTTGCTTTCCCCTTCTCTTCGACTGGTTGTTTCCCTTTTTGCCTTCCCAGCCGCAGTCATATTAGCTTCAATTTCTAAAGCATCTGTCTTTATCTACTCTAGAGTAGGGGATCTCCTTTCTCTAAGTGTGAAACTAAAATCGGCTTCAAAAGCCCCAACAAAAACCACCTTTGCTCCAAAAGGAGGGGGCTTCATTTCTACAGGAAAATTGTTATACAATTTATTGAATCTTTTGATAAAATCTGATATATTCTCATCTGGTTTTCTTTTGATTACATTGAATTCTGTTAGTGAATATCCATGATCCCTTTTTTCACCCCATCTCTGAGTGAATTGATTTTCTAGTTCTTCCCATGTATTAATAGAATTATTTTTCCATCCCTTAAACCACTTTCTAGCCTCTCCATCCAGAGACTGAACAAAAAGCCTCATTACAACATCAAGATGTTCTACATTCAAATTTTCAACAAAATTACAAAACATGGGCAAGTGTTTTTCTACAGTTATTTCATCTTCTCCAGTAAAACGTGGGAGTAATTTAAGATACTCTTGAGGCATCACATTCATTGGTTGTGGAAGGTTAAGTGGAGCATATCTGTTCAACAAAAAGGTTGGTGCTGCCATGTTTGCACCTTGATTGACTGTTCCTTGGTTAGATGCAGTTGATGAACCTACTGTGAAAATGAATGGAGGTGGAGGTAAAACTGATATGGGAGTGGGTTGATGGACAATGGCAGAGGGACCAGCAACTGGAGTTTGTTGAGCTTGAGTAAAAGTAAAAGAAACAGACTCAAAGGAGTGTTCTTCCAACTTAGGTTCTTGAAAATAAATTGGTGTGAAAGGTGAATCTTGTTCCAAGAAAGGAAGTACTTTAGAGATATCTTCAAACAAAGGATTACTAGAACTACTGCCAGGAGCAGACAATGTAGGACTAGGTGTTGAGGGGGTTTTGGGTTTCCGAACCCTTTTAGAAACCAATCTTTCAGGGTCTGACAAAGTAGCTACCTTCTGCTGTGAGGTATCCGACCTCATGTGAGGCCATATATAATTCATTCACCGTAATTACATATATAATTCATCGCTTCATTCTTCCTATCGGATCGGATTGGATCGAATTGGATCCTTTTGTGAGCCAGAATTCTAAGAATAACAAACACAGCCAAATATTTCCTCCTCACTGAACAACCAGAGGAAATAATGTGAAAAGCCCTGGGAAAATAAACTTCGTCTCTTCGTCCCCGGCAACGGCGCCAGAAAATGTTGTATCTTAAGAGACAATTCCTTGGTTGTGGAAAGGAATCAGTGCTTAAGACATTTTTTAAAAATGTTTCACAAAATTAATTATATCAGGTGGTCTTCGTTCAATCCCTTTGGAAACTAATTCTTTTAAACCCTTAATAATATGGTATAATGAAAGACTCTACAATGCCATTAAATGTTGATATCTGAAAGGAAAAGAAGAACTGTAGAGGAAACTCAAAGTAATATGTTGTAAACACAGAATCTATTACTTTTAAGTTTCAAAGAGAATTCATGGAGAGAGAGGAAACTCAAAATAATATGTTGTAAACACAGAATCTATTACTTTTAATTTTCAGAGAGAATTCATGGAGAGAGAGGAATTGGAGTGAAGGAGCGCTTATTGAGGCTATTTAACTCACTCTTGCAAACATAAATCAGAGACCAACTGCTTCTTTACTTCACTTCATTGAAGGAAGAAACAACATAAAACGACACAAGAAACACGAATCACCATCAACAGTTGCAGGAAACTTGTTGCTTCTTTCATTCACCCATCAGAAAAAGAAGTACCAAAGTTTTAGTCTTCTAGAGGTCCAAAATTCGGAACCCCTCTTCTTTCTTTCTATCTTACTTAAATACATCAAAAACAGTGCATAACTGCTAGAACTTCTTGAAACTACTTCCACTACCTGAATTGCTAAAACTACTTATTACATTGTAATTGAGGACATCACTATAGCTTCGATCTTAACAAACAAAGAAAACAAATTAAAACTTGAAATATTATTATTTTTGTTGAATATGATTTGTTGTTGATGCATCTCTCTAAAGTGCTGATGTGTCTCCCTGACAGATCGGACATCCTTGCCTTGCATTTCTTCCAAAGTTCAATATTTGTCTTTTTTGCTTGCTTTCATGTCTTTTCTGTTTTTGATGTGGTATTCGAACAGTTCTGCAATAATGCATCTTTGCCTGACTTGACCCCGCTGTTGTGTTTTCAACAGTGCCACCATATGCTCATTTTTCCCAACTCTGCCTATGCCTCTACGTTTCAAACAATGTTATCATGTCCCCTTCTGCTCGACTCTGCCTCTTTTGCTCGTGCCCACAACGTTTCATCTTCTCTTCTCCTTTGCTCTGTGTTAGGTCACTTACCCTAGTCCACTGCCCACATTCACGTTTCTTCATAAAACAATGCAACTGCACATAATCTTGGACTCCAAATAAATTCAAATTTTCCTTTGAAAACTATCGCGTTTGTCCCCTTATCGCATTTCGCATTTCGAGATTCATAACATATTCATGATCGCCTTTCCTCCTGAGCTTGCGATGTGCGATAAAGGTAGGGATGACGTGGCAAGTGGAGGTGGGGCCGATCACAAATCGCAATCGGCAATATAAAACCTTGTCGCATTTCGCATTTTTGGCGTTCATAACATATTCATGAGCGCCATTCCTCCTGAGCTTGCGATGTGCTATGTGCGATTGGAATATATTAAATCATAGTTCTGAGTTGCATCGCGTCTGGCCCTTGTCGCACTTCACATTTTAGCATTCCAAATTTCTACGTTATAATCTGCTTTTGCCCTCCGATGCGATTTTTACAAAGGAAAAATCTATGTACCCGGACTTAAAAACCTTTAGACTTTTAGCAATAACTTCCATCTCGTCCACTTCGTTATCGCACTTCGCACTTCGGCGAATCCCATTATCTTGTGATCGCTATCCCTTCTGAGCTTGCAATGTGCGATATGCGAGAGGGTCCCACTGCCAGACTTTAAATACTTTAGATTTGAGCTTCGAACTATATCGCATCCGATCCTCGTACTGCATTTTGCATTTCGGCGATTCAGCCTTGTTTTATTCCTCCTAAGCTTTGCAATTGTGATTTGCGATATGCAATCAGGCCTTCCACATGCGATTGTGACTTTCCATTTGCGATTAGGCCCTCCACATGCGATTGTGATTAAGCCTCCCAACACTGGTTCTATACATTTATTTGCACAACTCGACCCTGACCTTTGTGCAATGTTATGAACGCATTAATCAGCCCGATCCTTGAATTGTTCTACACGCGAATAAGCCCGAATTGACCCTTGTTGCACGCTTTTCTTCTTTGCTACTCCTCTGGCTTAGATTACACCTCCAATGCTGTTGCTTCCCTGATTTTGGTTCCAGTGCACATGTGATGATGAATCCCCATTGAGCTTGTGGTTATCCTTTTGAGCATGTTGCAGGTCTTCTTGAAATTTTAACAATTGTTCCTCAACAACCTTGAATTGCTCAAAACCTCTCTTGACTTTTAGCTGAGTCAAATTATGCTATGACAACGTCCTCTTAGAAAGGAAAAGGATAAGAAGCATGATCCTCAGGCCAGAGCAACGAAGATAGAGGAGTTTGCTATGATTGCCTATATACCTACACGAGGGAGGTACCTACAGGAGGGAGGTGGGTTGATTTGGAGTTGTAGACCCAGAGATCTACAAGATTGGGCAAGATGCTTGAGAACTCCACCTCTCGGGTCATCACCTTGCTAAAGGAGCCAAAATCAGAAGTAGTAGGATGGACTATTGCCAATTGGTGTAGAGGATTGTTGAAGTGACAACGTAGTGGTTAGCAGCGTAGAGGGATGCAGTGCAGCAGCTACAGAGAGGCAGCGCAGAGGCTAGCAGCAGTCAGACCTTCATCACCGAGATGCAGTATACTTGTCCAAGTTTGGATGTTTTTCAGTTGCAGAAAGAAAGGGTGTTGCAATGCAGTAGTCGTTGGCAGTGGCAGAGTCAGCAGCAGCACGAATGCAGAATTCAGAGGGAGTTGCAGTATGGATGCAGTGTTGACAGTGGCAGTGTCAGCAGCAGTACAGATGTAGCATTTGCGGAGAGTTGGCGAACAGCATGTCAGGCACCAGCAACGCAGAGGGAGATGCTTCAGGGTCAGAACAGTGTGCAGTAGGGCATATTGTTAGAGCACATTCCTCGCTAAAAGGGAGTGTTGATTTGGGGTAGCATCGGATGTGCTTTAAGTCTCAAATTTTGTGGAGAGGCTTAGACACATGTATTCCAGATAACCCAAGAATCGTTTAGTGAAATTCCACTCGGATTGTATTCTATAGATAATTAATTATTTTTAAAGGGACCCTCAGTCTAAACTTAGGAAAATAAAGAAATTAAAGAGAATTATCAGAATATGAGTGAGAATGATCTAGAATAAATGGATCAAGTCAAGACTCAAAAGTTAATCTTAGTCGTTGATTAGAGATCTAATCTGGGTCGTTGAAGTCTCAAGGAGAAGACTATAAGATTCGCTTGAAGGGTCATTTGGAAATCACAGTTGGAGACACAAGGTAAAGATCAGAGATCGATTTCTTTAGTGAGCAGTGCTCAGGAAGAAAATTTGATCGAGAGATCTTTTGCAGCAAAGGGCAGTAAATCCAGCTGGAAGGAATCTGAAGCCGGAGAGTACATAGCAGCAGAGGCAGAGAGAGCCACAGCATTAGCGCAGAGCCGCTGACGCAGTGCCTACGCAATCACTGCGCAGAGCAAAGGGGAATTCGTTTTCCTGCTAAGGAGACAGCACAGAGCCAGTGTCGGATCCCGGAGAGATTTTCTGGAGGCCAGAAAGCTTCAGTTTCCAGCCAGTAGTGAGACCAGCACAGAGGCAAAAGGCAGCCACAGTTGTGACGCAGATACTACGCAGAGTGATGCAGTCACGCACAGAGGTAGCACAGGGCAGTCCAGTCTTGGTGCAGATCAGTGTCCGGTTCCCGTGGAGGAGTGAGGTTTGTCTCACAAGATCTTTTCTATCAGATTCTCTGCATGATTTGACGGATGTGTCAATCATAGATTTGTACTCAGAATATTTACTGCATAATATATAAACCCTCAGATTTGTTGCACCGGTTTTCCCACATTGAGTTTTTCCAAGGACATTAGTGAAAAACTAACTGTGTCGAATGGTTGTGTGATCTATGTTTGTTCAGATTTGTTTCCGCACTTGTAATTCCTCCGCAGTTAATTTGTGTAGGTTGTAGTGAATGGATTTCGATATTTGCTTATAAAACACAGTGAATAATTTGTTAAGTAAATAACAAATAGAAGACTTTCCATTAGTTGCTACAGTAGGATTCCTGAGTTGGCGGAATTTTCATAGCTAAGGCTAGCATTAGAACCAACAAGACAACCGCTTTAGCAGAGTATTAATTATTTAACTATTTCCTAACGTTACACTTAGGAAAAATTAAAATTTCCTTAGTTTAACTTATAATTTAATCTTAGCCCTTGATAATGATTTAAACTTTAGTTGTTGAGAGGGCGATTAGGGTTGAGATCAAAATTGTAAGAGTAGATAGAGCGACTTGGTGGCAAGCCAATTGAGCACAAGCAGTGAATCAGATCTGTAAAGGAAGAGCCAAGTGTTTCAGCAGATCACAATGACTCAACATCTAAGCAAAAGAACTCAAGTGAGTGTTTAGCTCTTGCATCCCTAGCGTAGTCTTTCAATTAGCACATTCATAAAAAAGGAGACTTGTTCTTGCACGTGTGGGAAAATTAGCTAATCTGCACAGAGGTTTTACAGATTCAGTGCACGGGACTGGGGATCGATCCATTTGGTGGGTGATCGAGTGCTTTTTTGTGGTAGAGGGGAAGTTTCTCCCTTCTTGTAAATCTTGAAGAAATTTCCTTTGTTGAAGAAGGAAATAAAAGACACACAGTGTTGCAGGTTTTCCCTAGAGTTGGGGTTTCCTGGTTATATCTTGTGTTTAGTGTTGATGTGTTTGTCTTCTGACTTATTTTCCATTGTGCATGTTAAGTTAGAAAACTCAGTGTATTTGTGATTTTGTGTTTCCAAAATGCAGTTATTTGTATTTCTGGTTTTTACACAAAAATTGCGAACTGGGGATATAAGGAAGTCTAACATGGTATCAGAGTGTAGCCTCTAATTGAAGACCAAACACAGTTTTATCTTCAGGAGCAAGTTTTGTGATTTAGAGGGAGTGAGTTTGTCAAATCGATTTGGCCATTACGGTTTATGGGGCAATGTGTGTTTTATATTCAGCAATTTGATTTGTCAAGATGGCATATCAGGGTCTCAAATTTGAAGATAGATTGGACAGTGCATCGTACTTTTGCTCACGGCATGAAAGGATAGCAATGGTGTTGGAAGAACAAGGGGTTTGAGATTTTGTCGATAATGTTCCAGCCACGCCTATTGATCCTCAGCATAATAAGATGCATACCAAGGCAAGAAGTATCATCCTGGAAGGAGTCAAAGACCACATTATCCCTCACCTAACTAGGAGGAAAAAAGCCAAAGAAATGTGGATAGACATCATTGATCTCTATCAGGGTTCAAGCGAGGCGAAAAAGTTGGTGTTGAAGGACAAGCTCAGAAACATTAAAATATCCAAGTCAGATTCAGTAGTGTCTTATCTCACCAAGTTTTCCAAAGTAAAGGAAGAGTTGGCTGGTGTGGGTCAGATAGTTCCAGAGAGGGATATGGTAAATTTTTCCCTATTAGGTTTCACAAAGTTGTGGCAAGCCTTCACGAATGGGATCTGTGCTTGAGAAAACTTTCCAGATTGGGAGCATTAATGGGGTGACTGCATCCAAGAGGAGATTCACAGACAAGCTCAGGCTAGATCTCGTGTTATGAGCAAGGAAGATGAAGAAAATTTTGCTCTAGCCAATAAGGAGACCAAGGCCAAGGGTAAAAAGAGCAGTGGTGGTGGTGAGCCGAGTTCTAAGGGTGAGAAGAAGAAAATGGATCTCAGCAAGATCAAATGTTTTTCATGCCAGTAGTTTGGGCATTATGCTACTAAATTCCCTAACAGGAAGAAAGGATCCAAGAAGGACCAAGTAGCAGCCTCTGCAGATATACATGTGTTTTCTTCTCATTTTGAGGAGATTTCACAAATTTCCTATATGGAAAGTTCAGTGGCTACCATTTTATGGTATGTGGACAACGGTGTGTCCTATCATGTGACGGGATATTAGAAGTATTTCAGCAAACTGTCAGAAAAGGACATATAATTTGACATTGAGATGGGAGACGATGGGAAGTATCGGGTTAAGGGTATTGGTACAGTTTGTTTTGAGAGGGAGTCTGGAAACCCTCTATATGTCAAAGATGTTCTTTACATATCGGGGCTCAAGAAGAACCTCGTTTCAGTTTCATCTTTGGAGGATAAGGGGTACGAGGTGACCTTTAGACAAGGTAGGGCTTTTATAAAATTCTCAAACTCCAAAGTGCCGATGCAAAATGGGGTTAGGCATAAGAGCCTATACATTTCATAGTTTGCGACAACCACAACATTGACTAGAAAAGGAGGTTGTGACTTAGGCAGCGAGCTTGGAGAGTTGTGTCATAGGTGCATGGGACACTTGCACCATGGGGTACTGAAGATTATTAAGGAGATAGCGACAAGGCTGCCACAGTGCAGCGTGGATCAACATGAGGTGTGCAAGGGTTGCACACTTGGCAAGTATGCCAAGTCATCTTTTCTTAGCAAGGACAGCAGGGGCAAGGGCATCTTGGATCTTGTTCATTCAAATGTGTGTTCCTTTCTCTACAATATCCCTTAGTGGGTAAAAGTATAATGTCACCTTCATAAATGATCATTCGAGCAAGACTTCGATATTCTTCATGAAAAAGAAGGATGAGATCTTTTCAAAGTTTCTGGAGTTTAATGTCTTGGTTGAGAACCAAACTGGAAAAAAAATCAAGGCACTGAGTTCTAATAATCATGGGAAGTACACCTCAAACGCATTTAAGGAGTTGTGTGCCAAGGAGGGCATTGGGAGGGAATTGACCACACCATATAATCCTCAGCAGAACGGGGTGGAAAAGCGCAAGAACAAGGCCATAGTTGGAGCAGCCAAAGCCATATTGCATGACCAGGGGATACCCAAGTTCCTTTGGCTGAGGCATGAAATACAACAGTTTTCTTGCAGAACTAGAGCCCACACAGAGTGTTGGGGTGAGTTACACCTGAAGGCATATACAGGGAAGAAACTGGACGTGTCACATTTTCGGATATTTTGTAGCCTTGTGTACTACCATGTACCAAAGGAGAAAAGGAAAAAGTTGGAGCCCATAGCAGAGAAGGGCATCTTCATGGGCTACAACGAGAAATACAAGGCATACAAGGAATATATTCCAACACATAGAAAAACAGTCATCAGAAGAGATGTGAAATTTGAGGATGGGACTTTGAGAAAGTCCTTAGAATGTGAGTCGATTACAGTGCAGGAGGAGCAGTAGGCTCCCAAGCAGGAGCCTCAGACCATAGTTGTGCATGGGTTGGACGAGGACGAGAGGGACACACAGTTGGAGGAGAGAGTGGAGCCCACTCAAGGAGCGAATCTCATCACTGGGAGGAGAGCGATATGGGTAGTTTAGTTGATCTAGGAGGCATTGGAGCAAGTTGGTCCTCCAAGTACATTAGTTCGATAGAGCACACAACCACAAAGGTACACGAGATATATGGCACTTATGGCGAAGTTGTTGGATGTCGAGCCTTCTAGTTATTAGGAGGCAACCACCCAGTAGGTGTGGAGAGATGCCATGGTGGAGGAGTATGCCTCCAACATGAAGAATGATGTCCAGGAAGTGGTGCTAAGGCCAAAGGGAAAATTTGTGGTAGCCTCTCGCTGGGCCTACAAGATCAAGCATGGAGCTAATGGGAGTATCGAGAAGTATATGGCAAGATTCGTGGAAAAGGGATTTTTGCAAGTAGAGGAGATTGACTATGACGAGACCTTTGCCCCAGTTGCCAGATATTTGTTTGTCAAGGTTGTTGCAGCTATTGCAGCACAAATGAGGTGGATGATCCACCAGAGGAACATGAAGACAGGCTTCCTCAACGAGGTTGTTGAGGAGGAGATTTATATTGAGCAATTGGAGGGATTTGAGACATGCAACAGAGAGACACATGTATGCAGACTCAAGAGAGCCTTTTACTGGCGCAAACAAGCTCCATGAGCATGGTATGCTTGGATAGACAATTACCTTCAGGGATTAGGCTTCAACAAGAGTGAAGCGGACCCCAACCTCTACTACATTGTTGTTGAGGTGTGTCGCTTATTTTAGTGTTATATGTGGACGATCTGATTTTGACAGGCGCAGATAAGCTCATTCAGGAGTGCAAGAGAGATCTTGCAAGCGAGTTTGAGATGAAGGATATGGGGTTGATGCTCTATTTCTTTGGACTGGAGGTTTGGCAAGGTGATGGGGAGATCTTCATGGGACAAGGCAAGTATTCCCTGCAGATTTTGTAGAGATTTCACATGTAGGATTGCAAGCCCATACTGTGAAAGTTTCAAAACAGAAACCCTACTGCAGTACCTAGATCTACTTCGCCTACTTGTTTAATCTTAACAAGTTATTTAACTAAAGTATTCAGAAAAACATTAAAGCAGACACAAACTACAACCTACACATCTACAGATCATTTATTGAACGATATGCACATGTGACACAATTTCACAGATTTTTCGGACAAATGTCCCCGGAAAAACCCAATGCGGGAAAACCGATGCAGCAGCTCTAGAGGGTTTTATTATTATGCAGAATCTGAATACAACATTCTGGGCACCAGAAATGGTTGGCCCTACAAAGAAATTACACGGCAGTTTGTACCTTTCACTTGGAGATAGAAAATATGGCTGAATCACACCCTCAATCGGGATTTAGAGATAATGAGCCCTTTCTGGCCCACTGGAACCCTCAGCGTTGTCTCTGCAGCATCTACATCAGCCCTCACTGGCCAACGTCCCCACTACGTCACCCTCACTGGTGTTGCGTTGCCTCTGCACTTCCCTGGCTAGGCCTGTGTCACCCTCGCCGGTGCTGCGCTGCCCCTACGCTTCGGTGGTTGGGCTTATGTAGCCTCTGCACTGGTTGGGCTTACGCGGCCTCTGCATGGTGTTTGTTGAACTGCGTCCTCCTGGCTGGCTCTGCGTTGTCTGGTACAAGTTGCCTACCTGTTGTTGTATTCTCGGCCTCAGATCAAATCATCCCTTGTCGATCCCTGCCCCTCACTGCAATGCAAACTCTCTTCGAATTCCTCAACAAACCCTACCCCAAAAATTTGACTTAGCTTCAGTGCTCTGCAATGTGTGTGTGTGTGTGTTCCAACTGACCCCAAGCCCTTCTCTTATACTATTCTCATTGGAAAACCAATGGTCGTGATCTAATCTCTAATTGGCGACTCAGATTGAAAGACTGCTTGATCCATGTCACTTAGAACATTTCATCACATGTGTTTAATTAATTCACTTTAATTTTTCTAACTCCTTAAGTTAGACTTAGGGTCCTCATTAAAAATTTTAATTATTTGAATATCTCATACACTAGATGAAATTTCTCCAAACGCTTTCTGGGTCTTGGAGATCTTGTGTGTCTTAACCCCTCCACAAAATTTCAAAGCTAGAGCACACCCGATGCTACCCAAAATCTCAACACTCCCTCTTAGCAAGGAGTGTGCTCTAGCAATACATCCACACTGAAGTATTGCCTGATCTCGGCATCGGTCTTTGCACTGCTAATGCCTGGCCTACTACCCTCCATCCACTGCACTACTACTCTCTGTACTGTTGCCCATGTCACTGACACTGACACTGCTACATCCGTACTACAGCTCCCTCTCAAATTGTTGCATCATGCTGCCCATAGCATTGCCACAGCTAATTGTTGCACTGCAACTCAATTGCTGAGAAGTAAGCAACTGAAGGACCATCACCCAAATACTGACAGACAAGTTAGTTGGGCTGCATCCCATCACTGAAGCCTCCTATGTTGTTGCGCTGCGTTATCTCTCTGAGACTCTGCACTGCTGCTACCTCTCCTCTACAATGTCCCAGCTCTGCCTCTGCTCCACTGTGATCTTTTGCACCCACTGCTCCAGTCATCCTGCTACTGTCTTAAGGCTCTCCTGTAGCTTGTATGGGATCCAAGAGTTTGGGCACCTCAAGGATCTTGCCTGTCATCTGTAGCTGCTCTACAGATCAATATCACCCCACTTCCTTGGTTCATGAGCACTCATGGCTATGTCATTGTCACTACCATCGTCCCCTTTTGTTGTTGCTGCCTTGGAATCAGAAGATTCCTTGTCCTTCCTCCTCCGACAAGTGCTGGCGATGTGTCCAAGTTTGCCACATCTAAAGCACCGGACCTAGGATAGCTCCCTCTTCTTCTTCCCTTGTTGCCTTTGTCCCTTAGATGCAAGGGTTTCATCCTCCTCCTCCTCTTTCTTTACTTTGACCCCACCGCCGTTGCTTTGCTTCTTGGTTATCCTCCTGATTTCCACCGGACAGAGGATTGCCCACATGTCCGCCCAGGATGGTAACGCTGCCCTGCCCAAGATGCTTTAGGCAAACGTTTCCCATTCATTGGTGACTGCATTTAGGGCAGTCCTCACCAAGAGCCCTTCATCCGGATTTGTCCCATGGCAATCAGCTGGTCCCGAATCAGTGTTGCACGATCCCCCCCCCCCCCCCCCCAATGATCCAAGGTCGGAACCGCGTCTCGTACCGATCCTTCGACGGAACCGCGGATCCGAAAATCAAGTCTGCGGTTCCGCCATTTTGAGGTGATTCCTGGAAATCTGGAACCACACAAGCTCGATTCGCGGTTCTGGATTCCCAATCTGCGAATCGAGAAAAGGATCCGTTGGGGATCCATGGAGGTTTGGGCACGGATCCGCGTGGATCGCCAATGGATCCAGAGGGAGATGGGCGGTTCCGCGAGGTTCTAAATTGTTTTAAAAAAAATTCTTTGACTTAAGTTGGGATGGGGCTTCCCGGACACTCCCAAGGTGCTCCTTGATGCTCCTTATATGCTTCCTAGATGCCCTGTCATGGTAATGTAAAAGAGACATTCTCCTTTATCTCTCATTTTCATCCTTTTACTTAAATTTTTAACATTACCATGAAATGACTCGGGATGTTTGAGAGTGGTTCTAGCCCCATCGGGCTTCATATGGAGAAAATAGAATTTCATACCCTATTCAAAATTCAACAAACTTAACAATTTTAAGGAATTCAGGATCAATGAGATTATGGCTTTTCATTAGATTATATCATGTATTAGGGTATGTGATTGGAATTTAATCAAGAGCACCAAGCTCTCTATGTGCTCATGTACCCTAGTGTTGGTGGTGTTAATTGTTGAACTCCTTTGTCATGGCCTTAGCAAAAAATTACCTTTCAATCAAGTCAAAATCATTGATCAAGCATGTTAAGCTTTTTCCACCATATTTTAAGGCTTGGATTAGGTAGTTTGATTAAAATTGGGAATGTTGACTAATATCCCTCGACAATCGAGGTAGAGGCAAAGGCGAGACAAGAGGAGAAGAATCTAGATTCTAGATGGTTGATGCTCGAATAATTAACCATTGATGTACAATGGATGCCATATCTATCTTGATTTGTATACAAATATGCATGTTTTGATATCTTCTACAACTAGTTTGGTATTTTGGATGTTTTTTTTAATATAAATGCAAAAAAATATAAATATAAATATATATATATAGTAGACGGTTCCGAGACGCTTCGCTTCCTAGATTTTTGGAAAATGACACTTTTGCGTATCCGGTTCCAAAAAATGTCTCGACTTCGTCCCCGCTTCGTGCAACATTGGATATTCTGAAGTCTAAAGAGAAAGGGATCGATTTCCTCACCCTTCTGCATCTGGAACAACCGCATCTAATTCTCTAGAAGCATCTTCCTCTAGACGGAGCTTCCCTGATACATCGTGTTCAAAGTTGTCCACATTTCATTTGTCGTGTTCTTCTCGGCAATATGTGGAACCACGTGATCCTTGACTCCATCCATGATCAAGCGCTTAGCCCACGCCTCATTCTCGTTGAATTTCTTCAGGGGATCTTCATTGGTAGGCACAACTAGGACATTTTCAGCATGGTCCTTGATGTCGTACTCATCCAGGACTGTCAAGATCCTAGCCCTCCAGATAACAAAGTTGGACACACTGTCCAACCAATCCTGATCTATCAGTCCATGAGAAACCTTCTCTGCTCAGTCTGTCAGATCACAGACTCTTCTCCCTCCCGCTGCTGCTAAACTCAACAATTAACTGAATCTGGGAAAGAACCCTCTAGAGAATGTGCTCCCTTTGACAAATGATTTCCCTCCGGAGAATCCTCCGCCAAAACAACTGAATCAGTCCTCTATGATCACCCTCTTGATCAAATCTCATATCTATTATGCACAAATATGCTGAGCGACTATTCTCCTCTCGCTCTTGTCACCTTTGCTAGGCATTGTTCTACATCGACGAACTTGTGCCACACCAACAACTTATGAAGATCAAAAGCTCTGCTTCCAGACTTTGGCAAACTGCACAACAATCTCCACACGGACTACGTCCCTCTGGCTGGCCTCTGCGTGACTAGACTGGCTCAACACAGGCTGCTCCTGTGTCACTCTGGAAGGCTCTGCGCTGCCTCTGCGTCAGCCTCTATGTGGCTTTTGCGTCAACCTGGCTGGGTTGTGTCCCTCCTAGTGCTACGTTGCCCTCTTCTGGAACTCTATTGCTTCAACTGCCCTCTCTGCAGCAATTTCCTTCAATCGCTTTGCTGGTGGATCAACTTGATCTGCAATGCTCTAATACCATGTGAAAGTTTCAAAGCAGAAACCCTACTGCAGTTTCTAGATCTACTTCGCCTACTTGTTTAATCTTAACAAGTTATTTAACTGAAGTATTCAGAAAAACATTAAAGCAAACACAAATTGTAGCCTACACATCTACAGATCATTTACTGAACAATACGCACATGTGACAAGATTACACATAGATTTTTCAGACAAATGTCCCCCGAAAAACCCAATGCGGGAAGACCGGTGCAGCAACTCTAGAGGGTTTTATTATTGTGCAGAATCTAAATACAACATTTTGGGCACAGGAAATGGTTGGCCCTACAGAGAAATTACACGGTAGTTTGTACCTTTCACTCGGAGACAGAAAACATGGCTGAATCACACCCTCAATCGGGATTTACAGATAACGAGCCCTTTCTGGCCCACTGGAACCCTCAGCGTTATCTCTACAACCTCTGCGTCAGCCCTCACTGGCCAGCGTCACCCTCATTGGTGTTGCGCTGCCCTGGTTGGGCCTGCGTCACCCTGGCTAGTGCTGCGTTGCGCTAGTTGGGCTTACGCAGTCTCTATGCAGTGCTCTGCGTGGTGTTGGTTGAACTCCGTCCTCCTGGCTAGCTCTGCGTTGTCTGGTAGAAGCTGCCTCTCTATTGTTGTATTCTCGGCCTCAGATCAGATCATCCCTTGTCGATCTCTGCCCCTCAATGCACCGCAAACTCTCTTTGAATTCCTCAGCAAACCCCGCCCCAGAAATTCGACTTAGCTTCAGTGCTCTGCAATGTGTGTGTGTGTTCCAACTGACCCCAAGCCTTTCTCTTATACTTTTCTCGTTGGAAAACCAACGACCGTGATCTAATCTCTAATCGATGGCACAAATTAAAAGACTGCTTGATCCATGTCACTTAGAAAATTTCATCACGTGTGTTTAATTAATTCACTTTAATTTTTCTAATTCCCTAAGTTAGACTTAGGCTCCTCATTAAAAAAATTAATTATTTGAATATATCATGCTCCAAATGAAATTTCTCCAAACGCTTTCTGGATCTGGGGCTTTGTGTGTCTTAGCCCCTCCACAAAATTTTGGAGCTAGAGCACACTCGATGCTACCTAAAATCTCACCACATACCTCGCCTCTAGTCACAAACTGGAGGAAGGTAGATAAATCCAGATTGGAGCTAGTAGATCCCACACTTACTGGTGGTTGATTGTGTCACTAATATATTTGGTTAACATGTGGTCGAACATATGTTTTTCATTTAACTCATTGGGCCAATTTTTGGGAGGGCCTACTAGAACGCAGTAGGGAGTTGTTAAGCATGTGTTGCGATATCTCAGGGGGATAACAGAGCATATATTGTGGGATAGACAGGTTGATGAGATGAGGCTTGAGGGCTTCACTGATGCAAATTGGGCAGGGAGCTCCACAGACAAGAAGAGCACATCAGGATGCACATTCAGTGTAGGATCAACAATTGTTTCTTGGTTTAGCTGGAAGCAAAGATCAGTTGCATTGAGCTCAACTGAGGCCAAGTACATGGCTTCCAGTTTGGTCGGGGGCGAAGCTATTTGGTTAAGGAAGCTTCTCGTGGGTTTGTTTAGGACAAAGTTGGAGCCCATTGTGATCCATTATGAGAATCAGAGTTGGATTAACCACTCTGAAAATCCAGTGTTTCATGATCGCTCTAAGAACATCGAGATATATTATCACCGCATTATAAATATTGTTCATAGAGGTATAATTTCTCTTCAGTACGTACTGACAAAGGAGTAGACAACAAACATTTTGACAAAGGCTTTACCAAGGACCAAATATGTTTACCTTAGAGAGAAGTTGGGTTAGTGCAGAACACCTTCCTCTCTAAGAGGGAGTGTTGATTGGAGTAGAGAAGTAAGGGTTCTTCTTGCCTAGGTGTTAAGGCTAGCAAAACAACCCACAATACAACGACTTTAGAAAAATATTAATTATTTAACTATTTCCTAAAGTTAGACTTAGGAAAAATTAAAAATTATTCCTAAGATAACTTATAATTTATTCTTAGCCCTTGATCATGATTTAATCTCAGTCGTTGGGAGGGAGATAAGGGTTGAGATCAAAATTATAAGAGGAGATAGAGTGAGTTGGTGGCAAGTCAGTTGAGTACAAGTAGTGTGTGCCAGGTTAGCGAAGGAAGAGTCGAGGGTTTCAGCAGATTGCAATGACTCATCATCCAAGTAGAAGAAATCAAGTGAGGGCCAAGCTCTTACAGCCCCAATGCATTCTTTCAATTAGCACGTGCTCGCAAAAGAGGAGACTTGTGCTCGCACATGTGGGCAGATTAGTTGGTCTGCACAAAGGTTTTGTAGATTCAATGCTTTTATGTGGTGGAAGGGAGGTTTCTCCCTTGTTATAATTCTTGAAGAAAATTCCTTTGCTGAAGAAGAAAATAAAAGACACACAACATTGATATCTTTCCCTGGAGTTGGGGTTTCCTCAGTATATCTTGTGTTTTATGTGTTGATGTGTTTGTCTTGTGATTTGTTTTCTCCTGTGCATGTTAAGTTAGAAACTCAGTGTATTTGTGATTTAAGTTTCTAGAACACAGTTATTTGTATTTATGGATTTTACACCAAATATTGTGAATCAATTTACTAGATTTTAAGGAAATCTAACAATAGCATGGTTGGGAGAAACATGTCTTCATTTTAGATTTCAAAGCAGGTAGCAGGGAAGTCTTCCAGTTCATAGGGAGCAAACTACAACAACGGATAATGTGGTGGGTTTGGAGACAAATCCAGGTGGTGGAGGTTCTTCCAAAAGTACCTCCCTTGCTGAGAGTGAGTGTTGATTTTTGTAGCTTACGCAGGCACTTCTACACGGGCCTTGTGTCTAGGCATGCAGAAGTTGCCACACATTCTCCTTAGAACACTTGCTCAAGAGTGAGCAAGTTGTTGATGTAAAAGGAAAAAGAACATATTAATATGTTGGCTTATTGAGCTAATAGAAACTTAGGAAAAATAAAGTAATTTACTTTAGTGAATAACTTTGAATCTTAGCCATTGATCTCAAGTGAGGCAAGATTTAATCTAAGTCGTCAATCACTTAGAGATTAGTTAGGGTAGGATTAGGCTTTTCACTCAAAGTAAAGTTATAAAAGCAAGGCTCAGGAAAGGAAATAGACACAACATTAACACAAGATTGAGAATGAAATCTCAGTTAATGGTGTGTTGTGTCCGAGGGACTGCAGAGAAGCTAGAGATCTAGATCTGCAAGAGAGATCGAGCATTGATCTAGGGCAGATTTGTTGGGTCAGATCCAGGTTATTGTTGTGAAATTTTCAGATCTGAAATTTATTACTGCATTGATTGATTTATTTCGCCTACTTATTAGATAAGTTATTTACAGATGCTTCAGTAAATTTTGAAATAAACACAGTTGCAGTACTTCACTCTAATCAAAAGCAGAAGAACAGAAATAACACATGTAGCACAATAGAAACAACCATATGAACACAGTTATTTTTGGACAATTGTACCCAGAAAAACCCATGTGGGAAAACTGGTGCAGCAGATGAGGGTTTGTTTTTATCTTCAGCAATGAAAAGATCTTTTATAGAAGTCTTGGTGAGAAAAATAAAATAGCATACACCTAGGATGAATTTTCCGGACACTCTGGAAGTATTCCCAACACACAGAATGTCCTCCTACACCCTCTATGTCATCCTGCGTAGCTGCTCTGTGCAGTCCCCTCCTGGACTGCATAATTCTGCGTGGAGGGCTTGATTTTGCTGCTCAGCACTGTCTTCCCTTCACCCTTTTGCCTCTTGCTTCTCTATACACTGACTTCTCCCTCCTCCTTCTACCTCTGCAATCTCGCCTCTACAAACTCACCCACTGAAATCGAAGTCTCTTACCTCAAAATCGATTTCCTTCGGATACTGAGAATGTGCCCGGCTTGATTTCCAAATGACCCTCCAAGCCTCTTCTTATAATCTTCTTGCTGATGAATCAATGGCAAAGATTATATCTTTAATCGATGGCTCTGATTAAAAGATGACTTGATCTCCATTTTCTAGAAGATTCACACTCTGCGTTATTAATACCCTTTAATTATTTAATTTCCCTAAGTTTAGGCTTAGGGTCCTTATTAAAATAATTAATTATTTTAATAAAGCAAGATCCGAGTGGAATTTCCACAAATGATTTCTAGGTTCTCTGGATATCTGTTGTCCAAGCCTCTCCACGAAATTTGAGACTTGAAACACTTTCCGATGTTATAAAATCAACAATTGTATCTGTATTTTCTCAAGTGGACCATTATCCCAGGATAGGAGCCCACATAAGTTTGGATTTGTTAATGGAAAACTTGTTGGGCAGAAATCTGTGTGTATCATTGTGATTGAGATCATTATTTTCTTCCACTAAATATTTTGTTAGGAACCTAGCTATGTGTTTATTCAATAATTCCTCTGCTAGGAATTAAATATTGGGTGTTGGGCTCTGAAAAGCAACACAAAAGACATGGTGGGGGTTTCATTTGCCACAAGTCTTGGTGCATATATAGTCCCTTTGAAGTTTGCATACAAAAAGATACAACCACTTCTACATATTTCCTATGATAATAATGAGCCTTGAGGGCTGCTAGATGTGATAGTTGTGAAAATTTCTGAACACAAAAACCCTATTGCAGAATATTGATTTACTTCTCCTACTTGTTTTATTATACACAAGTTATTTAACTGAAATATTCAGAAAAACATCAAAGTAAACACAATCTGCATACATATATACAGATCATTTACTGAAACATAGCGCACATATGACAAAGGACACACAAGATTTTTCGGACAAATGTCCCTGGAAAAACCAAATGCGGGGAAACCAATGCAGCATCTCTTTGAGGGTTTTATTAAGAAGAATCTGAATACATCAAGGGCACCAGTAGTGGTTTGCCCGACAGAGAATTTCACCGCTGTTGTACCTTATCACTCGGAGACAGAGAATTTCACGGCAGTTGTAACTTATCACTCGGAGACAAAAAATATGGTTGAACCCTTAAGGAATTACTGAATACGAGCCCTTTCTGGCCACTAGAACCCCAGTGTTGTCCCTCCAGCCTCTGCTGCCCAACATGGCCTCTGTGCAGCACAGGTTGCCCCTGTGTCACCCTTCTGGGCTCTGCGCTGCCTTTGGATCACCTTGAAGCCTTTGCGTGATTCTCTGCGCAGTCCCAGAGCTGGACTGTGTGGAGACTGTGTGGGGTCTCTGCGCTATAGCCTCAAGCTACCTTCAGTGACCCACTGCTGCTCGTCCCTGATCTCGATCACCCCTGACCTCCTCTTGCTTCTGCAACTACTCGCCCTGCAATTCTCCCACTGAGATCGAATTCTACATCAGAATGGATCTCCTTCGGGTAATGAGTGTGTGCCCGGCTTATCTTCCAAGTGACCCTCAAGCCTTCTTTTATAATCTTCATGTTGGAGAACCAACGGCCCAGATTAAGATATTAATCAATGGCTAAGATTAAATCTTGACTTGATCCGTGTTTTCTAGAAGATTCACACTCTGAATTATTAATGCCCTTTAATTATATCATTTTTCTAAGTTTGGACTTAGGGTATCCATTAAAATAATTAATTATTTTAATAATTCTTGAACCGAGTGGAATTTCCACAAACTGTTTCTGGGTTCTTTGGAATGTTGTTGTCCAATCCTTTCTGCAAAGTTTGAGACTTGGAACACTTCTGGATGCTACAAAAATCAACACTCCCTCTTAGCGAGGAAAGTGTTCCAACAATATGCTTGTTGCATGTTATTCTGATTCTGAAGCACCCTCTACACTGCTGCCCCCTGTACTGCTGCCTTCGACACTGCCACTGTCACTTGTTGCATCTGTACTACAGCTCCCTCTGAACACTGAATCCTCCATTTCTGCTACTGGAAGGGTTTCTTCATCATCCCCATCTTTTCTCTGAAGTAGACAAACTTTGTCTTTCCCAGAGCCTTAGTGAGGATGTTTGTCACATGTTCTCCTGTTGGAGTGTACTGCAACTGAATAGCTCCACGTTGTACCCAGTCTCTGATGAAGTGACACTGGATGTCAATATGTTTCGACCTATCATGAAACACAGGATTTTCAGAGAGCTTTATGCAACTCTGATTATCACATAAAATGTTGGTCGCTTCCATTTTCTCCTTGAGTAGATTTACTAACAGTTTCCTAAGCCATATGGCTTTGCACGAAGCTGTGCTAGCTGCCATATACTCTGCCTCTGCTGAGCTCAATGACACGGACTTTTGTTTCCTACTGCACCAGGAAGTCATTCCCGATCCCAGACTGAAACAGTACCCACTGGTACTCTTCTAATCAACTGAACTTCTAGCCCAATCTACATCAGTAAAACCACTCAGCCTGACATCATTGTCACGGGTGTACTTCAATTCAAGCTCGACTATTCCTCGAAGGTAACTAAGAACATGCTTGGTTGCTGCCCAATGTGCCCTCTTCGGTTCCACCATGAACTGACTGAGGGTACTAACAGCATAACAGGTGTTTGGCCTTGTATTTACCAGATACATCAATGACCCTATGAGTTATCTGTATAGTGTAGGATCGGCTTCATCATCACTGGACGTGTCGATTTTCCTCTAGTTGGTAATCATTGGAGTGGTCATGGGTCTACAATCCTCCATTTGAAATCTCTTCAGAATCTCTGTAGTGTATCTTCCTTGACCAAGGAAGATCTCCCCATCTTGTTGCCATACTTCCAACCCCAGAAAATAGTGCATCTGTCCCAGATCCTTCATGTTAGACTCTTCAGCTAAATTCTTCTTGCAATTTGTGATGAGCCTTGATGATCCTGTCAAGAACAGATCAACCACATACAATACCAGTATCAATGGCTCACTCCCTACTCTTAAATAGTAGAGATTGGGATCTCCATCACTCTTGACGAATCCCATCTTCTACAGATCGCTGTCAATTCGACCATACCAGGCTCTGGGAGCTTGCTTCAGTCCATATAATGCTTTCTTCAATCTGCACACGAGTCTTCTGATCATGTGTCTCAAAGCCCTTCGGCTGTTCTATATACACTTCTTCTTCTATCACACCATTTAAGAATGTCATCTTGACATCCATTTGGTGAATTTCCCATCCCATCTGCGCAGCAAGGGATATCACGGACCTGATAGATGTGTATCTGGCTACTGGGGCGAAGGTTTCTTCATAATCTATTCCTTCCTTCTGAGAATACCCCTTAGCCACAAACCTGGCTTTAAATTTCTCGATGTTGCCATCTGCAGCATGCTTGATCTTGTAGATCCGCCTGGATCCTACAACAGATCTCTCCTGTGGTCTAGGTACTACTTCCCAAACATCATTTGTCATGATGAAACTGTATTGTTCCACCATTACATCAACCCATACCTGGTGTTGAGCAACTTCGCGGAAGCTGGAGGGTTCTCTAACTTGAGCAACCAAGGCTTGATACCTCTCAGGCTGCTTATGCTATCTCTTCTCATTTCTGGGATTTCCAACAAAATCCTCTGCATCCTTCAGAATCTGTCGAAGTTTCCTGCTCGTTCTTCCACTGGTGGTGGGTGGATTTACCGACTCTCCTTCTTGCAAATCCTCAGGAGACCCATCCTTTGGATCACTATGCCTTGGAGAGGCAACTGAATTTTTTGTTGTTGGTTGCTGGGGCTGGACCAGAAGCTCTTCCTCTGATTGTGTAGCAGAAGGCAGTTCTCGTGATCTTCCGAAGGCTTTCTCCTCCATAAATTTCACATCTCTTCGCACCACTACTTTCCTGCTCTCAAGAACGTAGATGCGATAAGCCTTTGCATTCTCACTGTATCCTACTAAATACCCCCTTTCAGCAGTCATCTCCAACTTCTTCCTCTTCTCACTAGGTACATGACAGTAAGATGTACTACCGAAGATCCTAAAGTGACTCACTTCGGGCTTGCTGCCAGTGAAGACACTTTCTGGTGTGATCTTTCCCAGTGCAGTGTGAGGAGTTCTGTTCTGAATGTTGACAGATGTATTACACGCTTCAGCCCATAGGAATTTGGGCATGTCTTGGTCATACAACATAGCTATGGTTGCTTCAACAATAGTCCGGTTCTTCCTTTTTGCCACTCCATTCTATTTCGGATTGTATGGAATTGTCCATTCTCTTTTGATGCCTTCCCTTGCGCAGAATCCGGTGAATTCTTTATCTATGTATTCACCTCCATTATCTAATCGCAATACCTTGATCCGCTTCCCTGTTAGATTCTCCACCAGAGTTTTGAACTCTTTAAATCGACTGAAGACTTAATCCTTGGTCTTTAAGAAGTAGATCCAGGTTTTCCTGGAATGGTCATCAATGAAGGTGACAAAATATTCAGCACCACTAAGAGCTCTCATGGACATCCGCCCACAAATATCTGAGTGTATTAGATCTAACACACCCTTGGCCCTATTGTTGCTTCTCTGATATGCTACCTTGGCATATTTCCCCAGTACGCATCCCTTGCAGACATCATCTCGCTTGGTGCTCAATTCTGGAAAACCTGTGACAGTCTTCTAGAGAGTTCTCAACGACCCATGATGCAAATGCCCCATTCTCCTGTGTCATAGCTCATTCAGATCCGTTTCATCTGCGCTGCCAACCAATGCCATTGGGGACTCAAGTTGCAATTTGTACAGCTTGTTGCTTCTTACCCGGTTTTGTGCCTTCTTCTTCCAACTGGGGTGCTTGACGTAGACTCTATTGTCAATAAAGTAGACGTCATATCCTCGGTTTTGAAGTTGTGACACTGAGAGTAGATTCATCCCCAAACCCGACACATGCAGTACATTAGTGGCCCGGATTCTGTTCCCTGCCTCGGTCTGAAAAACTACGGTACCCTTCCCAATGGGAGTGCACTTTGCTTTATTACCCATGGTTATTTTGAAATTCATCTGCTCTTCTTGGTAGTCATAAAAACAATCCCGTACTCCCGTCATGTGGGTAGATGCTCCACTGTCAATATACTAGACATCTGAGGACGTAGTGCTTGATACACAAGCAAAATCTTCCTCTAATCTGGATGCTAATATAGATACATCGTGATCCATTCATTCTATCGTGCTCCCCCCCCCCCTCCTGGAGGACTGCGTGAACCCTTCTGCGTTGTTGCCCTGGAGAACTGCGTAGATCTTTGTTCACTGATAGATGCCCCCTCTCTGTTATTCATCTTTGGCTCTGATACCATGTGAAAAATCTAAACCAATTGCAGTGATAGATTTATTTCTCCTACTTATTATTTTAATAAGTTATTATTCAGAAATATTTCGGCAAATATCGAAATAAATACCACTGCAACATTCACAATTATATATGCAGAGAAATAAACAGTAGAGAACATAAGCACAAGAATCAATCACATGTAGATGGTTATGTTTGGACAAATGTCCCCGAAAAAAACCAATGTGGAAAAATCGATGCAGCAGATGAGGGTTTTATTAATTCTTCAGAAAATGATATCTTTACAGGGAAATATTCGGCAGATAAATTCTAAACCACCTAAGACTGAATGCCCAGCTCTCTCGGACAAATTTCTGACACCCAGAACAGCCCCTCCAAGCTCCTGCGTCAGTCTGCGTGATTCTCTACGCAGTCCTAGAGCTGGACTGCCTGAATTTGCATGGAGACTACATGGGGTCTCTGCGTTGTAGCCTCAAGCTACCTTCAGTGACCCACTGCTGCTCTCTGTCCCGGAGCTCGATCACCCATGACCTCCTCTTGCTTCTACAACGTCTCGCCCTACAACTCTCCCGCTAAGATCAAATTCTACATCAGAATGGATCTCCTTCGTTTACTGAGTGTGTGCCCGGCTTATCTTCCAAGCGACCCTCAAGCCTTCTTTTATATTCTCCTGTTGGAGAACCAACGGCCCAGATTAAGAGATTAATCAATGAATAAGATTAAATCTTGACTTGATCCATGTTTTCTAGAAGATTCACACTCTGAATTATTAATGCCCTTTAATTATTTCATTTTTCTAAGTTTGGACTTAGGGTCTCCATTAAAATAATTAATTATTTTAATAATTCTTGAATCGAGTGGAATTTCCACAAACTGTTTCTGGGTTCTTTAGAATGTTGTTGTCCAATCCTCTCTACAAAGTTTGAGACTTGGAACACTTCCAAATGCTACAAAAATCAACACTAATCTCTAATCAACAACTAAGATTAAAAAAAGCTTGATCCACATCACTTAGAAGATTCTCACCACATGTGTAAATTAATTCACTTTAATTTTTCAATTTTTCTAAGTTAGACTTAGGGTCCCCATTAAAAAAATTTAATTATTTGAATAACTCTTACACTGGGTGGAATTTCTCCAAACGATTTATGGGTCTTGGAGATTTCATTTGTTCTAGCCCCTCCACAAAGTTTCGGAGCTAGAGAACATCTGATGCTACCCAAAATCTCAACACTCCCTCTTAGCGAGGAATGTGCTCTAGCAACACTTCACCACTGAAGCATCACCCTGATCTCTGGCATCAGTCTCCGCACTGTTGATGCTTGGCCGTTGCCCTCCATCCACTGCACTGTTGCTTTTTGTACTGTTGCCCATGTCAATGCCACATTTGTACTGCAACTCCCTCTCAAATTGTTGCATCATGCTGCCTATAGCACTGCCACTGCTAACTTTTGCACTATAACTCAGTTGCTGAGAAGTAAGCAACTGAATGACAAACACCCAATCACTAAATGACAAGTCAGTTTGGCTGCATCTCATCACTGAAGCACCCTTTGTTGCTGCTTTGCATTGTCCCACTAAAGCCTCTGCACTACGTAAGCACTGCCCCTCTGCGCTGCTGAAGTCTCATCAGTCTTTGTTGTACATGAGCACTCACGACCACATCATCTTCGCTGCCATCGTCTCCTTTTGTTGTTGCTGCCTTGGAATTCGAATCTTTCTTGCCCTTCCTCTTAGGACAAGCACTGGCGAAGTGACCCAATTCACTTTAATTTTTCAATTTTTCTAAGTTAGACTTAGGGTCCCCATTAAAAAAATTTAATTATTTGAATAACTCTTACATCGGGTGGAATTTCTCCAAACGATTTATGGGTCTTGGAGATTTCATTTGTTCTAGCCCCTCCACAAAGTTTCGGAGCTAGAGAACATCTGATGCTACCCAAAATCTCAACACTCCCTCTTAGCGAGGAATGTGCTCTAGCAACACTTCACCACTGAAGCATCACCCTTATCTCTGGCATCAGTCTCCGCACTGCTGATGCTTGGCCGCTGCCCTCCATCCACTGCACTGTTGCTTTCTATATTGTTGCCTATGTCACTGCCACATCTGTACTGCAACTCCCTCTCAAATTGTTGCATCATGCTGCCTATAGCACTGCCACTACTAACTGTTGCACTATAACTCAGTTGCTGAGAAGTAAGCAACTGAATGACAAACACCCAATCACTAAATGACAAGTCAGTTTGGCTGCATCTCATCACTAAAGCACCCTTTGTTGCTGCTTTGCATTGTCCCACTAGAGCCTCTGCACTGCGTAAGCACTGCCCCTCTGTGCTGCTGAAGTCTCATCAGTCTTTGCGTTGTTGCTTCCACGCTGCTGCTGCCATTGCACTGCACTGCTCCATTCTTCAGCGTCCAAGCTCTACCTCTGCTTCTCGATGATCTTCTGCACCCACTGACTCCAGTCATCCCGCTACTATCTTAAGGCTCTCGTAAGCTTGTATGTGATCCAAGAGTTTGGGCACCTCAAGGATCCCGCCACTCACCATCTGTAGCTCACTCTATAGATCTATGGCGCCCCACCTCTTCTCTCGAGTACATGAGCACTCACGACCACATCATCTTCGCTGCCATCGTCCCCTTTTGTTGTTGCTACCTTGGAATTTGAATCTTCCTTGCCCTTCCTCTTAGGACAAGTACTGGCGAAGTGACCCAATTCGCCACATCTGAAGCACTGGACCTTGCATAGGTCCTTCTTTTTCTTCCCTTGTTGTCATTGTCCCTTAGATGCTAGAGCTGCATCATCCTCCTCCTCTTTCTTTATCTTGACTCCATCGTAGCTGAATTCCCTCCTAGTTATTCTCCGGATCTCCTCTTGTCGAAGGATTGCCCACATGTCCCCCCAGTTTGGATGTTGCACTCTGCCCAAGATACTTTGGACAAAGGTCTCCTAATCATCTGTGACTGCATTCAGGGCAGTCCTCACCATGAGCCCATCATCCGAAGTTGCCCCCATGGCAATCAGTTGGTTTCGAATAGTCTGCAATCTGAAGAGGAAGGGATCGATCTCCTCTCCCTTGTGCATCTGGAACATCCGCATCTAATTCTCCAGAAGCATCTTCCTCTAGACAGAGCTACCTTGATACAGCATGGTTAGTGTTGTTCACACCTCATTTGTCGTCTTCTTCTCAGCAATATGTGGAACCACGTGATATTTCACTCCATCCATGATCAAGCGCTTAGCCCACCCCTGATTTTCATTGAACTTCTTTAGAGCATCAGCATCGGTTGGCACAGCCAAGACATTCTCAGTGTGATCTATGATGTCGTACTCCTCCAGGACTATCAAGATTCTGGCTTTCCAAATAGCTATAGAAAATCCTAAATCTGGATTCCTACTGCAACAAATCTGAATTACTTCTCCTATTATTTTTCATAATTATTTCATTACAATGAAATATTGAAGTAATTACTGAAGCAGTCTACACAAATAATGTTGCGGAATAAATCTAAGTGTTGAAACAAATTGAACAAAATACAATGAAAAGCATCCACATTTGACACAGTTATTTTTGGACTAAGTCCCCGAAAAAACCCAACTCGGGAAAATCAGTGTAGCAAATCTGAGGGTTTTGTATTATTAAGCAGCAGAATCTTGAGTACAACTAGGGTGCCAATATCTAGCTCACCCTTCAGAGAAAATCTCGACAACAGAAGAAATGTGAGATATACCTCACTCTGCAAGTCCCCGGCTGATCTGAACAGCGCTGGTGAAGCCCCTCTCTGCCTCTGCATGACGCCTATGTTGCTACTGTGTAAGCCTGTGTGGGCAAGCTGAAGAACTGTGTCACCTCTCCTCTGCAAGTGATCAAGCTGATCTGAAACTGAGTTTTGGCCCTCCTTGATCAGAAACCCCCAGCTTCCAGCTATCTCCGGACTGAATCAAGAAGGCACTACGTCACTTCTACATGATTCCCTTCAGGAACTGTGTCACCCCTCCAGATGACTGCGCTACCTCTCTCTGCGTCACTGCTGCCTCTCTCTCTAAAATGTACTCCTGGTCCTCCTGACCAGTTACTGCATCTACCCCTCTCTAGAACTGATCACTGAATCAATCACTTAGCAAACCCTGCCCTAGTGATTCAATCTTGATCAAAAAGTTGTGTCTCTCTCACAAGCTCGAAAATGCCAAATGCTCAATGTGTTTTCCATAGGCCCCTCACCCTCCTCATAATCTCATTGACCCTTCAACGGCCAAGATTAAAACATAATCAAGGGCTAAGATTAACTGGGAGATGATCCATGACTTTATCTAGAAGATTCACACTTAGTTTAATTAATACCCTTTAATTAATCAGTTTTTCACACTTAGTTTAATTAATACCCTTTAATTAATCAGTTTTTCACACTTAGTTTAATTAATACCCTTTAATTAATCAGTTTCACTAAGTTTAGATTTAGGAAAACATTAAAAAACGATTAATTAATTTAATTAAACCATCTCTAAGCGGAATTTTCCAAAATCTTTTCTGGGGATTGTGGAATACATGTGTCTTAGCCTATATACAAAGTTACAAGGCTAAAGCACATCTGATGCTACCATAAATCAACACTCCCTCTTAGCAAGGAAAATGCGCTAGCAAGACAACTCAATGTGCTGCTTTGACTTCTGGAACATCTATTGTTGTGTTGTTGATGCTGCTCACCAACACTGCACAAATGTTGCATCTATACTGTTGTTGATTCTGCATGCTCCTGCCAACTGCCACTGTATTGCAACTCCCTCTAAATTCTGCAACCATGTCGCTGCACTGCGTGAGCACTGCGCTGCACCACTATGCACTATGTTGTTGTTGCTCAACTACTATTGCTGCTGCGTTGTTGCTAATTGAAACAGAAAAACATCCGAAATTGGATAAGTAAAACTGCATCTTGGATAATAAGATTGTCTGCTGCTAACTTCTGCACTAGCTCTTTGAATATGTTGCGTTGCTACTGCACTACACTGCACTATTGTGCACTGCGCTGCTGCCTCTCAACTACTGTTGTTGCTGCTGCTCCCTTTCTGCGTTGATCAAGCTCTAGTGCTGCTAGCCGCCGCATTGTCTCTTCCTCTTCCGCTGCAACTGTCCATCCTGCTACTATCTTAAGGCTGTCGTAACTTGCATGTGATCTAAGAGTTCGGAAATACTCAAGGATCCTTCCATTTGTAGATTCTAGATCTACAACTCCAAGTCAACCCACTTCCCTCCTTTTGGAATATGAGCTAACATAGCACAATCAACTTCTGCCTTAATCTTGGCAGCTCGGGCTTGAGGATCTTGCTTCTCCTCCTTGTCCTTTTTCTTAAGAGGACATTGTGTGGCATAATGTCCCATTTCCCCACACCTGAAGCACTTGATCTTGGACAGATCATTCTTCTTCTGCCTCTATTGCCCCTTTGATGCAAGGGTTGTGTCATCTTCCTCCTCCTTCTTGACTTTCAAACCATTGCCATCCTCAATATGGATTTTGAGGAGATCTCTCCTCGGCTTTTTTTGCTACAAGGCTACCCACATCGCTTCCCATCCTGGAAGTTTTTCTCTACCTAGAATGCTCTGGACAAAGACCCGATAGTCTTATGAAACAAAGTTTAGAGTGAGCCTTACCAACTCTGAGTCTTTAGGTGCATCACTCCAACTTGGACTACGTCATCCTCTAGGGTCTGCGCCAGCCTCTGCGTCAACTCAACGTGAACCTGACAGGCTCTGCGTCACCCACTAGGGCCTGCGTCAGTTCTGCGTGAGCAAACTGGCTCTACGTCACTCTTACGCTGGGTCTGCGTTGCCCCTCTGGTGTTGCGTTGCCTCCTCCTGGATCTGTGAGCTTCAGCTGCCCTCCTGCAGCAAAAATTCTTCAGCCTCTTATTGATGGCTTCAGTTTGATCTGCAATCACTCTGATACCATGTGAAAATTTTTGAATACAAAAACCCTACTGCAGAATATTGATTTACTTCTACTTGTTTTATTATACACAAGTTATGTAACTGAAATATTAAGAAAAACATCAAAGTAAACACAATCTGCAGCTTACACATATACATATCATTTACTGAAACATAGCGCACATATGACAAAGGACACATGATTTTTCAGACAAATGTCCCTAGAAAAACCCAATGCAGGAAAACCGATGCAGCAACTCTTTGAGTGTTTTATTATTAGGCAGAATTTGAATACATCAAGGGCGCCAGTAGTGGTTTAGCTGACAGAGAATTTCATGGCAGTTGTACCTTATCACTCAAAGACAGAAAATATGGCTGATTCAAACCCTTAAGGAATTATTACTGAATACGAGCCCTTTCTGGCCCACAAGAACCCAGTGTCGTCCCTCCAACCTCTGCGTTAACCTATCTTGCCCAGCGTGGCCTCTGCACAGCACAGGTTGCCCCTGCGTCACCCTTATGGGCTCTGCGCTGCCTTTGTGTCACCCTTCTGGGCTCTGCGCTGCCTCTGCGTCAACCTAGTTGGGTTGCGTCCCTCCTGCTGGCTTCTGTGCTGACTAGTACGGATCTGCCACTCTGATTTATGTATTCTCGGCCTCGGATCAAAACATCCCTTGCTGATCTGCCCCTCATTAGCACTGCAAGCTCACTCGAAAATTCTCAGCAAACCGCGCCCCAGAATTTCGACTTAGCTCAAACTCTGTGCGTGTTCTCCAACTGACCCCAAGCCTTCCTTTAATACTTTTCTCGTTGAGAAATCAACGTCCATGATCTAATCACTAATCAATGGCTAAGATTAGAGAAAGCTTAATCCACGTCACTTAGAACATTCTCACCACATGTGTAAATTAATTCACTTTAATTTTTCAATTTCCATAAGTTAGACTTAGGGTCCCCATTAAAAAATTTAATTATTTGAATAACTTTTATACCGGGTGTAACTTCTCCAAATGATTTTTGGGTCTTGGAGATCTCATGTGTTCTAGACCCTCCACAAAGTTTCGGAGCTAGAGCACATCCAATGTGTTAGCCACCTATAAATTATGTTATATCAAGTGGTAGCTAAATGATTTTGGATAGCCTTCAAGAAACAATTTGAGCTACAACACATCCAATGTGTTAGCCACCTATAAATTTTGTTATATCAAGTGGTGGCTAAATGATTTTGGATAGCCTTCAAGAAACAATTTGAGCTAGAACACATCCAATGTGTTAGCCACCTATAAATTCCGTTATATCAAGTGGTGGCTAAATGATTTTGGATAGCCTTCAAGAAACAATTTCATTTGCTAAAAATTGTTGATGCTTAAAGCCTTTTGATAATATCCTATACTTTGTATAAACGTCACTGCCTTTCCCCCCTTTTTTTCCTGCTGATTCCCAAGAAAGAATACTGTTGCTGCCACCATTTTCCTTTTTTCCCCCTTCTGCCAAAACTGACCTCATCTTTTCTTTCTTTTTCCATAAAATCCCTCATTTTCATGTTTTTCCCCTTCCCCTTCATCAAAATCCCTTTGATAAGGTTCTAAGACTCTTTCTTAGCCTTATCGAAACCCACCAACTCCTTTGAAAATCATTGAAAAATGCCTAAAAAACACATTTTCATATTATGGACTTAAGCCCCCTTGGGCTAAGTCTTTAGCCCTCCCTTCCATACGCCCTGGTGCTGGAACCGAGCGCCAGCCTTCCAAGCGCTTATCGCATTACCCAATTGCGATTAGCCCCTCTTTTTTAACTCTCGGTCATATGTTTCTCCATGTGCCCAAAGGCCCCGCAATCGGGCACCAAGCCACTTTGAATATTAATTATGTCCGCCCAAAGTTTAAAACCTTTGGCTATATATTAAATCCGTCGACTTTTATTATATTATAAATTTTCCGCCGGTCCAAAGTTCAAGGCGATCTCCACCGTCGATCTGATCCACAAATCGACGGCGCGCAATCCATCGCCCAGTGGTCCCCGCCATCCACTCACCGTTGCAAAACCACGCAGTATCCATCGCACCGCCTTCAAGCGAAGGGCGTTTTTTCCCGATCGGCAGCAATTCCATACACCACCCGATACGTGTCTTGAGCACTGTTCAGAAAACCGCCGCTCATCGCACGTTAAAGATCGGACGTGGACCCGGCGCGATATTGATGTGTGTCGTCCGATCTGAGGCCGCTCATCGGACGGTAGTCGCTCTACGAAGATGCCCGCGCTGTAACCAAGGAACGGCGCGGTCCTTAAAGGCATCTCTGCCGTCGATCTGATCTGCAAATCGACGGCCCAAAATTTCATCACCCTGATTCCTCGTCCAGTCAACAAATTATGCAGCATGGTTTTATTAAAAGGTTTGATGATTGGACATGTTTTCTAAGGTTTATTGGCGCTCGTCCTCCGCCGTTGATCGCGTGGGCCGATCTCATCCGACAGCCCACGTTTCTCCCGAACCTCGAACATGATTTTGTGACCATTTTTGTTCAAACAAAGTTTTTAAATCATTTCTCCGTTTCGCTTTGACTTTTTTCCTTTGCTCCCGACCGTCGATCTCTGTGCGATCGACGGTTTCGATTTAATGTCTTCCCCCCGTCTCCTTCAACCTCCTCTGATCGATCTCAACCGTTGGATGATGCCATCCAACAGCCACGCTCCCTCCACGTGCCTTTTGAAGCAGTTAGTCCATACATGCAGGATTTCATAATATTTACTCATATTTTGCAGGGTTAATGGTTTTTCCGCCAGGACTGAAGTTTTTTCAGAGGCAGAGGGTGACGATCCTCCCGCCTCCGATTCAGCAAAGAAAATCCTTCGCAGGATCTGAAATTCACGTTTCATCGATGTTTCATCAGGCATTGATGCCATATCATCCCTGTGCGACCCTGCACACCAGCGAAAAACACAGTGAATCAAGCACAGTCAGAGAAGTATCGGTGCCAAAGATAAAATATATCAGAACAGAAAATTGAAGACAAATCTATGGGGATTACGGCTAAAAATGGATTATCAGAAGCCTAAACCACAGTTTAAAAGAAAATCATGACGGTTTTATCAGAAAAGAGACCTCCACTGTCACCTCAAGGGCTAATTAAAACTTCCAACCGCCGCAGAGCCACCTACAGCCTCAAAGCAATCAAAGAAGGTCGAAGTTATTACCAGACCAAGAGATATTTTGCATCAATACAGCTGAACAGTTATTGCAACCAAAGGAACTTATTGTAGCTGTCAGCAGAAGTTATTACAAGGATGACGAGAAGCCTTGAAGTCAACAAATTCTTTCTAGCAAACCTAATAGTTAATGTAAATGATTTTATACAGAGGACACCTATGTAAGTTGCTTCATTGAGCCCCCAAAGGCCAAGAAGCCATTTAAGTCTGTATTAATTAGTTTTTGAGATCTTTTATCAAATCTCACCTCCTCATTCTTCTATATATACTTCTGAAGAAGATGAGTGAGGGGTTGGTTGGTTGGTTGATCAATAGTTGTAATAGTGGAACTCTCTGAAATAATACATAGTCTGTTGAAGTTGAAGAAGAAACTGAAGTCTTGGAAGCCTTGATGATGTTGTTGCATGCTTGTTCCTGAGAAGGCTCTATCATTGGATCCATGAGCTTGGCTGTTGGTGAAGTATTCTGAATTGTTTAATGTTTTCCCCTGTTTTCATTCTGTTCCATGATTTCTTACTACAGTAGGTTGAAAGTTTTAGGCTAATAAATGACTCCTGGAAGCACCTTAGACCTGTTCATCCTTCATTGTTTCATGTTTTCTTCTGCTGAGGTACTTTAGAGTCTTCAATCTCTCTCTTTAGTCCTCATGCTTGTTTATTTCTATAATAGCTCAAATAGTTGGTTTCAGCATGATTTATGGTTCTCCCTGCTTGTCTGCTATCACTTGAAAGTTGTTATTGAAGTCTCCCTTTGAAGTATCATTGTTTTAAGTTAGTCAAAGAGGTCTGTTCCGATCTTGCCCTTTGTCATTGCTTGAACAGTTGTTTTGAAGGTCTTTATAGTTGTAATCATAGATGTATTAGGTGTTCCCTCTTCTATGACCGCAATTATCAGTGAATCTTTTATGTTTTCTAAGTCATTTGAAATAAAATCTTTGAGGAAATAGGGTGTTCCCCGAATCTTAGATTTCATTTTAAAAGTTGTTTTGAAATCATTATTTGCTTAAAGGTGTGATTCTTAGAATTCATGGTTAGCCCTGTCTACCAAATAGCTCTTTATTGTTCAAGTTGTGTTTTCAAATTCCCTTCGTTGAGAATCAAATTTCTCTTTCCAAATCATTGATGTCCATCTCATTCCAAAACCAAAGGATCCTGCGGCCAAGTTAGATTTGCCCTTTGATATCCCATATCCATTGATGAGTATGTTATGACCTCTTCTTGACTCCATTGCCCAATGAACCAGATGTTTCTCCTTTCTATATATCTTTCCTAGACCTTTCATGGTCTGCTGTATCAATCCAACCAAACAAACAAACAAACACCTGCACTTAATAACTAGTCTAAAATCCATATTTTAAGCACACAAGATAAACCTTTGCAAACAAACATTCGAGAGATCCCTCTCTGAGAACAAGAGGACTAGATCCTGGGACTCTAAAGATTGGTTCTGATGTTTCCTTGTCTTTTGATTTGCCAAACTATCAAAACACGGGACACCAACACAATGCTACCCAAAATCTCAACAATAGTATCCATATATGCATATGTTGGCTCAATCATGTATGTCTATTTTGTTTGTATGCTATATGCATGTCATTCTAAATATTGTACTAGAGAAGAACATTTAAGAAAATTGAAGACTACTGATTATACTTGTGAATTGGAGTGCAACATCTGGTGCTGTTACCAGGCACCAATGTTAATTGAAGTGCAGTGCCCTCTTCCAAACTTTATAATATCTTTAAAGATGGTGAGGAGATAAAATATCTCTTCTTTGAACATTGTAATGAATGCACACCACAATGGCTCTGAAAGTGCTTTAATCTACCTGTTGTCACTTCCACCAGAGAAAAGTAGGTGGTTGCAGAACTGTTCTTTGAAAATGTAAAGCCTTGTTAAATCTGCATCTTCTATAATATTCAACAGTCCATTTACATATCTATTATTTCTTCAGCCTAAGCCCCAATGAATTGTCGGACACATCATCCTCCATGACTTAAATGGGAACTACCTTAAGAAATTTAATATTCTGCAAACTAAACTAGCATTATGACTGACAAATTTGAATATCTAGAAATCTCTCCTGGAATCTGTTTGCATGCCTTTTATGTAGTGTGATGAACTGCTAAAAATGGACATTGCAAACTAAGTTAGGTTTGGGTATGTTTGTGAGGAATATTATGAAAGAATCAGTGAGTCCTCGGTTGAAGTTACATGACTGCACTTCATGGGCTACAAACTGTTATATGGTGGTAGAGAAATGGTTTTTAGTCCTTACACATGGAAGTGCTTGGGTTGATGTTTGAAGATTAAGTGATTCATTTTTATATATTTAGATTTTTTTAGAGTAATATGAATGTTGAAGTTTTATATTTCATTGTACAGGACAAGGAACAATTGTTCTTGAGGAGAAATTTGTGAGATATCCATCAAAGATGGGGGTGCCAGAAGTTGTTCTTTCTCAGGCACATACAGAACCTGGAACCTTTTCTGCCTTTCTTCATGAAAATGGTAAATAAAAACTTTGTTGTTTTTAGAATAGATTTTTATTTTGACATGATATTATCTATTGACTTGGTATTTGTAAATTTTAACATGTTCTTTTGCTTAGTACAGTTAGATCCATATGAGCCCAATTATCAATCCATCACATTTACAATTATAACTGAAAAAAAAACATGAACCATACTTGCAGAAGACAAGCCAAGACAAAAGAACGCAAAGATTGGCTCAAGCCAGGGAAAAACCCCGAGAAGGGGAAAACCCTTGATCAATTCTTCATATTATTATTATCAAATGTTCAGCAGAAAAGAGAGAGAGAGAAAGTACACTTTAAAGTCAAGTTGATTTTCCAATATGATGAGCAATACCATAATCCGGATGTCAAATATGCAGCCTTCTTTACTGAAGATGAGGATGGCAAAATCACTGTCCAGATAGGACCTCCATCATTGGACCCAACACCTGGAATCATATCTTTTTGCTTCACTGATTTAGGTCTGCTCCTTCTGTTATTGAACTCAGTCTGGTTAGGGCTAGTCATCAATCATCTTCGTCCCTAATCTTCTGCTGAAGTATTCTTCTAAAACAGCGGCTACCTCCTTATGAGTTTTCTCTATACTTCTCTGGCAGGTAGGGCTACTTCCAGCCCTCTGTTCAGACTCACGGCCCCTCACAAACAGAGATCTAGTGCTCTGCCCTCCTTCTGGCTTCAGTACAAGACTGTGACCTTCTTACGAATGATCTGCCCACACAGAAATGCTTCAGAACCAGACCCAGAACATGCCCAAAAAGTCCTCAAATCATCCACTATTACTCGGCCCTGCTGCTAGGTCAATGTAGCATCTAAACAGCCTAAGAAAAGGCTTGAGAACCCGACCTCTTTTCCTTCACCTGGTTGCTCCTAATCTGCATCCAAACAGAGATCCTGAGGAGTGCGAGCTGCTCTTATGTTCCACAAGGATGTGTCACAAATGAGGGTGGAGGCACCCCTATTTATACAATTCGGTAGGGCGTCAATAGACGTGTCTATTGGATGTGTTGAGCCGACATAGTGATAGGACCGACCTTGATCATTTTTGTGTGAAAGGATAAATTCAAAAACCTTCTTTAACTTATCCAAATTTGACAGTCTTTAGATCAATTTTGGTCCTCTTGAAGAGAGGAATTCAATGCTGCAATAATCTTCCCCAAGGGAGCTGTCCAAAGTGGAATTTGGCCCTTGTTGCCAATTTTAACACTCCCTCTCAACTAGGGAGAATTCCACCTGCCAATCCATCGTAGATTGTCATGCCATCTTGGCTTCATGAACCATCTTTGTTCTGCTCTGCTCTGCTGAACATTGATATGAATAATAAAAAAGAATCGATCGAGAGTGAGTCACAAGACCTTGCCACTCTCCACTGACAAAATGTCAGTCCACATAATCAAAGAGAAAACTCCAATCGGACTTGATCCCATAGAGATCAAGTTGAAGAACACCATGCATCCTAGACATAAGGAGTATGGAAGTACACGATGCGTCGATCGGTAGTGCTATGGTCCCTATCCACTTTTCCCAACTCATTGGCCAGATGAGAGGTACTTCCCATGTGTCCCAGACAACATGGGTTGGATGATGCAAGAACACCAGCAGGGAAAGAATATATCACATCCTGCACATAATCATGTTGGAAAGTGTAACTAGGTTCGGTCTTCATAATGACTATGTAATTATGAAGTTATGTAATGAAGATGACAAAGATAATAAAATGTATCTTTGTTAAGCTTGCTTCATAGGTTTCATGAGCAAGGAATTTTATTATAGGTCAAAGACTTCTTCTTGATGTCTTTTAGGGATTTGTCATCTTGTCATAAATGTATAAATTAGAGTCATGTAAATGAAGCAATGCAACACTTGTAAAGAGTCAAAGAAACGATGTAAACACCTTTGTCACCTTGCTAGAAGAATACTCCTTGGAGAATTCGGCCTCATAACAGTTGGACAAGTCGGCTAAAAGATCAGTCACAACTATGCATACACAGGTCGGCTTATTACAGATGGAAACAACTATTTATACCCTAGTATACTGCACAGAACAGAGATAAGAAAAGTTTGGATTGTCTGAGATTTTCGGACATATATTACAGTGAAAATTCTGCAGTTTGGTGCGGAATAGACAGCAAAGAGAAGAGGTATATACAACCAAGGAGAAGGGTTAATATCACAGTGAAGGATGTCGAGACCTATTCAAGGGATAAATCTATAGTATTCTCGGATTGGGTCTGAGTAAGGAGTGCGAAAAAGGGTGTATCTCTATAATACTCTAACAGGAAGAAAAAATAACGAAGGGAAGATTGATCTATCTCACAGTAATCGAGGGTAATCACATGTTGACCGAAGGTGATCTTAGGAAGTAATAAAACATGCAGTAAGTGCGAAGAGGAAGGTGGATTGTCCAGCAAAGGAAATAGATTGCAAGGAGTGCAAGAAGACGCCTCCCTACAGTGCGAAGAAGGTGGACTGTCTAGCGAAGAAAAGGAGGAGTTCACAGTTCAAAAATAGGAACCAAGTATCCTAGTATTGGTGTAGTGCAGAAAGAAAGAAGGATCAGCATTAAGGAGTTAAGAAGAGCAGGTGACAAGGGTGTTGGAGGTGTTGAGATTTTGTGTAGTTGGGGTAGCATCGGGTGTGCTCTAGCCCTGAAATTATGTGGAGGGGCTAAGACACACTTGAACTCCAAAACCCAGAAAGCGTTTGGAGAAATTTCCGCTGGTGTTCAAGTTATTCAAATAATTAATTATTCTAATGTATTTCCTAAGTGTAAACTTTGGAAAATTAAATAATTAAAGTGAATTAATTAACACATGTGCTAAAATGTTCTAAATGACGCAGATCAAGCAGCCTTTAAATCGCAGCCATTGACAAGTGTTTTAATCTCGGTCGTTGATGAGATCAATGAAAAAGTATAAGAGAAAGGCTCGAAGGTCAGTTGGAGACATACACACAAATGCAGAGCTGAGAGACTGATTTGGAATTCTAAGGCAGAGTTTGCTAAGAATTTCCGGAGAGTTTTCTGCAACAAGGGGTAGTATTGGCTGAGGGGATGATCTGATCCCAGAGCCAAGAGTCAGCAAGAGGCAGAGGAGCAACTTTCAAGGACAGCGCAGAGGAGCAAGGGCAGCAGCAGCTGCGTAGCGCAGAGGCTTCAACCACTACGCAGGCCCAGGAAGAGGCAGCGTTGCAGCTTCAAAGGGCTTCAGAGTTACGCAAAGGAAACATAAGAACTGCGTCACCCACTATGGGGTTACGCAGTCCCTCTCTGCAGCACAGAGGCACGCAGAGCCTAGCAGGGCTGACATTGGGGCTTCAGGGGCAGCGTTGAGGTTTCTAGGGCCAGATCCGGGCTGAGTCTTGTAAATCACGTTTGAGGGTGTGGATCAATCAGAATTCTGGTCTCAGAACAGTGGTTTAGCTGCAGATCTATATTTTTCTCTATTGGGTGAACCAAATTTGGTGCCCAGATTTGATGTACTCAGAATCTACTTAATAATAATAAACCCACATATTTATTGCACCGGTTTTCCTGATTTGGGTTTTTCCGGGGACTTATGTCGAAAAATCAGTGTCACTTTGTTTGAATGAGTGTAATATTCAATAAATGATCTACATGTGTAGGCGGTTAGTTGTGTTTACTTTGGTATTTTCTAAATTTTATTTCTGAAGATAACTTGTATAATTTAATCAACTAGGAGAAGTAAACCATGATACTACTGTAGAATTTTCACATGGTATCAGAGCGATCGCAGATGAAGCTAAATCTCCAACAAATCAGCTGAAGAATAATTTTTTGTAGGACAATAGCAGAAGCAGCAGATCCGGAAGGGGCAACTTGGTAGCAGGAGGACACATACCCAGGAAGGGGTAGCGTTGTAGCTACAGAAGGCCATCAGGCTTACGCAGAGCCTTCCCAGGCCAGCGTAAAGAATGCGTCACCCAGTCTGGGGTTACGCAGTCCACTTCTGAGCAGCGTTGAGGCTACGTTGGGCCAGTCAGTGAGATGCAGTTCAGTCATTCTTCCTGTTGCAGAGAAGTCTTGCCAAAATCCGAAAGCAGTGTTTCAGATCTTCAACAGCGTTGGTGTGGTGGAGATTCTGCCGATGCAGAATTGTGCCTAGCTAAGTCAACAAAGAGCGAGAGGAAGACAGTCACTCAGCAAATCTGAGCCAAACAGATCTAAGATTCGATTAGGAGGGTGATCGGAGAGTACTGTCCGATTTTGTTTGGGTGAAGATTTCCAGGAGGGAAATCAATTGTCAGAGGGAGCAGCTACTATAGAGGGTTTCTAATCACTGTTATGAATATAATTCATAACGAATATAACAAATATAATTATTAAATAGTCAATTAAGGATTATGTAAGTAGTCATTAAGTTAGTGAAAGGGCATGTCTAAGAGACATGCCCAGTCATGAAAGGTCACCTTCATAGGTATATAAGCAGGGCTTCATTGTAACATTTTATCATCTATCTATCTCATTCATCATCTATCTAATATAATACTTGTATCCTCATGGATATCTTTGTATTCCAAGTGTTTTGGAGTATATAAGCTTGAGAAGGAACTTTGTTCTCTTGATTTGGTATCAGAGTAGTCAATCTGCAGGCAACATATTGCAGGAGGTATATCACCAATCCAGGTCTTTGTGCGTAAAAGCTCGTCAGCCTTGTTGTCATCGTAGGCAAGCATTTATTATCAATCTTAGGGGTTTCTGTTCACCACTGGGCCAACTGCATTGTAATAAAAAAAAAAAGGGAAAAAACAAACCGGAAGGTACTTTTTGGAAAGAAAAAAAAAGGGGGAGAATAATTTATATAAAAAAAAAAATGAAGAAAATAATAAAAAAAGGAAAAATTTATATTAAAAAAATAATAAAAAAGTCAAGCAAGATACGAAGTATAATAAATAGAAAAAGAGATATATATAAAAAGTACATATCTACGTTCAGAGCATAATTTAATTAAAATTAAAAAGAAGAAATAAGGAAAAGTGAATGAGTTATTTTGAATATTATTTTAAATGGTTTTACAAGCTAAGTGGTTTTTTTTTAGAAGCTAATAAATGATTACTTATGGTATTTGCAAGGTAAAATAAGAAGTAGAGGAATAAAAAATCTCTTGTGAATGGTAAGTTTACTTTTATGTGGAGAAATACACATAAGTGGACATATATTTTATAGGTGAATATATGTGAATAGCCATGTTTCACTAGGGTTGTAACCTTTCAACAAAAAAAAGAGTTAAAAAGAATCAATTGGTAAAAGAATATATATATATATATATATATATATATAATTAATTAAAATTATTTAATGAATTAAAATATTAAAAAAAAAAAAAAAATTGAAGGAATAATAACCTCATTGAAAAGAAGAAGGGAAAGTTAAGAAGGGTTACCTTAAAAACCCAAAAAACTCAATTCAACTAACAAAATGAAATCAATCATTGATGAAAAGGAAATTAAATCCAATTCGAAAAGGAAAGAAGGAAGATTTCCTGAAAATTATAGTATTTTAACAAATACAAGATGAAGAAATTATTATCCATAAAACTTTGAGGACAAAGTTCTAAAGGAAGGGCCGATTCATAACAAATAAATAAATAAAAGTTGATATATTAAATTGTGATGAAAGCAAATGAAGAAAACCTTAGTGAAAGTGTATGTCTAAGAGACATGCCCAGTCATGAAAAGTCACCTGCGTTGGTATATAAGCAGGGCCTCATTGTAACATTTTATCATCTATCTATCTCATTCATCATCTATTTAATATAATATTTGTATCCTCATGGATATCTTTGTATTCCAAGTGTTCTGGAGTATTTAAACTTGAGAAGGAACTTTGTTCGCTTAATTTGGTATTAGAGCAGTCGATCTTCTGGCCGCTTATGCTGCACAGAGCTACGCTCCTTAATCCAGGTCTTTGACCGTTAAAATCGTCAACCTTGTTGTCATCGTGACTGAAGCGTTTCGCTATCAATCTTGGAGTTTGTCCATTTTCGCCACTAGGCCTTTGGCCATAATAAAAAAAAAGGGAAAAAACAAACCAGAGAATTTTTGAAAAGAAATATAAAAAAAGGGGAGAATAATTTATATAAAAAAAAAAATGAAGAAATATTAAAAAAGGAAGAATTTATATTAAAAATAATAAAAGAGAGAAGGAAAGTCAAAGTATATTAAAAAGAAAAAGAAAGAGATATATATAAAGAAGTACATATACGTACATATCAAGACAATTTAAAATTAAAAAGGAAAAAGAAATAAGGAAGAGTAGATAAGGTTATTTTGATTATTCTCTAAGTGGTTTACAAGCTCATGGTTTTGGAAGCCCATGGTATTTGCAAGATAAAATAAGAAGTAAAGGAATAAAAAATCTCTTGTGAATGATAAGTTTACTTTTACGTGGAGAATACACATAAGTGGACATATATTTTATAGGTGAATATATGTGAATAGCCACGTTTTACTAGGGTTGTAATCTTTCAACCAAAAAAAAGAGTTAAAAAAATCAATTGGTAAAAGAATATATATATATATATATATATATATATATTAATTTAATTAATTAAAATTATTTAATTAATTAAATTATTAAAAAAAAAAATTGAAGGAATAATAACCTCATTGTTAAAAAGGAGAGAAAGTTAAGAAGGGTTACCTTAAAAACCCTAAAAACTCAATTCAACAGACAAAATGAAATCAATCATTGATGAAAAGGAAATTAAATCCAATTCAGAAAGGAAAGAAGGAAGATTTCCTGAAAATTATAGTATTTTAACAAATACAAGATGAAGAAATTATCATCCATAAAACTTTGAGGACAAAGTTTTGAAGGAAGGGTCGATTCATAACAAATAAATAAATAAAAGTTGATATATTAAATTGTGACGAAAGCAAATGAAGAAAGCAGTGCGTGATTGAACTAAAGAAAAGTGTCAACTATAAGCTTTGAGGACAAAGCTTTTGAAGGAAGGGGAAATGTTATGAATATAATTCATAACGAATATAACAAATATAATTATTAAATAGTCAATTAAGGATTATGTAAGTAGTCATTAAGTTAGTGAAAGGGCATGTCTAAGAGACATGCCCAGTCATGAAAAGTCACCTGCGTAGGTATATAAGCATGGCCTCATTGTAACATTTTATCATCTATCTATCTCATTCATCATCTATCTAATATAATATTTGTATCCTCATGGATATCTTTGTATTCCAAGTGTTCTGGAGTATTTAAGCTAGAGAAGGAACTTTGTTCGCTTCAATCACCAAGAAACCCAGATCTAGCATTTTTTGTTGAGTATTGCAACAGAAAGAGAGAAAGGAGTATCTGTTCTGACAGATTTGAGCGGATGGCGCAATATGGACTGAGAGATCAAGATAGGTTGGTCGGCACGTCCAACTTTGTTATCTGGAAGGCCAGAATCCTGCCAGTTCTGGATGAGTATGGTCTCAAAGATCGTGCAGAGAAAGTTCTCGCTGTACTAGCTGATGCAGATCCTCTAAAGAAGTACGAAGAAAATCGAGCGCGAACTAAGCATTTGACATGGACGGAGTCAAAGACCACGTCGTGCCTCATATTGCCGAAAAGAATACGACAAATGAGATGTGGGTAGCCTTGGACATGATGTATCAGGGAGGCTTTGTCCAACGAAGGATGCTTCCGGAGAATCAAATGCGGTTGTTCTTGATTATGAAGGGTGAGGAGATAGATCCATTCCTCTTCAAACTTCAGACTATCCGGGATCAACTGATTGCCATTGGTAGAAATCCGGATGAGGGGCTCCTAGTGAGGACTGCCCTAAATGCAGTCTCCGACGAATGGGAAACATTTGTGCGGATCATTCTGGGTAGGGCAGCGTTACCATCATGGGCAGACGTGGGCAATCCTTCGTCAAGAGGAAATCAGGAGAATCACAAAGAGGCAAAGCAGCGGAAGCAGATCAACCAGAGTGAAGAAAGAAGAGGAGGATGATGCAGCCCTTGCATCAAAGGAATGGAAGCAGCAAGGGAAGAAGAAGAGGGACCTTTCCAAGGTCCGGTGCTTTGACTATGGCAAATTTGGACACTTCGCTAGCACTTGTCCTAAGAAGAAGGACAAAGGATCTTCTGAATCCAAGGCTGCAACAGCAAAAGATGATGGCTCTGATGATGATGTAGTATGAGTGCTCATGTGCCTCGAGAAAAGAGGTGGGGTGATATGGATCTGTAGAGCAGCTACAGACAGGAGTGGCGGGATCCTTGAGTCAACCCTACTCTTGGATCACATATGAGCTACGGGAGCCTTAAGGCGGTAGCGGTATAAGTCAGGAGATGATTGCAGAAGGTCACAGTGAAGCAAAGGGCAGAGCTGAAGAGCTGGAGAGGGAGCAACGTAGTGCAGAGGCAGCAGCGCAAAGGCTGATGGGACTTCAGCAGTGTAGAGAGGCAGTGCTCACACAGTGTAGAGTTGTAGCAATGCAGTGGCTTCAGGGGGACAGCGTAAATCAGTAGCCAAGGGAGTTTTAGTGATGGGATGCAGCCTGACTTGTCTGTCAACAGTTGGGCAAGAGTCTTTTAGTTGCTTACTTCTCGGAAATTGAGTTGCAGTGCAGCAGTTAGCAGTGGCATTGCTATGGGCAGCATGATGAAGCAATTTGAGAGGGAGTTGAAATACAGATGTGTAAGTGGCAGTGACATTGGTAGCAGTACAAAGAGCAGCAGTGCAGTGGATGGAGGGCAGCAACCCAAGCACCAGCAGCACAGAAACCAATTCCAAGATCTTGCGATACATGGTGTGGATGTATTGCTAGAGCACACTCTGAGCTAAGAGGGATTGTTGAGATTTTGTGTAGTTGGGGTAGCATCGGGTGTGCTCTAGCCCTGAAATTTTGTGGAGGGGCTAAGACACACTTGAACTCCAAAACCCAAAAAGCGTTTGGAGAAATTTCAGCTGGTGTTCAAGTTATTCAAATAATTAATTATTTTAATGTATTTCCTAAGTCTAAACTTAGGAAAATTAAATAATTAAAGTGAATTAATTAACACATGTGCTGAAATATTCTAAATGACGTGGATCAAGCAGTGTTTTAATCTCAACCGTTGATAAGTGTTTTAATCTCGGCCATTGATGAGATCAATGAAAAAGTATAAGAGAAAGGCTTGAGGGTCAGTTGGAGACATACACACAGATGTAGAGTTGAGAGACTGGTCTGGAATTCTAGGGTAGGGTTTGCTAAGAATTTCCAGAGGAGTTTTCTGCAGCGAGGGATAGTATTTGCTGAGGGGATGATCTGATCCCAGAGCCAAGAGTAAGCAAGAGGTAGAGGAGCAGCTTTCAGGGACAGTGCAGAGGAGCAAAGGCATCAGTAGCAGCTACGCAGCGCAGAGGCTTCAGCCGCTACGCATGTGCTACGCAGGCCCAGGAAGGGGCAGCGCTGCAGCTTCAGAGGGCTTCAGAGTTACGCAGAGGCCTCCAGAGGCAGCGTAAGGACTGCGTCACCCACTCTGGGGTTACGCAGTCCCTCTCTAAGTAGTGCAGAGGCACGCAGACCCTAGCAGGGCTGACACTGGGGCTTCAGGGGTAGCGTTGGGGTTTCTAGGGCTTGATCCGGTCTAAGTCTTGTAAATCCCGGTTGAGGGTGTGGATCAGTCAGAATTCTGGTCTCAGAACATCAGGTTAGCTGCAGATCTATATTTTTCTCTGTCGGGTGAACCAGATTTGATGCCCAGATTTGTTGTACTCGGAATCTACTTAATAATAATAAACCCTCATATCTGCTGCATTGTTTTTCACACTTTGGGTTTTTCCGAGGACTTATGCCCAAAAATCAGTGTCACTTTGTTTGAATGAGCATAATATTCAGTAAATGATCTGCATGTGTAGGTTGTTAGTTGTGTTTACTTTGGTATTTTTTGCATATTATTTTTGAAGATAACTTGTATAATTTAATCAAGTAGAAACCACGATACTACAGTAGAATTTTCACAGGAGGTACACTAAGGTCAAGAGTCCGTGTCATGGTTATGGTACTTGTCAACTGAAAGTCTATAAGAAGAATTACTTCCGGGTTTTCCTCTCTAAGAGGGAGAGGTTTTGGCCCTGGGTTGAATAGCCTAAATTTGTGTCTCTTGTGTTTTGATAATTGACTTGATGAAAGAGTCAAGACATAATAAGCTAATGAAGAGAAGACCTAAGTAAGAGAAGTAAGCTCACAAGTAATTATCGAGTAGAGAATTGAATTAAACTATGCCCTACCAAATTATCAACATGGTTTCAGAGCTAAGGTGTTGAAGACAAAGGGCTACTTGACAAAGAGACACTCAAGAATCAAAGAGCAAGAATAAATTTCTCTAGAAAGCATCAAAGCAAAATTCGAAATCTACATTGATAAGTCAAATCAGTTTGCAAGGAAACCCTCAAGTCATCTTAAGGATACCTTCAAAGGATCCACACATCAAGGAGGTAATCTTTGCCATCAAAGATTCTTAATATTGAAGCTTAATCAACATTGTTGGAAGACACATCATCAAGCACCATCCAACACTATTGAAGATATAATCATTCTGAAGTAATCATCAAGGATCCAAGACCACCTACTTTGAAGAAATCAATCTACACAAGTATTTCTATGACCTCATTTGAATCTGTCAAAATGATTTATTGCAAAGAAGGCAACAAATTGGCTAGGTCATCAAACTTTCGTGCATGGAAGAAAAGGATGGATTTGAATCTAATTGGAAATGAAGTTATGGGCTACATCAAAGGATCTAAATCTCAACCTTCAAAAGAAGATGCTCCAGCTCATGCCAAATACCTGAAGGGAGAAATAAGAGCCCAGAGGATTCTCATAGAATACATTAAGGACTCACTCATACCCTATATATCAAAACTAGAAAGTGCAAAATAAATACATGAAAAGTTGGTGGAGCTATTCTCTGTAAGTACTGCAGGAGAAGTAATCTCTTTTAGACAAGAACTATACAAGATGAAATTGTCAAGAGAGGAAGAAATCACTTAATATTTTATTAGGTTTTCTGAAATATGAGACCAACTGCAGGGATTGGGAGAAGTAATGTTTGATAGTGAAATGACTACTGTGGTGTTGAATGCTCTACCGGGAGAATGGGGTAACTTCACTTCAAGCTTATATGGGAAGAAAGAAGCAACACCATTCCAGGATCTGTGGTCTCTATGTAAAATAGAGGAGACTAGGTTAAAAGCAAAAATTGATACAAGACCAAGTGAAGAAAATCAAGCCTTTGCAGCTATGTCCAGGAAGAAAGGAAGATTTGGTAAATTTGGTCCTCGGAATAAAAGGAGAAATATGGGCAAAGCACGATGCTTTGGATGTAATGAACTTGGGAATTATAGAAGGGATTGTCCTAAATCTAGAATGGACAAGAGGAAAAAGGAATAAGCCCATGTCAAAGAAGAAAGGGAAGAACCTGATGCAAAGAAATCTAAGAAAGAAGAATTGAAAGATCTCTACTACGATTGAGATCATTTTCCTCTCAAGAGATTTTTATTGGTTGTAAAATAGTATGTTAGAAAGCATTGTACATTACTGCATCACTCTAGAAATGGCATCATTATAGAAGCATGGAAGGTGCACTTGTCATAGGAGGATGTCTTCATACAACTAAGCTATAAAAGAAGTGGCTCCTGGAAACCTCACTGATAGCAACATTGATGGAAGGCAGTCATCGAGATCAAGGGTCATCATTCAATAATCAATATAGAAACAGGTGCTGGCTTTTTCTAATGGAGTCTTCTTTGGATTCACTAGTTAGAAAGAAAGCAAAAGGTTTCATCAGGAATTCTATCTTGCAGAATTTTGGGATTAGGATATGATGACATATTGATGAAGCAGGTCAAGGGAATGAAGTTCTTCATTATAGGGAAATTGTTGCAGGATTGACTCAAAAAGAAAAAGATGAGGTATATATATTTATATGCTGACACTGGATGTTATGGAGTCATGTCATATGGTTGCAGGTGATGGATTTCTACCTTTAGAAGTATGATCAATGAAAGGAGAATCTCTCCAGATACACAGGTTGCCAATAACAAATGAAATCAACATAATATGTCCTCATTTGGAATATGAGGTGGTTGTATACAAACAAGGAACTGAATACTAGAAGTTGCTGGGAATGAAGTAAAATTGTGTGGAGAAAGAAAGCAAGAGATCATGAAGTGCAACCATGATAAGAGGCAGTTATCATCTGTAAGCCAAGAAGATTTGACTGGGAGATCTCCTGGGAAGATATGTAGACTCTAATAGAAGTTCGATAAAGATGAAGACCCTTGACAATACATATCTTTAGGAGATGTGTCAATCTGAATAAAGGATGTCGATGCCTACAAGATGTCATCAAGAAAGATCATCACTGAGGTAACTTTTGATTTAAAAGTTCATGTATATATGTTTATCTGGATAAGTTTATGCAAGGCTACTAACCATATGGAAGGATGAAAGATCCTTGGAAGAAATATGGTTTGAAGGAAAGCAACATGGCATGATGATGGACCAAATGAGAAAGACTGATGAATCACTTTCTGATAGATGACATGACTCATGGATGAACATGATGGATGATTTGTGCCCTATAAAGCTATCCTAAAGTTGAAGATTCCTCAATATTGTGAAAATTCTATAATGGAGAATTCTGCTGCAACAACTTATTAAATTTCTTCTATTGTATTGTCAAACACAATTATTTAACATTTCTCCTGTGTTAAATAACAAAATAAAATATGTTTCAGACTCTACGATTAACAAATCACATATAAAAATAGCATAAGTAATCACACTTAGACACCTTTATTTTTGGACAATTATCCCCGAAAAAACACAATGTGGGAAAACCGATGCAGCAGATCTGAGGGTTTCTTTATTATGCAGAAATTCCAAGTACAAATGTGTGATTGTAAATGTCAATCAATCACCAGAAGAATTCTTGATGAGAAAAGGCTGAGTGGGACAATTCTCACATCACCATCTGAGTTCCGGCACTGGCCTGCACCCACACTGACTGGCTCTGCGTGATTTCTGCGCAGTGACTGCATCACTACTTCTGCTACTTGTCGTGGTTGCTTTTGTGCTTGCTGCTATATGGGGCTGGAGTGCTCCTTCCTTCCCGAAATGTCCTCCTGACACCGGATGAGACCTCAGGTGTCCCTCTAACAGAAAAAACGAAATTCCCTTTGCTTCTCTGCGTTGTCCCAACGTAACTGCAGCTAGGGTAGCTCTGCGTTGATGCTTTAGCTCCTCTCTCACTCCTCTTCATGCAGTCTCTATGCTTCAGAAATTCTCCTTCCTGGAGATGTCACCTTCCCTTCTCTGCAAATGAGAATCACTTTGATTCTTCCTCTCTTCTTGAAGAACTCGAACTCTTGATTATTTCTTCGTCTGATGTGTTTTTTCATAGGCTCCTCACCCTCCTTATATTCTTTTGTTGAGCCTTCAACGGCCAAGATTAAAACATAATCAAGGGCTAAGATTAATTTGTAGGTGATCCATGACTTCTTCTAGAAGATTCACACTAAGTTTAATTAATACCCTTTAATTAATCAGTTTCCCTAAGTTTATACTTAGGAAAACATCAAAAAAAAATGATTATTATTTTAATTAAACCGTCTCTAAGTTGAATCTTCAAAAATCCTTTATGAGTAGTATGGAATACATGTATCTTAGCCCATATACAAAATTACAAGGCTAGAGCACATTCGATGCTACCATAAATCAACACTCCCTCTTAGCAAGGAAAGTGCTCTAACAAAACACCTCAATGTGTTGTTCATCTGACTTCTGTAACATCTGCTGCTGTGTTGTTGATGCTGCTCACCAACACTGCACAAGAAATGTTGCATTTGTACTGTTGCTGACTCTTCTTACTGCTGCCAACTTCCACTGTACTGCACTCCCTCTTTTAACTGCACTGAGGATCCATTTCAATAAGAAATGGATTTTCAGTCATACCCAGTTGTTCCTTGAACTGAGTGAACTTAATTCTCCCTAGAGCCTTAGTGAGTATATCTATTGTTTGTTCGCCTGTGGGAATGTACTGGAGTTGTACTGCCCCACGCTGAACACAGTCTCTAATAAAATGACATCTGATGTCAATATGTTTGGACTGATCATGAAATACTGGATTCTCAGAGAGTTTGATACAACTGTGATTGTCACAGTAAACGCTAGTTGGCTCCATCCTGCTTCTGAATAGACTCACAAGAAGTTTCTGAAGCCAGATTTCTTCGCATGTAGTTGTACTAGCTGCTATGTACTCTGCTTCAGCGGTGCTCAATGCTACTTACTTTTGTTTCCTACTGCACCAGGACACCATTCCTTAACTAACGTTGAAACAGTACCCAGAGGTACTTTTCATGTCCACTGAGCTACCTGCCCAATCTGCATCTGTGAATCCACTGAGTCTGACATCCTCTCCTCTGCCATATCTGATACCGAATTTGATTGTCCCTCGTACATACCTCAGCACATGCCTTGCTACAGCCCAGTGCACTCTTTTGGGTTCCACCATGAACTGACTAAGAGTGCTGACGACAAAGCAAATGTCTGGTCTGGTGTTAACCAGATACATCAAAGACCCAATGAGATGCCTATATAAGGTGGGGTCTACCTCTGTATCTTCTGATGCATCTATCTTTTTCCAATTGGTGATCATGGGTGTGGCCATGGGCCTGCAATCCTGCATTCTTAATCTCTTCAGAATTTCCAAGGCATACCTCTCCTATCCCATGAAGATATCTCCACCTTTCTGACAAACTTCCAATCCCAGGAAGTAGTGCATCAACCCCAAATCCTTCATGTCGAATTCAACTTCTAGATTCTGTTTGCAATCAACCTAGATGATCCTGTGAGAAACAGGTCATCGACATATAGTACTAGTACCAATGGCTCATCCTCTACCAGCAAGTAGTAAAGATTGGGATCCGCATCACTCTTGACAAATCCCATCTTTTGCAAATAGCTATCTATTCGACCATACCACGCTCTCGGAGCCTACTTAAGCCCGTATAGGGCTTTCTTTAATCTGCATACATGAGACCTCCTTTCACGAGTCTCAAAACCCTTTGGCTATTCGATATATACCTCTTCGTCAATTTCTCCATTCAAGAATGTTGTCTTGACATCCATTTGATGAATCTCCCATCCCATTTGTGCAACTAAGGATACTACAGTCCGGATGGAGGTATATATGGCAACTGGTGCGAAGGTCTCCTCATAGTCAATGCCTTCTTTCTGAGCATACCCTTTTGCCACGAACCTTGCCTTGTATTTCTCTACATTGCCATCTGTAGCGTATTTGATCTTGTAGATCCAACGTGATCCCACAACTAATCTGCTCTAAGGTCTGGGTACAACTTCCCAGACATCATTTGTCATGATAGAAGCATACTCTTCTATCATGGCATCTACCCATACTTGGTGTTGAATAGCTTCCTGGAAGCTGGAAGGTTCCTCTACTTGAGCCACCAAGGCTTGGTACCTGTCAGGAGGTCTGCACTGTCTCTTCCCATTCCTGGGAGTCCCAATAAAGTTTTCTACTTCCCTCAGTATTTGTTGAGCTTCCCTGCTGATCCGACCACTAGTGGAAGGTTGCTCTCTCAACTCTTCCTCCTGATCCAACGGCTCCTCTGACTAAGTATCTTCCTGATCTTCCTCTGTGAAGATGTTAGTACCTGTCCTTTGTACCAAAGTTCGTCTTTCTATCTATTCTTCTTGGTGCCCCTGCTATTCTTGGACCAAGGGAACTTCTGCATTTTGATCCTCTGTCGGCATATCACACAATTTCTGAAATGCTTTATCCTCCATGAACTTAACATTGCGTCTTATCACAACCTTCCTACTGTCAGGAATATAGATCCTATATGCCTTGGAGGTGTCACTGTACCCTACAAGATACCCCCTTTTTGTAGTTTGATCTAGCTTGCTTCTCTTCTCGCTAGGTACATGATAGTAAGCCATGCTACCAAATATCCAAAGATGCCCTACATCCGGTTTCTTCCCTGTGAAAACTTCCTCAGGAGTCTTCTTACTCAAGGTTCTATGAGATGTCATGTTCTGGATGTACACTGACGTATTGCATGCTTCAGCCCATAAATATCGAGTTAAGTCTAGGTCAATTAACATGGCCTTGGCTGCTCCTACAATTGTCTTGTTCTTCCGTTCTGCCACACCATTCTGCTCTGGATTGTATGGTGCAGTCCACTCTCTCCTGATGCCCTCCTTTGTGCAGAAATCTGTGAAGTCTCCATCTATGTATTCCCCACCATTGTCTGAACGCAATGTCTTGATCTTCTTCCCCGTCATGTTTTCAACGAGAGCCTTGAATTCTTTGAACTTTTCAAAGACTTCATCTTTTGTGTTCAGGAAGTAGATCCAGGTATTCCTGGAGTGATCATCAATGAATGTGAAAAAATATTTGCCACCTTTGAGAGCGTTAGTGGACATTGGTCCACAGATATCTGAGTGTATCAATCCCAAAATGCTTGCTGCCCTGTTTTCACTTCTGGGAAAAGTTGCCTTAGCGTACTTCCCAAGTACGCATCCTCGGCATACATCATCATGCTCTGTGCTGAGAACAAGTGCTCCATCAATTGTTTCTCTGAGCATCTTCAATGCATTGTGATGCAGGTGCCCCATTCTTCTATGCCAAAGTTCATTCAACCCTTTCTTGTCTTCTAGATTACTACTGACTAGTGCCATCGGGGTTTCGATCTGCAACCTATACAATCTGTTGCTTCTGACTCCGATCTGCCTTGTTTGCTTCCAACTAGGATGCTTGACATATACTTTCTTTCAAGTAAAGTGTATGTCATACCCTTTGTCATGCAACTGGGATACTGAGATTAGATTCATCCCAAGCCCTGGCACATGTAGTACATCCGTGATCCTGACACAGGTTCCGACTTCCGTCTAAAACACTACGGATCCTCTCCCAACTGGAGTGCACTTCGTGCTATTGCCCATAGTGATCTGGAAGTTCATCTGCTCTTCCCTATAGCTCGAGAAGTATTCTCGTACTCCAGTCATGTGAGCTGAAGCCCTGCTATCAATATACCAGATTCCTGCAGATGCTGAACTTGCTAGACATGCATCATCTTCTCTCAACCTAGAGGATAAAACATCTAAGTCTGTCATACTTATTTGTGCTTTCTTCTCTCTGTGTTGCGTCCCCTCTGAAGCTTCTGGTTTACGCAATCCCTTTTCTGACCTTGCTTCCTTTGGATCTAACAGCTCTGATACCATGTGAAAATTCTATAATGGAGAATTCTACTGCAGCAACTTATTAAATTTCTTCTATTGTATTGTCAAACACAATTATTTAACATTTCTCGCGTTAAATAACAAAATAAAATTTGTTGCAGACTTCATAATTAACAAATCACATATAAAAATAGCACAAGTAATCACATAGACACTGTTATTTTTGGACAATTGTCCCCAGAAAAACCCAATCTGGGAAAACGATGCAGCAGATTGAGGGTTTCTTTATTATGCAGAAATTTTGAGTACAAATGTGTGATTGTAAATGTCAATCAATCACCTGAAGAATTCTTGATGAGAAAAGGCTAAGTGGGACAATTCTCACATCACCATCTAAGTTCCGGCATTGACCTGCACCCACACTGAATGGCTCTGTGTGATTTTTGCGCAGTGACTAGATCACTCACAATGTCATTGCGTCACTGCTTCTACTACTTGTCATGGTTGCTGCTATATGGGGCTAGAGTGCTCCTTCCTTCCCGAAATGTCCTCCTGACACCAGATGAACCCTCAACTGCCCCTCTAACAAAAAAACAAAACTCCCTCTGCTTCTCTACACTGTCCCAGTGTAACTGCGGCTAGGGTAACTCTGCGTTGATGCTTTGACTCCTCTCTCACTCCTCTTCATGCACTCTCTATGCTTCAAAAATTCTCCCTCTTGGAGATGTCACCTTCCCCTCTCTGCAAATGAGAATCACCCTCCTTATATTCTTCTGTTGAACCTTCAACGGCCAAGATTAAAACATAATCAAGGGCTAAGATTAATTTGGAGGTCATCCATGACTTCTTCTAGAAGATTCACACTAAGTTTAATTAATACTCTTTAATTAATTAGTTTCCCTAAGTTTATACTTAGGAAAACATTAAAAAAAACGATTAATTATTTTAATTAAACCATCTCTAAGTGGAATCTTCAAAAGTCCTTTCTGGGTATTATGGAATACATGTGTCTTAGCCCATATACAAAATTACAAGACTAGAGCACATCCAATGCTACCATAAATCAACAAATATGATGACATTGAAGGGAGGAATTCTTCATGAGCAGTTGTGTGTCTCACCATTGCTGCTACAGGTCCCTGGTTATGAAAGAGCCTAGTGGTAAGTTTCTTACTTGGAAGAAACTTGATAATTCCTAAGAATAAGCTTAGGTACATTCCTTATGTAGGAATGAGTACATTCCTTTATGGAATAGATTGGTCATCCCTGATTAAGAGGGAATGAAAGTTGTGTTTTTCTATCTCATGTGTCATGCACTAGACCAGGACTAACAGCCATAAGTCTTAGTGAAGGCCATGAAGAGGAATATAGACACATGGTGAATGGGTCCTCCCTTGTTGAGAGGGAGAGAAAGACACATCATTCTGGTCTTCAACTGGGAAGACAGAATGGAGCATTGGGTAATCATCTAGCATCCGATACTCTTTGAGAATGTGATAGGGCATTCAAGATAAGAGTAGTCGTGGACCGATATTCTTTAAGGGTTGTTAGGTTATTCCGACACATAGTAAATAGTTAAGTATAACTTGCTCTAGCATAGAGTTAGGTAAAGTGTGTTTCTTTACTATGTACATTTGTTACTTATAATCCGACGGTCACGATAAGTAGTGATCTGACAGTTCACTCTCTCCTCGGTATTATCGACACTTGATCCGTAGCTTAACACCCGATTGGTCCATGATCTCTATAGACATGTCACAACAACACCCGTTTCTTGTATAGACATGTATTTACAAATATCCAAATAGACTGTATGTTAAAGCCCAGAACAGGTTCTGATGTCAATTGAATGGTGATTAAGAATAAAGACAATCTAGAGATTATAGAGTATTGTAGTGCTGGTGAGTGCTTGTAGATGGATTTCCCTCCATGTAGCTATTAATAAAGATTGATAATGCATCAACAGATCTCAGGAACAATCTTTTTTCCCTCTTGGTTGCAGTGTTAGATTTTATCAGTGATGAGGCAATAGATGATGCTTGGACAGCAGTATCTTATTTGAGTGATTCTGACTACCTTCTTGGGGCTAGTAGCATTCGACGCCTTAGAAGGCCACAAGTCTTACTAGATTTGGATGAAGTTGATTCCGCACATGTTGTTGAATCAATAGCTGGATCTGTTATGACTCGTGGAGTTCTATTTGCAAATTCTCATCCTGCGCCTCCCAGGTATTTGTTCAACTGTCAATATTTAAAGAAAAGTTTTTACTAATGTTTCTTAATGAGTTTGACATACCTATTTTTTCTATATGAACAACTGAATAGGTGGCAATCCATTCGAGGCCCAATTCTCTGGCAGGTGGAGCGGTCCTTTCGTGAAAAGAGGGTAAGTTCGTATGTTTAATGATCATGCTACAAGAAAGTTAAATATCAGGAAAAAGGGGAAGGCAAACGTAAATAACATGCCTTATTTGAAGTTCAATTAGATGGATAGTGGTAGCACAGCATGGATAAATATTCTACAGGAAGTTATCTAGATGGAAAAATTATATGTATTAGCTGGTAGAATTATTCCCACCTCGTCTGAATGAACTTACTGTAAGCTAGTTCTAAAGGTCAATGCTATGAATCTCATATTGCCGTTTGTTCTATGATCCTTCTACCTACTACGTTGAAGTTTGAACTTCATTGCTTAGTTGTAGAGAATATAACTTTAAAGCTTAACCCAAGAGGAGAGTTTTATAGTTTAATAAGTTACTGTGAAATTCTTATTGCTAACTATCAATACAAACTATGTGAGAAAATCCACTGCATATGCTCTTCAGTTTTGTCTAGTAATAAAGAAATGAGGTAAACTTCATAAAGCCAATGTCACATAAGCTATTTATCTGCATCTACTCTGTGTTTCTACAATATGAAATATAGCAGGTTTAAAAAGGTTGCTCGAAAATATTGCAAAGGTTTCAATTTTATGTAGACAAATACTGACTCCTGGTATGGCTATTTTTGGATACAGATTGAAATTTTCTCTGAGCGGTGGATATCAGGTAGTCTTTCAGGGACTTGTGGACTATCCATATTGGCTACTGAATATAAACCATTCAAGCATTTGTTAGCACAACCAGTTCTTCAAGTCCAGCTAGAATCTATCAGAGATTGTAAACAAGGAGAGGATTTTCATTTTGAAGAAGAAATAGCTGCTGAAATTGATTCACTTGAGTTAGATGATTTGTTTTCTGACTGTCATGCTTTGTCAAAATCTAATAATATTGGTCATGCTTATATTAATAGCAACCTAAATGAAATCCCTGGGGTAATGGATGAAGATGAAATAGAAGAATGGTAATTCCTTTACATTATCTATTATGCTGTTTATTTACTTATGGTCCATTATCTTGTTTCATTTTGAAACCCCACGTGCATTAGATTTCAGAAGGTTATTTTCAAGATATGCAGTAAGATGGATTAAAGGAAAGAGAGTCGATTAAGAGGTAGGAAATTGTGGTGAAAAGGTGCAATATGATCCCCTTTTGCTGGACTAGAAATCATTTTAGCATGTCATTTCTTTCTTGTAAGAAATCATTTTAGCATGTCATTTTGCTTCCATTTTTCCATGCCTTTCAACATATCTTTGCATTTCACTGTATAGATTTCATTTTCATATCTCTTTTGATAGTGTAATTTGAACTCAAAACATATATAACACATTCTGATCAATACATAATATTTATAATTTTTCCAAGGGATCACTATCAAATATTTCTGGAGATTGCTTTTGGGACAATCTATTATAAAAATTCAGACTGATATTAACTAATTTAGAGGTTTCCTTAAACTCTTTGAATGCACTACTTTGTCCAGCTTGAAATGTAAACCAGTGTGGCAAGCTTAACTTTTACCAATCATGTCATATCAAAGGGTTGTGTCTTCCTTCTATTCTTCTGTTCATTCCATTAGAAAGTAAGAAGAGTGATGCCTGCTCACACAGAAGAGCTTCTTTGATATTGTTGCTAATAGGTGCATCTTTAATAAGTGAATCAGGATTTTGTGAACTAAAGCTGAAGGAAAAGTTGAGCTGGCGTGAAAGTTGAAGGTGCTAATGGATTTAGAACAACCAAGAATGGTAAAAAATGACCATCTAAATATGAGAATTAATATTGTTCTAGCACCAAAGTAAAGAGAAGATTAGATGAGATAAATTTATTAATCTCAAACAAATGACTGGAGTAGTAGGTCAATGGGACTATTCAGGACATCCAATGAAGAAAAGTACCACATGGGAGTACGAAATGTTGAATTTTAGGGCATGATAATTACTTCTTGTGAATTTAGTTAGGTTAATCATTTTCTTGTGATATTTTCCATCATAAAGTAATTGTGAGCTCAACAGTAAAACAAAATGCCATAAAGATCATAAAGAGACAGCCACACAAGAACACAATAATTTACCCTGGGGAAACCCACAGGGGAAAAAACCCAGCAATCCTTTCCTCATAGAATCAATTCAACCAGAGAGACATCAAAGTCAAGATCCTAGACAAACTGACTAGCAAGATGACAACCTCAGTGATCCACCAAGAAGGAAAGTTAACCCTCCACAAAAACTCGATCAAAGGTCTGCTACAAGGTTCTGAAATTTGGCCTGTCCTCCACAGAAGTGTTAAATTTTCTATGGGTTGAATTGTTCTTTGTTTTGATAATTGCATTTATATATTTTTCATTATTTACATATTCATTCACCCCATACTATCATTAGCAACATGTGCAATTATATAGAAAGAAAAACATCATCAACAATGCAATGGAAATAAAAGGAACATGAGAAGAAAAGCACACACACATAGAGACACCAGGATTGGTCGGAGACCAGGGCAAAACCCCACAAGAGGGAAAACCCAGAATCAATTCTTCTTCTTCTATTAGATTTCATCAATTGTTCAGCTGAGATACAAAGTACATTATCATTGTAAATTGTATCAAGCCATCTAGGGCCAATCCAGAGGGGTTCACAACTACGTTTGTGAACAATGAAAAATACAAGAACATTGCTTCCTGCCAGAATCAATGTTTCTCTTGTGAAGATGCTCTGCCCTATCAATACATTAAAACCTTTGCCATACCATTATTGTTCCCATACAATCATATCAATATATATATGATAATATTATTGAAATGCAATGTTGCCAATACTATGTTGTGTATGTTTTCAAATCATATATGTTGCCAATATCATTGTATTTGATCAGAGGAATGATTTGGGGAAACAACAGAATGATGTCGTGGGAACAAGAGTAAGCCATACTTATATCGCAGAAGTCCCAGGCTTAGATGCAGTGAATGCTTGCCATTCCAATACATATACTAAATTGTTGAAGCTTAACATACCATGTTGTATGCTTCTATGCCGAGACTGTATGCAGAGAAATGGGACCAATAGTGAATGCGATGTCAACATATTGGTGCCCATGCTGCAATGAAGCGATGACAAAGGATATATACGATGCAACACATGTCTAGAATATATATAAGACGCAACACATGCCAATAATCTATAAATGATGCCCATAAATATATATGTGATGCTCAGAACATATATAAGACCCAACACATGCCCAAACTATATAAGTGATTCCCATACTGCATGATTGTGTGTCAATTGTCGAGCCACAAAACAATATGATAGACATAATGAAGACATATGCCCATCTGATAGATATCATATCTGAGCTAAAATCAGACTACAATTGTGCCAAGAATCATTCATAATAGAGCTAATGATAGTGTCGAGACCTTTGTGTTGTTTTACCAATAAAATCGCAGAGCGGTCATATTTTAACATAGTATACAGAGTGTATAGATTTGTTGAATTTTCTATGTGATGCGAGAAATAAAATATAAAGGATCACAATATAAGAGTATATCATGATGGTGCCATAATACGTTGTCAATTCAAGAGACCATACCATGCATACGTGCAATGTCAATCGAGCAGAAATTCATTAAAGCATGGTTATACAAAGAGCAAAGGGCACGAGCTAGAGAGCAAGAATATATGACGGAGAGCATAATACATGTAGCTTTTGAGAGAGATCTTCATGAGCATGAGTAGCCCTGTGAGAGAGCAAACCATTGAACCTCAGACCCATCAAAGTCTCAAAGCCATCAAACTAAATCGCAGAGGGGGAGAGATGATTCTCATGGTTGGTTCTTTGTATAATGGACTCTTATTTATAGTCAATGAATGGGAGTCAAATGATAAGCTGACATAATCAATTTTAAATTTTAAATTTTTCCCTCCAATAAAAGTCGACTTTGAGAGAAATCAAATTCTTTTTATTATAAGAGTCTTCTTGTAATAATAATTCCTTTGCTTATCCAAATGAGAGGAGTGCTAGGGAATTTCTCCCTAGCCAAATTTAACACTCCCTCTCAGCTTGGGAGTAATTTTCGTATATAGTCTCATCTCATTAATGCTTCCTTTCGAAACAATCTCATTTATGATGTCATGTCACAATATAAGGAAGTAGGCAGTTGCATCATCATTACATCTCCTCTCATAGAATAGGAATAATGCATAATCAACCAAAAGGGAAGATCAATCCTCAAACCCTGATTTTTAGACAAGACCCATGATTTCCATCTCATCTATATCAACAAAACATTCATCTCATCACATATCAACATAACTTAGCTCCTTTGATCATCAACTGATGAATCTCGATCTAATAGAAGAAGAAGAATCATCATAAGGGAGATCAACCCACATCATCATCATAGGGAAGCATTTGGCTTCTATCCGATGTCCAATAATCAATACAGTTATCTGAAATAAAATCATTTTCGTCATCAAGTCATATCTTGTCCTGACTCATTTCTGCTCATCTGTAATTGTTAAACAATCTTGAATTTGAAAAATAATGATTTGATGTCATAGGGGAACCCAACTCAACCCACAACAACATCGAAGAGCTTAGCTCAATTCGGAACAACATCAAGGAGCCCTACTCAACTTGGAACCACATTGGGGAGCCTAGCTTAACTTGGAATATCTGCCAGTGCGGAGCTAATGTTGCAATATGGGAAACTCGTTATCGGGGAGATAATGCTACCACCCAAAATCTAATGACCATGAGGAAGGTCCTATGGCAAACTCTCTTCCCAAGTCATCTCACATAGGGGAGCATTCGACTACCAACCTATATCCAAAGACAATGTGCGAGATCAAACTTACCCAAATGCGTAGGGATCACACTCTATCCCAAAATCCCTAACAATAGGTGAGATCAACTTACCGAAGGTAAGGATCACACTCTACCCTATTGCCCCTTATCTTCCCATCTTAACCCTCCAGTGTCAGATGGTAGAACACCTACATCCACCAACTTGGGCAAGATCCGCCTAATGCAAGGGGTATGGATCACTCTATCCTAAGTCCCTCATCCCATTGGCCAGATGGGAGAGGTTATCCGACATAGTGGGCAGGATGCTAACTGGGGCAGACTCCAACTACGGGGGATCCCAGATCTCACACACCCTATCGGTCAAAGGTCCCTCATCCCCAGGAGCCCACCAACTCCATTCCCCACCCTGGGAGCTCAACCAAGGGGGAAGAGCAATGCTTCGTGTTCTCGATCAACCCAAATTCTTGTTCGAAAGTGTTACATCCATTAATCTTTGTTACTCTCTGAAGATCAAAAATCAAAGTGCTTGTATATTATGCCAACTCAAACAACTTACGTAAATGTTCAATCACGTTGCGTCATATATCACCTAGAGCAGCAATTTGTTGTTTCCCTGTTCATATGGATCATCAAGTGTCAAAGAAAAAATAAATAACGTAAAGAAAAAGAATACCATCTTCATCATTACTCCCTCTTATGCACGGAGGTAGTAACCTCAAACTAGAGCTTGTCTTCATTCAACAACTTGATTTAATCTATGAAGATGTCTTTGACTAAGACTCTATCTAACTTAAAGTTGTTGTAAATCAAGAATTAAGTGCATGTGGAAATCCATCAAAATCGTATTTGGAGAGGCTCTTTTGACTGCATTAATGTAGCCCATCATGCCAAGCATACTTCTCTTTACATGGAAGCCCTCATCGTCTCTTTGCTCCCTCTAGCACTGGATACTGAAGTGGTCCATTCTTGTCATAAATAAGTTGTTAGTGCATATAATCAAATATCAAAGACATACATGCAACCTAAAGAGAGGTAGGTATTTGCATCAGAAGATTATTAGTCCAAATATGCTAAGATTGGAGGTCTTACACAAAACCATATGTGACTTTCTCCCATCTTCACATTTTGAACCATAAACATTGTTTCATTTTACAATCATAATCTTCCATCGTTAATAATAATAGGTGTTGGGATCTCATCAGGGGTTTCTCCCTCTGAATGGAAAGCCTCTTCAATCATTAATCAAGACGTGAACTTGTCTTACATCTCACTATGATGCATCAACAAAATTGTCAGATCATAGAGTCAAACTATATTAGGCTCTTATAAATATATATACCATAGTCACGATAGGTCACCACCAGTTGTTTTGTTATCACATGAATGTCTTCATACATCAAGGGTCGATAGTCACATCTTCACTTCTTTATCATATATTTCATAAAAGTCTTATCATCAACTCAGGGTATCCAATTGTCACATTATCAAATTTGTTAAGGCATCATAGCTTATCACGGCTTTATCAATATCAACAAGAAGATAGATAGTAAATCTTGAGTATCAATTCTACAACCACACTAATGCCATCAGGGTTACCGCATTTATTATAAGTATTGACCACAAGATCAAATTACGGTATATCAGAGTCAGTTTCTTTATCTTAGACAACAATAAGGATTGTCTTGAATTATTCGAATGAGAGATTCTTGCCAAATACCAAGGAAATTTAAGTCATATTAACTATCCCATGTACCAAAGGTCATACTTACTTTCATATGAGTTTAAATACCTCAGGGCTTAACTTGTCATCCAACATTGCAACTAAACTGAAACAATATACTATACATACCTTATAATATTCAGATACATTTATCAACTTGAAGCATTCAGATAGCATATATGCTTTTTCATTGGTAGTAGCAGAGCTTTGCATCTTGCTCTAACTTCCTCTTTCCTGTACTAGCTTATTCTTCCTACATCTGCTAGCATCTAGGTGATCCTTAAGAAGGATCTAATCAAATATTTATCAGGAGGTTAGACATGAATATTCATGCAGGAAGGATAAGTAATAGTCAAAATAAATCTAAACAAGAGCAGTGTCACAAAGAAATAGGTCTAGAAGATACTTATCTTTAACGAAGGTTGAAGGACAATATCAACTCCCTCTTGAACATGTCACCAAAAATCATTTACGGAATCCCTTCAAGGGAGGAGATGCATTGCCTTTCAATAGCCAATTCAAATATAATGTCTCCTGGAGAGAATCTAAAATTATACTGAATCTAGCACAGGTGTTTGTACTTATCAGGCTAGTGTTTCAAGACTCCAAGCCTTCAACATCTCCAAGCCATACTTCAAGGTTTCTTCCAAACCCTAATATTATGTTATCCATAAAACCCTAAACAAGGGTGCCTAGGGTTTCCTTCAAACTCTAACATTCTTTTAGGTCTCTGCTATCTTTACTTGTGACCATCAACGGTGTCTTCATAGGGGTGATAGCCATGACTTTTATTCAACCCAACGTTGAAGCCATGTTAATTTTTCTATGGGTTGAATTGTTCTTTGCTTTGATAATTGCATTTATATAATTTTCAGTATTTACATATTCATTCACCCCATACCATCATTAGCAACATGTGCAATTATATAGAAAGAAAAACATCATCAACAATGCAACGGAAATAAAAGGAACATTAGAAGAAAAGAACACACAGAGACACTAGGATTGGTCGGAGACCGAGGCAAAACCCCAAAAGGGGGAAAAACTATAATCAATGCTTCTTCTTCTTCTATTAGATTTCATCAATTGTTCAACTGAGATAGGAAGTACATCATTATCATTGCAAATCGTATCAGGATATCTAGGGTCAATCCAGAGGGGTTCACAACTACGTTTGTGAACAATGCAAAATACGAGAACATCGCTTCCTGCCAAAATCAACGCTTCTCTTATGAAGCTGCTATGCCATATCAATACGTTGAACCATCTGCCATACCATTATTGTTCCCATACAATCATATCAATACATATATGATAATATTATTGAAATGCAATGTTGCCAATACTATACTGTGTACGTTGTCAAATCAATGTAGCTAATACTACGTATATGTTGCCAATATCGTTTTATCTAATTAGAGGAATGATTTGGGGAAACAATAGAATGATGTCATGGGAACAAGAGTAAGCCATACTTATAACGCAGAAGTCCCAGACTTAGATGCAGAGAATGCTTGCCATACCAATACATATACTAAATTGTTGAAGCTTAACATACCATGTTGTATGATTCTATGTCGAGACTGTATGCAGAGAGATGGGACCAACAATGAATGTGATGTCAACATATTGATGTCCATGCTGCAATAAAGCGATGACAAAGGATATATACAATGCAACACATGTCTAGAATATATGTGATGCTCAGAATATATATAAGACGCAACACATGCCCAGAATATATAAATGATGCCCATAAATATATATGTGATGCTCAAAACATATATAAGACGAAACACATGCCCAAACTATATAAATTATGCCCATACTGCATGATTGTGTGTCAACCATCGAGCCACAAAACAATATGATAGCCATAGTGAAGACATATGCCCATCTGACATATATCATATTTGAGCTCAAATCAATGTTAATGACAGTGTCAAAACTAAAGTGATATGCCGAGACTTATGTGTCATTTTACCAATAATATCGCAAAGATATCATGTTTTAACCTAGCAACGGAGCACATAGATCCGTTGACTTTTCCATGTGATGCGAACAATATAATATAAAGGGTCACAATATAAGAGTTTATCGTGATGGTGCCATACGTGTTATGTTATCGATTCAATAGACCATACCATGCATACGTGCAATTTCAATCGAGCAGAAGTTCATTAAAGCGTGGTCATACAAAGAGCAGAGGGCACGAGCTAGAGAGCAAGAACATATGACGAAGAGAAAAATACTTGTAACTTGTGAGAGAGATCTTCATGAGGGAGAGTAGCCTTGTGAGAGAGCAGACCATCGAACCTCAGACCCATCAAGGTCTCGGAGCCATTGAACTAAAACACAGAGAGGGAGAGATGATTCTCATGGTTGGTTCTTTGCATAATGGACACTTATTTATATTCAATGAATGGGAGTCAAATGATAAGCCAACATAATCAATTTTAAATTTTAAACTTTTCCCTCCAATAAAATTCAACTTAGAGAGATCAAATTCTTTTTATTATAAGAGTCTTCTTGTAATAATAATTCATTTGCTTATCCAAATGAGAGGAGTGCTAGGGAATTTCTCCCTAGTTGCCAAATTTAACAATAAGTTCAAACTTGACCATAAGGAGAAATCACAGAAAATTCAGCCCTTTTCACAGAGATTCAACCTCAGAAATTTCGTCCTTATAATCACAGATATCAACTTCAAACCATCCACATTTTCAGAAGAGATGCAAATTTCTTACCAAATGGTGGAGAACAAGTGTCAATATATAGTCAATTCTCCCATGCTGAAGGAGTGCCTCTTTAACCAGGGTCGACTTGGTCACCTTATGGAGCCAAAAATAAAAATCCAAAATTCAGATTTTTATTTTGAAAAGTTCATGAAGAACATGCCTTCTAATTTTTTTATATAAATACAAATAATATAATTTTCTTTAATAAATACATAAATGCTGACAATGTACATTATGAAGACCGACCATAGCTACAAAATTCAACACTCCCTCTTAAATAGGGAGGTATTCATAATGACTATGGAGATGTTCTCAAGTTGACAATTCTATAAGGAAGGATCAAGAATAAGAATCATCATCAATATCATAATCACCAACATCAACATAATCATGATTCACCATCAAACAACTATAGATAGTCTAGGTGAAACACTAGAGGCCTCATCAATGACAAACAAGCTCACTCTAGAAAGAGATCTTGAGCATGATGTTGGGGGGCTCCTGCTCATCTAAGTGGCCTCTAGGACTATTCTCCAACCAAGGTTAAACTGACATAGGGAGAATATCCTTTGTTTGAAATTGTTCTTTAAACCAAGGTCAAAGTGACACAAGGAGAATGCCTTTTACCAGATAATTCTCCAAGGTCAAAGTGACACAGGAAGAATGTCAGTCCGTAGGACCATTCTTCAACCAAGGTCATAAAGACAGAAGAAGAATGTCAGTCCATGGTGCTTATCTAATCTGTCAAACCATTCTCCAACCAAGGTTATAATGACACAGGGAGAATATTAGACCATTCTCCAACCAAGGTCATGAAGACACAAGGAGAATGTCCATTCATAATGGTGTCTCATCAACTCTCCTTCTCTATAAGAGAGGTATTCTCCACAAGCCCAAGCTTGTCCCGGAAATACACAAACTTCCCTCTAAAAAGAGGTTTTGTAAGAATGTCAACAATATGCTCATCAGTGGCGATGTACTAGAGCTTCACAACTCCCTTCATCACCATGTGTCAAATGAAGTGGTATTTGATCCCATTGTGCTTTGACCTGTCACCATGGTCATCACCAACACTTGATCAATATAATCCTCCAAGTAGCCTTTGAAGTCATACTGCTTCTCAACTTGCCAATCCAGCTACAACATACTCGGCCTCTGCCATACTGAGTGTGACAGATGGATGCTTCATGCTCATCCAAGAAATTACAATGGAGCTTAAACTAAAACATCTTGATGAACTCTCTGCAGTTGTACTTCTCAAATCATCCATGACCAACTATACCATGTTCGTACTTCAATACATGTTGAGCAACATATCTTGGCTCAACCATAAAATGTTCTACTCCCTTCACTGGATCATAAATGCTTTTCGGTCACCCAAACTGGGTGCTCCCTCCTAGACTGAGACATATCCTTATGTGGTAATTTAGGATACTCCCTCTGCCACTATTGTCTTTTAGCATATCATATATCAATGAAAATTCATTATCTTGAGGTCATAGGGCAACTCCCTGTGAAGTTAAACCAAGGTTCTTGAGGAAGTCTTGCACTGCTCCTTCAATGAGCTCTTCTACTTTCATCAAAAAAACAAGTCATATAGGATCAACCTTAATCCATCAATTCAAGTTTATCAAGCCTAAGGAGGTTGTTCAAAGTCTGCATAAAAGTATATGTACCTCACAAGCTTGAGGTAGCTCTTATGGACATGTGTTCCTCTTTAATTATTGAGGAAAGCAGTCTTTGCATCAACCTGGTGCAATCTTCATAATAATGATAATAGAAGTGTACCTCACAACTAGGACAAATGTTTTGTCACGATATTCTCCCTATTACTAGGTGAACCTTCTATTCAATTATCACTTTGTCTTTGTCTAAGCTACCATCTGTTGCATGCATGCTTCAAACTTGTTGATCTGCTAGCTCCCTTTAAGCTCAGATCTCATATGGTACAATATCTCTCAAGACAAGTCATGATTTTGGGAAAGTCCTCTTGCTTTGCTACGTTCTTGCACTTCTTCCATCTTCTTGTCAAAGCATTGGCAGCTTTTAATAGGTATCTGAAATCCTTACTACGAGGTCATGGAAAAACAATTATAACCGAGCATAGGATACAAAGACTAGAGATTAACTAATAGTAAAACAATAACAATAGTAGTAATCAAAGAAGAGAGATATAGAATACTTATCTTTTGAGGATTAGGGGAATGTCAACTCCCTCTTGATCTTAGCTTCCTTGCATCCATTGCCACCTTATCATCCTCATCCTCATCATAATGTCATTCCTTCCTTATTTAGAATTTCTTCTTTCAGCCAAAACGTTTGTTCAATCCTAGGGTTTTGTCCAAGCCTATTTTGCTTGCTAGGGTTTACAAACTATAGATACTGAAATGTCTTTATTTTTATACAAAATCTACGACTACAGACATAAGTGTCTTCCCTAGACTGGGTGGCTTAGTTTAGAACAACAGAAAGACAAAGTAGTTATTGTTTTCCTTAAGGTAAATAGATAATGGGATGAAGCCTACTTGTGGTATGTTGTATGTTTCGCTCCTTTCTTGGCTTGAATGCTCCAATCCTAGCTCTCGTTGCTATAATTAGAACCTGCACAATCAGACAACACAAGCCAACAATCTATGGTATCTATGTAGCATCATTTAAATACTCCATTCAATGGATCATCATGGAATCAGAATACATGAAATCATAACATCACATATAGGAAAACAAAGAAATATTTGCATTAATATAAATGGGAGTTACAACCATAAATAGGAGTTGATCTTGTAGAAGATCTCCTCCAAGTTTACTTGTTCCTTCTTTGCCACAAAGAGCACCTTTAATCACCCTAATGCATGGAATTTTAACTCTTTACAACAACAACATGAGGGTAGAATTCTATCTCCAAAAGCTAACCCCTAGCTTATGGATGGCCACAAATACATAGAATAGGAGGGTAAGTTGGGAGTTCTTATCCATTTACCAATCTGGAGCTTGAGATCCACTCTTGATGGGAGGATGTGATCAAAGGATAAGAGATGGAAACTCCAAGGTAGGATATGATAGGATCTGAATGTTTTATCTAAGGTAAATGTTTGTAACAAATTCTAGAAGCTTCTAGAAAAAGAGGTTTCTAGAATTTCTATCTTTTTCTCGAATTTCTAGAACCAACGCAGGTGCATAGTGGAGCGACTTGTAGGTGATCAACGCAGGCTACATTGGAGCAACCTGTAGGTGAACGTTGTCCAGTATGATGTTAGGGATCGTTGGTCCTTAAAATCACTGAAACAAGGTATTTTCAAGCAAAAACTACGGGATATGAGAGTGTCATGCATAGGGCTTTGTGCCATGATGATGTCTAGGGGTAAAAGGATGTTGATTGATCCAGTTTGTAGGTCGACTGACCAGACGTGGAAAAATGGAATATAACAGATTCCTCCCTAAAGCGCATAGTCGGGAATGGTGATTGATGACTGAAGTTCTTTACCTTGTGACAAGTCGGGATCAAGAACAACCGACAAGATCATCTTACGTTACAATACATTTACATCATGATATTTTTGTTGAAGGAGGCATACCCATATTCAGCACATAAGCTAACATTACATGTACAATGCTCGAAATACATGTCCACTGGTGACAAATGGTGGACCCATGTCTGGATGATTGTATGTATGACCATAACCATCATACATTGTGATCTTGTATTTATCCTGAAATGACAGCCCGGATGGATTAAACTAGATCCAGTATATTTTATCTCGTTCACACGATCGTCCAATGTATGAGTCTAACCATGTGAATCAATGAGCTAGAGTCGAACATGGTAGACACCACCCGATTTTCGACCAATGATGTAATTCGTTAAAAGATGCGAGAGAAACCATCGATGATGTTAATGGATCTCAAGGTACTATAGTACAATCCATATGGTGTGAATAAGTGAGTTGATGTCAAAAACCACACAGAATCTTTCGGTCGAAGGCCATTGATGTAAACGTGACGTCGAGAGCGAGGAAACTTACCATTGATATATGCAAGCACCAAGGTACCGAGGAGTGTTTCTAAGTCAACTTCTTGGAAAATGAGTTGATGTCGACAAGAAGCGACCCATCGCAGGGGGGCCTTGATGTATCCCCCATCAACAACACAAAACGGGTATCATGATTTGAGACAAAAATGATGATGATATGGAACTAGATCAGAAATGGCAGACATGGAATGAAGACTTAAGAGTATTGTAGCAAATATTGACTGAATGACTTATCTTGAACACGGCAGAAACACTAAATGGAGTTGGTAGCATTGACCCAAAATCAAAAATGGAGGATTTGAAACGATACGATAAACCCAAAAGACAAACAGGTTATCCAACTCAACAGCTGTGGAGATGAAGTGGAAGAGTGTCGTGTTCAATAGCGACTCATTGCCATTAGCAAATGGAGTACCTTGTTTTCCTAATTTCCCCAATCATAATAGTTAGTACCTCTTTATTTTTTAACAAGCTTGAGGAGGATAAAATATGCTTGATATTTAATATCACCCTTCGGATGTATCCCTCCGAGCATGTTTAGTGAACCCTGAGAAGGAGTGGTTCGACCTTGTCATGTTTGGCAAGTCCATTGTTGTTTGATGTTTTACTGAGTCCAGCGAAGGTAAAACTCGACATATTTTTCTTGTTTAGAGAGTTTGAAAAAGTAAACTCCAGATGTTCTTTTTCGTAGATAGTCCCTTGAGTCTGAAAAGGCAGAAAACAATACCTAAGAGAACCTCTTAGCTATGTTCGACTAAGGTATTCATTTTTCGTAAATATTCTATCTCAATCCGGAAAAGGGTTAAACTTATATTGAGTAGATGTCTTTTCATTTACTTTAACGAGTTCAAAAAGACAAGCTCTTGGCAATATTTTCATAGTTTGGGAGTCTGAAAAGAGATGAAAGATGACTCCACCTGGAGGAACAAGTGGTATAAAGGGTATCAACTAGTTATGGTCATGATGGAACTGCTCAAAATACCTAAAGGTCAAGAGGTTGGCTAATAAAACTAATCATCGCAGTGTTTCCTTGGGAAAGGGTAAAACAACCAAGTGAAAGTGTATGAACGCCCAAGCGGATGGTGACGATGGAATGAAAAAACAAAGGCTCATCTAACAGAAACATGCTTGATAAAAAAAAAAAGGAAATCACAAGGGATAAAATGGGAATGATTTCATTTTTACCCAAGCTTGAAACATGGGAAAATATGCTTGAGAGTGGTTTAATTTTTACACAAACTTGAAACATAGACAAACTATGCTTGAAAAAAGTTTGCATGCCCCCAGAAAAATTAATCAATTCGAGGCACATGCCCCCCAAGCTTCATTTCATCCACCTAAGTAGACTACTTGTTACCAATAGGTGGATGGAATGAAGGTTCATTTATGAGATCAATTGAAATACTCGACTGGGAATTTACGAGATATAATCAATGACTCGAATTGGAAGGGGGTCTATTTCATTTTTTAACGAGCTTGACACAGGAAAAGAACTATGCTCAAGATTGTTTCATGTTTAGGCGAGATTGAACATTTTTTTTAACAAGGTTGATATAGTAAAAGAACTATCATCATAAGACCTTGCTTCATTTTTTAACAAGCTTGACACAAGACAAGGAACTATGCTCCAATACCTTGTTTCATTTTTTAAAAACCTTGACACAAGAAAAGGAACTCTGCTCTGAAAAGCTTGTTTCATTTTTTAAGAAGTTTGATACAAGACATGGAACTCTGCTCCAACATATTCTTTCATTTTTTAAGGAGCTTGACACAAAAAAATGAACTTTTCTCCAAAGAACCTTAATTCATTTTTTAACGAGCTTGACACAAGACAAGGAAATTTTCTCAAGGAACCTTGTTCATGGCCCATAAGAGGTTAGGGCTTCTAAGAGGTTCTCTTCAGATGGGATAACAACACTCTGGAAGGGATACATATCAAGGGATCTAATGGAAATATCAGGCTCCAATGCCCTGAGTACATGATGCGCTATATCGCCGACTAGATCATTAGTAGACGCGGGCATGGAACAAGTTTCCATATAATTAATTTTTGGCAGGGAGATACCACTTGGATATAAGGACCATTTAGGGATGTTGGTTGATTGGGATTCAAATTAGGACCAATGAATGAAATTCGGTCAATGGTCATGATGCTTCCTTCATGCGGGAAACACATCACACGAAAGAGTGAAGAGACAAGAGCCCCCATGACATAAACATAGTCACGCCCAAGGAGTATATTAAAATACAAGGGGACTTGGACTACCATCACATCGATATAGACAGTATTTCCTCCCAGGGTAATAGGAAACTTAGGGAAGATCCATAATTGTTGATTGGTTCCTTTGTTAAAGTCCAACAGATTTTGGGTGATAGTTATAAGTTACGGAGAAACTAAAGCTTTCCAAGTAGTTGAGGACAAAATACTAATAGATTTTCCTTCATCTATGATTGTGCTAGGTACGGCCACATTATAAGCTTGTACTATGACCTGAAAGGGCACGCGGGGAGGAAGATAATATCCTACTAGTCGACTCCAATCAAAGGAAGTGACCATACTACTTAGAGGGGGTGTCGTGGGAATGGGAGAACTTCCCCCTTGTGCTATGGGAATGGAAGAACTTCTCTCCATTGTTGTGGGAATGGGAGGATTATTTCCCAGTACATTGGAACCAGAAGAAACGAGAAGAACCTGAGCAGTATGAAGTTCACTCTCTAGGGGAAAGGTATGATCAACTGAAGGTGGAATCGAGTCAACCATTTTCTCAACCAATGGTTGATCGGAAATAGACTCACGGGATTCACGATCAGAGAGAGTGGATTGATTGGATGTGTATTATGATCAATCACTTCATCAACTAGTGGAGGTTTGGGAGAAAGATTATGGCAACTAGTTGGAAGTCGTGGTTGAGAAGTTGTAAGGTTTTCCAACACTTTTGGGGCTTCATCCATACAATGACAAAGGTGAATAGGATGATTCCCTTCACATAACCTACAGGGAAAATTGACTTTACTCCTTTTCCCACAGACCTTACTATCACTAGTTGATGGTTTATCACCAGCGTGATCTCCAAAGGTTGATGACAAAGGCTGATGTGAGCCTGTAAACCACACTTATAATATCTTGGAAATACCAAGACAATCTCTAAGAAGGTTGTCACCCTTACGTAACTTGCAAGTGAATTTAATTTTGCGGGGTTGATTGGAAGGTTTCTCCATACTAGTTGCATGGGTAGAAATGGTTGTTTGGTTTCCCCCCTGCATATTTTTCTTCTTCTTCTTCTTAGCTTCCTGGTTACTAGAATCAAGACTTTCACAGAGAGATGAGGAAGAAAGGGACGAAGAAACTACAGTTGAAGAAGGCAAGGGTCAACTTTAGGATCAACTTGTTCAAGTGGAGGACTACTTGTTTGAGAAGTAGTTTGGACATTCGGAACCATAGTGGTTGAAAATAAACAAACTGGTAAACTAATGGTAAATATGGGAAGGGACAACATTTCCATATAAGGAGCACCAATATTTCCAAAAGGAGGAAAAGGACCATGATTCTCATCAAAGGGGTTTCCTTGACTGGTGGATTCTAGAACTGTTTCCATTAGTCTCAACCTAAGATCTACTAAGGAGTTGTTCCACTAAGAGGATGTTATTCTGCATTCAATTAATTGATTTTATACATTAACAACAAAAAATAAATAAAAAATGGGTGATCTAGGCATAAAGGTTTACCAAGCAACCGTGAACTACAATATACACCTTGGTGAACCAAGGACTTAATGTATGTGCAAGAAATCACCCTGAGTGTTATGTTCGGCTTATCACGGTATACAAGGCGGTCGACTCAGTTACCTATGGCAAGGATAGCAACCTATTGTTGGAAATACTCAGGGGTGGGTGAATCAGTGTTTATTTTCAATTGTTATGTTTACCAGTTAAGATTCTTCACAATTATAATCATAAAATAAATAATAAGAATTTTATTATGGACAAGTGAGGACACCAATCCTCTTTTTACAAAATTTTGAGTACAATGATGTTAAGGGCTCCAACCCTTCAATCTAACAGGCTCCAACTTGTTTCCAAGCTCCAACTTGGGCTTTATGAGGCTCCAACCCTATCTTTCTCAAGACTCCAACCTTGTTTTTAGAGGCTCCAACCCTTCAACTTTTTAATGAATAGAATGAATAAGTGACTTACATCAATTTCTCCACAAGTATGTTCTGGACTTCCAATTTGTTCATTGAATACTCTTCACTATCCAATACTTCACTTGTCCAAAAACTCCAAATTCTTCTTTGTCCAAGGCTCCAAATACTTGATTGTTCAAGGCTCCAAATACATGATTTTCCACACTTTTAGAATTATCATTGTTCAAGTCTTCAACGTGTAACTACTATCTTTGATCCAAGCTCCATAGGTGATTAGTTTCAAGATGTTCACAGGTTTGAGCTTAAGGTTGTAAGCCTTCATTGTTTGAGCCTCCATAGAAATATAACCGAACCACTCTACAGTTATGTAAACCTTCACCAAGCCTTCCACAAGTTTATTATATCATAAATCCTCCATTATCCTATCTGTACTCCAAGGAAAGGTCACTAGTATGCACTACAAGTATCCTCCACAATCCTATATGAGCTATTGTAGTCTACTAAAAAATAATGTTGTTATATTATAGTCAAGGGTCAAAGTTCTGTGGTGAGGAATTCTGTAACCTTGGTTCGAGCTGCACAAAATCAATACTGGAGTATTGTAAGAGATTTGAGTTATCCAGTCACATATGTGAAGTGTTGAGGTGGTCTGAGGCACCCAAAAAAAATTTCCGATCCTAAAAACTAAGCTTTTGAACCTCTGCAATGCTATTTGTCCACAAATCCTATTTACACAACCTAAAAACTAAGCTTCTAAACCTCTGCAATGTTAGTGGTCCACGGATTTGGTTTCCACGGGTCTGAGAGTTAAACTTATTGTCACATATATGAGGGTATAGTGGCTTCTTAATACTGGATTAAGGTTTTGTCAATAGTCAGAACACCAATAACATCAAGCCACAAGTGGTTTGTTTCTTCTTTACAATGTTCTGAACTCTAGAACAAATATACCCCAAACAATTAATCCTTCAATCCCTTCTCAGTGTTCCTAGTTCAGGGGTTGTGAACTGCAATATGTATGTGTAATTGATCTTCACTGAATGGATGATTTGAAATGAAGGTTTAGACTTGTATTTATACTAATTTTCGACTATACTTGAAGGGACATGTATCATGGTGGTCAAGTTGACTTAGACAGGTAGGCTTAGGTCGACTAAGGGAAATAATATGATATGTCATCTTAAAAATTCATTTTCTATTATACTAAGGGGAGTTAGAGGGCGAGTGAGAGCTCATTGGAAAGGGGAAAGAGTCCTCTACAAGCTGGTGAAGGATTCATTGTAATATGATGTCTTCAAAATGTTACAAAATAATTTTCCTTATGATTGTTCAAGAAATGTAGTACAAACCTTGTGGTTTCTAGGATTCTTCATGCCTAAGGTCATTGGGACAAGGATAAGGGTTAGGGACTCCAACAATCATCCATGTCATCAAGTGTAATCATCCATGTCATCATGACCTTCAACGGCGCTCATATCGACATCAATGACAATTATTGACAAATAATTTCCCCCTTTGTCATTGATGGAAATATTCTCTCTTCTTCCAACATCTTGTCCCCCTTTGACATCAATGAAAAATGGGGTTTCCAAGTACTCCCCCTATCAAGTTGCTTCTTTTCATGTTGCTCCCCCTGTCATGGTGCTCCCACCCCTTTCGATGTGTTGTCTTAATGTGATGCAAGAGCAATGACCCCCATCTTTTGGCGAATATATTCAAACGCTTCTCGTGGTAGGGGTTTTTGGAAGATATATGTAATTTGTTCCTTTGTATTGACGTATTCCAATATGATATTATGTAATGCAACTTGTTCTCGAAGAAAGTGGTATTTGATTGGAATATTTTTTTTCTTTGAGTGCATTACCAGATTATTTTAAAAGACTGATGGCGTTGGTGTTGTTACAATAGTTAATGATTGAATGATTAGTCTCTATTTTGACATCTTTCAATGCTTCCTTCATCCATAATATTTGTGTACAACAATCTGCAACAGCTATATATTCGGCTTCAGTTGTGGAGAGAGATATAGAAGATTGTTTTTTGCTTAGCCAAGATACTAGACAGTCTCCCGTGAAGAATGCATTTCCGCGAGTACTTTTTCGATTGTCTACGCTTCCAGCTCAACCAGCATCAGTGTAAGTTGTCATGGTAAGAGTTGTGTTTTTGGGATACCATAGTCCAAAATTAGGAGTACCTTTCAAATATCTGAGAATTCTTTTCACATCCAACAAATGGGATTCCTTAGGATTTGATTGAAATATTGCCATCATTCCTACTTCTTGCATAATATCAGGTCGTGAAGTAGTTAAGTATAGAAGAGCTCCAATTATCGACCTGTAAAGAGTTGCATCCATTGAAGGGGGGTCATCATCTTTGCTGAATTTGCAATTTGTAGTCATCGGTGTGCTCATAGTAGCACATTCTTCCATCCCATATCTCTTAAGCATGTCTTTAAGATATTTTGCTTGCGATATGAACATACCTGCTTTATTTTGAGTTACTTGTAGTCCAAGGAAGTAAGATAGTTCACTAATCATAGACATTTCAAACTCCGTAGACATATTTTGAGCAAATTCATGACTCGTCTCATCATTGTTGTTGGCAAAAATCAAATCATCAACATATACAAGAGTGACTATCAATTTATCTTTGTCCATATTCATGTAGAGATTACTTCCTGCCACACCCTTTTTGAAACCTTGTTGTTGTAGATAATGATCCAATCTTGTGCACCAAGCTCTAGGAGTTTGTTTCAATCCATATAATGCATTTTTAAACTTAAATACAAAGTCTTTTCCTTCTGCTAGATCAAACCCTTCTGGTTGCTCCATGTAAACTTCTTCCTTTAGATCACCATTTAGAAACCCGGCACAGAGAGACGATATGATGTGTTAACCTCGGGAACTCCACCTTTGCCCGGAAGCTACGAATGCTCTAATCTCTGACCGGGAGGAGGGCGGCCGGGACGGAACTACCCGACTGGTGTTGATTTCACGTCCATTTGATAAACTTTGAACCCTTTTGAACAAGAAAATTCCAAAAACATTCTTATATCTTCCAAACGAGCTACTGGGGCAAAGGTTTCTTCAAAGTCAATTCCTTCAATTTGTGAGTATCCTTTACAAACAAGCCTTGCCTTATTTCTGATGATGTGTCCATCTTCATTCATTTTGTTTTTGAACACCCACTCGGTTCCAATTATATTTTTATCTTTTGGACGAAGTACAAGTTCCCATGTTTCATTATTTTTTATTTGAAACATTTCTTCTTCTATAGCTTCCACCCAATGAGGGTCCTTACTATATTGAGAAATTTTTTCGGGTTCTACCATGGATAGTAAGGCAACATCATCTTTTCTTAGTGTACTTGTCATCCTTCTTTGGGTTTGTATTCCATCATCTACATTACCAATAATTTGTTCTTTCGGATGGTGTTTTTGGAGGAATTCTACTTTTGATGGAGTTCATTAGGGAAATTTAAGGTTTAAAATGGGCATCCTAAGGAAATTATAAAATAATAGTGGAAATAATAAAATAATATTAGATTACATCATCAAATTTTAGAGAGAAAAATGAAAAAACTACTTTTTCAACTCGTATTTTCAACTTATCTCCTTATGGGTTTACTCAAATTTCGAGCAGGAACACTCGTTGGATGCAGAATTTGATTCCTCATCTAAGGAGTACCCATGTTGCATAATTTTGATGGACCCTACTACACGAAAAATGATAAATACATGAAAATTGTTATTGCAATCATGTTTTTCATGTATTTCTCATTTTTCGTGTAGTAGGGTCCATTGAAAATATGCAACATGGGTACTCCTTGGATGAGGAATTAAATTTTGCATCCAAAGAGTACTCCCTCTCGAAATTTGAGTAAAACCTTAAGGAAATAAGTTGAAAAAATAGTTTTCTTGTTTTTTTATTTTTTTTTATTTTTACTTTTTTACCCCAAAAATAGTGAATCATCCCCCATGGTTGACATCATCATCTTGAATCCTATTGGTTCTTATAAAGTTTATTTTGGTTGTACATTTTTCTTAGGAGGCCCATTTTAGATCTCAAAAGTTCTCTAATGTGATGTGAGATGGTTCCTTTTGATTTTCTTGATTCTTTTCTTCCTTTGTTGACTCTTCTTTGAATTCTTCAAAAATAAAATCTTCTTCATGGACTTCAATTCCGTTTTCTGGAAGTGTTTCGTCAATATTTACATCACTACTTTCTACTACCTTCGTAGTTGATTATTGTATCATTTGTATGCTTTGCTCCTTGTAGAATATCCAATAAATATTCCTTCATCAACACGAGAATTAAACTTTCCTGATGATTCATCACTGATCTTCATAAAGCATTTGCTTCCAAAATTTTGAAAATATTTCACTGAATCAAGTCATCCTTTCCATAATTCATATGGAGTCTTGTCATTATTTGGTCTTAGTTGAGCTCTATTCAACGTATATATTTTTGTCCCGACTACTTCTCTCCAAAACTTGGCCTGCAAATCAACGGCTAGTAACATCGTTCTCGCCATTTCTTGTACAGTTATTTTTCTTCTTTCTACAACCCCATTTTGTTTAAGAGTTCTAGCTACAGAGAGTTATCTTTTGGTTCCATGTATTTTTTAGAAATCATTGAATTCCTTTGAAGTGAATTCTCCTCCTGTATATGTTCTAAGACACTTGATTTTTTATTCTTTTTCATTTTCTACAACAACTTTGAAATTCTTAAAACATTCAAAAGCTTTGTATTTGAATTTTATAAAGAATACCCACATCATTCTAGTATAGTCACCTACAAATAGAGCAAAGTACCTTTCTCCTTATGGAGTTGGAGTTCTGGTTAGTCCACCTAAATCTTCATGTATGATCCCCATAGCTTTTGATGTTGAGAACTCCTTACTCTTGAAGCAAGTTCTAGTTTGCTTTCCATGTTGACATGGGCCACACACAACTTGTTCCGGATTTATAATTTTTTGAATGACTTTCATTGCACTTGTTTTGTTGATATTAACCAATTTATCAAAGTTTAGATGTCCCAATCCTTTGTGCCATAACCAGCTTTCATCTATTCGACTCATATAGCATTTTTATTTTTGAATTTTACTCAAAATGTATACATTATCAGGTGTTCTTACTCCTTTTCCCACAAGTTCTCTTGAAGAGGATTTTCTTATCTCACAGTTTTTAGTATTGAAGATGAAATTATGTCCTTGGTCATAAATCTAGCTAAAGCTTAGAATGTTTTGTTTTAGCTCTTCCACCAACAATGCATTTTGCACTTTTCCCTTTCCATTAACAAGAGAAATTGTCCCTTTTCTGACAATTTTAGCAAATCCACTTCCAAATGATACATTTCCATCCTTTTTATTTAATGAGATAAACTTATTTTGGTCACCTGTCATGTGTCTTGAACATCCACTATCCACAAACCATTGATTTTCATCACTACGTGCACATAAATCTAGGCCACATTTATCTATAGTGGATTCCTCCTTTAATTCTTCCCTTTTTGATATAAATGGACAATTGTGTGCATCATGGTAAAAATCATTACATTTTGAGCGTACTAGATCATACTTAGCCAAAGGATAAAATGAATTGTAGGTCTTGATTTGACCTTGTTCTTTTAAGCTACGTGGATTGCTTTGATAATTGGTCCTATATCTTGAGCTATTATCCTTATAAGCCTTGCAATGGTTAGCTTGATGACCAAAATTTTTACAGTGGAAACAACAACCAAGAAAGATAGTTTGATACATGTTAGGATAGCCTTGACTTGATGTAATATTATTCCCTGCAGATAGTTTTCCTTCATTCCTTGGGTTGGCATAGGTGGGCCTTTCTTCATGGTGGAACAACTTCTCTTCTTTTAGATGATTGCAAAGGGTGTCAGCATAACTTCTTTGGATTTTTTCATTGGAATTCTTCTTTGAACTTGATGATTCTCCTTTGAAACCAATTCCAGTCTTATCATGTTGATTTCTTTGATTATTAAGGATGTTATCAATCTTTTGAGAGCTTTGCCAGCTCTTATTACCTAATTCAAATCTTTCCTTAGAGAGACAATTTTAGCTTCTTGTTTTTCGCATATTTCTTCTCTTTCTTTTAGTTTGTTGTTCAATAATTCTTCCTTCCTTTTTTAATCTTCCTTTTCTACATTGAGATAAATAACCCTCTTCCTTAATTTCTCATTTTCTTCAATGGCACTCATTAATAATTCATCCACATTTCCTTCATCTTTTTTTTCGGAATCATCATCATTTGTAAATGCCATGAACAATACTTCACTTCTTCCAGCATAGTCATCTTCTTCATCGAAATCATCATTATTTCTTTCGAGTAGAAAGGTATTTTAGTTGATTTTTTCTTTGTAATCAAGAATTCTTCCTCATAGAAGTCATCTTGTTTGGAGAAGAAATTCTTCTTATTTGACCCTTTCTTCTTGAACATCCTCTTTTCATATTTTGCTTCACCATTGCTATCATGTTTATGAGGACAATTTGCAGCATAATGTCTTATTATTCCACACATAAAACAAATGAGAGGATACTTACCTTGAGCTTGGACCCTTTCCTTAGTTTCCTCATGAATTATGCTAGTTTTGTTTCAATATCTTAATCGTCACTGCTACAATTACAATTTTTCCCTTTTCTTCGATGATTTTGAAGCCTTGAATGCAGCGTCCTTGGAGTTTGGGATTCCTTTTCTCATTTCATATGCAACGAGAATCCCATGAAGTTCAGCCATATTTAGAGTATCCAAGTATTTTATTTCTTCTATGACACTTACTTTGGAATCAAACCTTTCCGGAAGTGATCTCAAAACTTTTTGTACAATTTTGCTTTCTTCAATGTTTTCACCTAGACCCTTGAGTGAGTTGACAACTTCATCCACTCAGAGGAAAAAGGTTGCAATATCTTCTTCTTCATCCATATTAAGACTCTCAAATTGTCTTCTATGAGTTTGGAGTTTTTCCTTCTTGACCTTGGAGTCTCCATCATAAATAGCAATAAGTTTGTCCCACATTTCCTTGGCAGAATCACAGTTCATAACTTTGGTAAATTCTGAGTCATAAATTCCACTTGTTATAGAATTTAGTGCTTTGGAATTTTCTATATAAACTTTCCTTTTGTCCTGATTTGTTGGAGGAGTAGGTGGAAATTTATATCCATCCAGAACTAATTTCCATACTTTAGATCCAAGAGGCATTAAATATAATGTCATCCTAAATTTCCAAAAGCCAAAATATGTTCCACCAATTGGGGGATTTTTCCTGAATCTTGATTCTTCATTGTGACTTAAGAATCCTTCTTCCAGTTATTAGGTTGATTATGAAGAAGTTGGCTCTAATACCAATTGTTGGAAATATTGATAGAGGGGTGAATCAGTATTTCTTTTTAATTGTTATGTTTACCAGTTAAGATTCTTCACAATTATAATCAGAAAATAAATAATAATAATTTTATTAGGGACAAGTGAGGACACCAATCCTCTTTTTACAGAAATTTTAGTACAATAATGTTGAGAGCTCCAACCGTTCAATCTATCAGGCTCCAACCTGTTTTCGAGCTCCAACTTGGGATTTATGTGGCTCCAACCTTATCTTTATCAAGGCTCCAACCCTTCAACTTTTTAATAATAGAATGAATAAGTGACTTACATCAATTGCTCCACAACTTTGTTCCGGACTTCCAATTTTTTCAATGAATACTCTTCACTGTCCAATACTTCAATTTTCCAAAAACTCCAAATTCTTCTATGTCCAAGGTTCCAATTACTTGATTGTTCAAGGCTCCAAATACATGACTGTCCACACTTCTAGAATTATCATTGTTCAAGTCTTCAAAGTGTAACTACTATATTTTATCCAAGTTCCACGGGTAACTGGTTTCAAGATGATCACAGGTTTAAGCTTAAGGCTTCAAGCCTTGACTGCTTCAGCCTCCACAGAAATATAACTGAACCACTCCATAGTTATGTAAACCTTCACTGAGCCTTCCACGAGTTTATTATATTATCAATCCTCCATTGTCCTATCTGAGCTCCAACGAAAGGTCACTAGTCTGCACTGCAAGTATCCTCCACAATCCTATCTGAGGTACTGTAGTCTGATCAAAAAGAACATTGGTCTATTGTAGTCAAGGGTCAAATTTCTGTGGTGAGGATTTTTGTAACCATGGTCCGAGCTGCACAAAATCAAGACTGAAGTGTTGTAAGAGATTTGAGTTATCCTGTCACATATGCGAACTGTAGAGGTGGTCTAAGGCACCCAACAGATTTTCCTAAGCCTAAAAATTGAGCTTCCGAACCTTTGCAAAGCTAGTTTTCTACAAATCTGGTTTCCACATGTCCGAGAGTTAAAACACTTGTCAGAGATCCGAGGGTATAGTGGCTTCTTAATACTGGACTGAGGTTCTATTAGTAGTCCGAGCACCAATAACACCAAGCCACGGGAGGTTTGTTTCTTCTTTACAAGGTTTCGAACTCTAGAACATATATACCCCAAACAATTAATCCTTCAATCCCATCTCGGTGTTCCTATTTCACGAGTTGTGAACTGCAATATGTCTCTATAATTGATCTTCACCAAATGGATGGTTTGAAATGAAGTTTTAGAATTGTATTTATACTAATTTTTTATTATACATGAAGGGACACGTCTCATGGTGGTCAAGCTGACTTAGACAGTTAGGCTTAGGTCGGCTAGGGGAAATAATATGATATATCATCTTAAATATTCATTTTCTCTTAGACTAAGGGGAGTTAGAGGGCGAGTGAGGGCTCATTGGTAAGGGGAAAGAGTCCTCTACAAGCTGGTGAAGGTGTGATTGTAATATGATGTCTTCAAAATGTTACAAAATAATTTTCTTTATGGTTGTTCAAGAAAAGTAGTACGGGCCTTGGGGTTTTTAGGATTCTTCATGCGTAAGGTCATTGGGTGAAGGATAATGGTTAGGGCCTCCAACAATCATCCATGTCATCAAGTGTAATCATCCATGTCATCATGACCTTCAACAGTGCTCATATTGACATCAATGACAACTATTGACCAACACCTATAGGAGACTTCCAAAATATACTCGACGGTACATGGAAGTGAAATTTGTAGTAGTGATGTCTAATGTGTACTCGTTCTATGAGAGTGTTCCCATATACTTTTCATGCATGGAGCGCCATCCTATATACTCGAAGTTATGTGGAGTATGATATGATACACTTACATACGTGGAACGGGGTATCACCCTCGGGATGTAATACTGGAAAAAATGACAACTCCTATGTTTAAAGACGTCAGAATACGTCTCTAGCCTATACCTCTACATGTTTTAGTTAATGATACAATTGATCCTTAGGTTGATGCAAAAAAATTTGTTGTTTATTTTTTATTACGTTTCAGTTTTGGGGCTCACTGCAAATGTCACCTGAAAAATCCTAAAATGCAAACTAGCATGAGGAAATGAAATATTTCTCATTCAATGAAAATCTATCTAGGGAAGGGAAGAGACAAATAGTATTAAACAAACAATATGCAGCAAATAATGTGTAAAATTCAATCCCTTTCTAATGGAACTCTTCCAATTTCAATGCACACACAAAACCCTAAATTCCAATGCAAATATGTTTCCTTTCAAATCTCTTAATTTTCGAAAATGAAGAAAACTAAGATGCAAATTTTAATCATTGATTAAAATAAACTTTTCAGAATGAGGACTAGAACATCAATTCATCCAAACAACCAATGATCAAACAAAATCAGTTTGCAAGCAACCTAATGATAAGAACAAAGTAAAATATTTAAACAAATTCTTACCAAATGTATCAAAATAAAATAAAACCAAATGGAGGCTTCAGAGGGACCACAAGTCACTCAGAGACTAAGGAAGGGAAGCTCGAACAAGGTTGATCAGAGAGAAAATCAAGACAAAGGAAAATGCATGCATGAATAGGGTTCAACACAAGTGCAGAAGAGGCATCAATGCCTTGCAACGCATGCATAGAGAGGGCTCTGCAGAGGTGCAGTGCTCTGTCCATAGACCAAAGGGAGCATTGGTCAAGAATATGAGAGTTCCGGAAAAAAATTTGCAATTGAGACTCAATGAAAGGTCTTCCTAAGTCAGTCCTTGACTGAAGATGATAGTGAAGGTCCAAAGAAGAGGTGAAACAAGCACTAAGGACAAAGAAACCACCAAAGGAAAATATAGATCCCCAGTACGGTCACCAATTTGTTATACGGAATCTATGACTACAGACAGAAGTGTCTTACCTAAATTGGGTGGTTTAGTCTAGAACAACAGAAAGACAAAGTATATATTTTTTCCTTAAGGTAAATAGATAATGGGATGAAGCCTACCTGTGATTTGTCGTATGATTCTCCTTTCTTGGTTTGAATGCTCCAATCCTAGCTCGTGTTGCTATAAATAGATCCTGCACAATCAGAAAACACAAGCCAACAATCTACAGTGTCTATGTAGCATCATCTAAATACTTCATTCAATGGATCAACATGGCATCAAAATACATGAAATCATAACATCACATATAGGAAAAAAAAGAACTCTTTGCATTAATATAAATGGAAGGAGTTACAATCATAAATAGGAGTTGATCTTGTAGAAGAGCTCCTCCAAGTTGACTTGTTCCTTATTTGTCACAAAGTGCACCTCTAATCACCCTTATGCATGGAATGTTAACTCTTTACAGCAACAGCATCAGGGTAGAATTCTATCTCCAAAATCCAACCCCTAGATTGTCAATGGCCACAAATATATAGAATAGGACGGTAAGTTGGTAGTTCTTATCCATTTACCAATATAGGGCTTGAGGTCAACTCTTTATGGGAGGATGGGATCAAAGGTGAAGGGATGGAAACTTTAAGTAGGATAGGATTGGATTTGAATGTTTTATCTTAGGTAAATGGTTGTAACAAATTATAGAAGCTTATGCAAAAAGAGGCTTCCGAAATTTCTCTTTTTTCCTGAATTTCTAGAACCAATGCAGGTGCATAGTGCAGCAACCTGTAGGTGGATATTCCGAGTCCTGCATCTGAAAAACTACACCACAGAAACCTCCAATCTAACCTGTAGGTGATCAACGCATCCCATAGTGGAGAAAATTGTAGGTGAAAATTTTCCAATAGGAGGTTGAGGAGATTTGGTCCTTAAATTGACTGAAACAAGGTGTTTTCAGGCAGAAACTTTGGGATATGAGAGTGTCCTGCATAGAAATTTTTTCCATGATGACATCAAGGGGTAAAAGGATGTTGATTGATCCAGTAGGTCGACTGACCAGATGTGACAAAATAGCCTATAATGTTTATAATATTTCATATTCATGACTTTCAGCCTTCAAACCCTTGATTTTTCACTTTACATATTACAAGACTAACAGTCTTTGACCTCCACATAATAAATGATATTTTGACATATTAGTTGCACATCAACTTCCTCTTCATCATGCAACACTTCTTGTTCTGAGAATGACTCATTTTTCTTAGGAGAACTTCATCCTTCGACCTTGAAGAGGAACTTGATCCTATAATATTGTCATCATCAAAAAATTCAATTCATCAAGGTATAATTTATGATAGTTACAATGATTTTGAATTTAGACTCCAGAATAGGCCGGTATCCAAATTTTAATATCAATATGTGCAATGGCACAAGGTCCATTGTTAATGCTTGGAAATATTTGAAGCTTCAACATCCTTAACTTCTAGCTTCGTTGGTTTCTTTGAACTTCCTAGGTCACACACTTTCCTTTTAATATCTCATCATTGTGGAAACGACTTCACCCAAAGTGACATTGGTTTAACTTTTCAGGATTGTAATCTACAGGTCTTTAATCAACTCAAGCTTTGAGATGCTAAGAAACTTTATCATATTCTAAAAATTTTGATGTCATTGACTTATGCGTTATCAAATATTTCAAGAGAGTAAAATTATACTTCAAAATATAGATATTAGAATCTAAAATGTGACATAGGACCTTGGTGACATAGTATAGCAAGGAATCCATTTTTCTAGTTCATAAACCTATCTGAATTATTCTAAGACAATAAATGTTTCAACCTCTAATCATATTTGGCAGGTAAGAGGATCTTTACTCCTTGGGAATTTAAAGGACTCGGTCTCTCAAGGAAAATAATATTCAAATCAGTCCCAGGGGGGTGCAGCTCAATTGGTTAATCCTAGAAATGTGAAATTGTTGTAACTCGAAAGACCCAGGTTCAAATCCCCCCTGTTGTGACCTGGGTTACGGGGAGGAGGACATATCTTAGCCCCCCAGAGATTGGCTAGTGGTTATGTGTCGAGTTGTTGGTTCCTCTGGGTTACAAAAAACAAAAAACAAAAAAAGAAATTATATATATATATATATATATAAGGTAATTATATATATATATATATATATATATATATATATATATATATATTCAAATAAGGTAATTATTAAGACCTTGGCTTCTTCAAAAATCATTAATTAAAATTACTCATACAAAGATTTTATAAGAGCTTTGAAACAAAAGTATGCCTAGAAATATTTCGACCTTTCTGAGGTCATCCTCAGGCCTTCACGGCCTTTTGTAGTGATCTTGAGGTTTCTTTGAACTATCTAAGAATCTTAGGGCTTTGGCCTTCTTGAAATATTTTCTTACAACAATACAACTTTGGACTCTATTGATCAAAACTCATTGATGACATTTTTAGCAAATCTAGAGTTACTGATCTAGAACAGGGATGCTCTTATATCAAGGCTATGATACCATGTTTATTTTTAGTGCATGCTTTATACTGATAATTACTTATGAATTTAGTTAGGTTAATCCTTTTCTTGTGATCTTTTCCATCATAAAGTAATGACACAAAGGAGCTCAACAGTAAAACAAAAATTCCATCAAGACCATAAAGAGACAGCCACACAAGAACACAATAATTTACCCTGAGAAAACCCACATGGGGAAAAACCCAACAATCTTTTCCTTATAGAATCAATTCAACAAGAGAGACATCAAAGTCAATATCTTTGACAAACTATCCAGCGGGATGAAAAAATCAACACCAAGAAGCCAACTCAACCCTCCACAAAAGCTCAGTCAAAGGTCTGCAATAAGATTTTGAAATTCTGTTTGGATTCCACAGAAGTTTGGACTTGACCACAAGGAGAAATCCCAAAAAATTCAACCATTTTCACAAATATTAGACCTTAGAAATGTTGTCCTTTATACAAAGAAGATACCTCAGAAATTCCATCTTGTCCTTGTTTCACCACAGAGATAGAGATTCCGTCCTTGAATCGTCAGAGAGATAGGATTTTCATCCTTGAACCATCATCAAAATTTCGTCCTTATAATCACATATATCATCTTCAAACCATCCAAATTTTCTTCAACAAAAGAGATGTGAATTGCTTTCCAAATGGTGGAGAACAAATGTCAATATATAGTATTCTTCGACGTCAAAGCAAGGTTATTTGGGAGCAGGATCGAGGAGCGACATTTTCAAAAGCTCCTGGTTTGGGAGCAAATTTTTATATAATATATATTTTAATATATTTTGATGCATGTATGTCAACAAAATCGTCTATAATGATGAAATATATATATATATATTCACTTGATGCTATTTTGGTTATGTGAACCCTTACATGTTATATAAATGAGAACTTGTAATTTGTGGATGTAGTTGATGAAGATTATAAATTCTAGATGACTGATGTTATATGGTTTAATCCATGTTATATATATATATATATATATATATATATATAATCTTCATCAACTATGTCCACAAGTTACAAGTTCTCATTTATATAACATGTAAGGGTTCACATAACCAAAATAGCATCAAGTGAAATCCATATTTGAATTGAAAATACATCAACAAATAGGCTCTAGATGGCCTCTAGCATCCAAAAAAATCATGCTACAATAGATAGGTACATATCATCAAAATCATTTCCTATATTGGGATATTTGTCATTAATATCACCCTCTAAGCAATTAACATAAGATAGAAAAAATGTAGCATGTCAAGTAAAGATTTTGTTTAAGTGATGGTTACATTTTTAGTAGGGTCATGATAGAGGAGTTCGACAACCAATGTCATTAACATCAAGGTACATAGATGGCTTGGTGCTTGTAATATTCCTAATTTGCGACAGCAAATTGGAATATTCTATTTTGTTTATTTTGCCACCTATAATTTGTAAGTAAATAAAAAGTGAGTAAAGAGGGTCTAAACTCACTTAAATGAAATAAGACATCCACCTAGTAGCACAACGTTGTGACTTAAGTGGGAGTCAAGGTGGGACCCAACACCACGTGGAGGAGGGGCCCTATGTACACTCTAGAAGTTTCTCCAAGCTTCTGCACAGATAAGGATGAGGATGTGGAGGAGAGAGAGAGGCTACATTGGGTTTTGGAGGGAAACCAACACTATAAAAGATGGAGGAGCCTCCTCATTTGATTCATGCTTGGATTCTTGGATTATTGATTATTGAGTGAGACATTTGTATTTCTTTGGCACGCTGGCTGTTTAGCATGTCTGCTGCACTGTTTAGTGCACCGAGTGTCTCCGTGCAGAGATCTCACCCTTAGCCCCAAGGGACTTCGAGTTCCTACTTGGGCAAGGTTACTTTCTTAGCATCATCCTCCATGACAGCGTTATTGCTGTAGCAGCATAATACTATGTTGCAGGGTGTTGCCGTGGTGACTTTACGGCACCACTTCCTTCTCTTGTTTTTCAGAGGGAGAGTCTTTCTTTCCTTTGGAGGATCAGGTTGGAGGATATTGGAGCTGATTTGCAGATCTTGGCACTTGGCCAAAGTGTTTATTTCCACTACTGCGCAGTCCCTCTCAGTTTCTGCGTTATCTTCATGGTGTATTTGCAGTGAGGGTTTGCCGGTTGATTTGAGGGGAAGATCTCAAGTGTAAGGATCAGCCTTCCACTTTGGAGATCTATTGGAGGAGGTCTATTTCAGTTTCTTATCATCTTCAGCCTTCTCTATTTGGTTTCAGTTTGGAGTTGCAGTAGCTGCCCAGCAACTCCGGCATTTTTGTCGTATTGTGTATTTCAGCCAATCCCTTGGAGGATTGAGATATTTTTGCTTATAAGGGTTAGAGCTTTGCTCCCCTATTGTATTTGGGCCATCTATTGTCATATCCATGTGTTGAGATTATTTTGGAGCAACATTTTATTTTAGACTGCGTTTTTCATAGCCTGGGTTTGTGCAGAAATAGCAGTACTTTTCATGTTTATGTACATGTGTTGTGGAGGCTTGCATTTCTTCTCTTGAGAGGTTGTTTCCTCAAGATTTGTACTCTCTTGCTGCTATATATATTATTGGCTATATATTCATCTTCTTGTCACACAGCTACTGCAGAAAACGCTGTAGGGTTTCTGGATTATTTTCTTGTCTTGCAGTACCTCTATCTTGAGGGGTTTTCTATATAAAATTGTTGTTTAACCTTGCTGAAAGCCTATGCCTTGTAATAAAACTCATTATCTGATTATTCATAGTGTTATACATCATATTCCTTCAGAAAATACGCTGCCCTTGCTTCAGCGAATTTCTGCATATTCAAAGTCTTGGGAAATCAGGGTTTTATTGACTAGTCGGGAAGGAGGAACTGTTTAATATAGCAAAACGCCTTTGTTTGAGCTGAAATTCGACATGGACGTCCCTCTTGACCTATTCTAACATATTCCAGAGCCTTGACCCGTCATTATACGCAGTTTTCCTTATTCACTCATTTTAGGGCCAAAATCCTCACTTTTCCCCACCTTTTTGCCCTTAAAAGCTGAGTAAAGGTTGCTGCTGCTATTTATTTTGGTTGTTGAACATTTTCAGAGATATGATATGATAGATGAAGCCCTCATACCTGAAGAATGCGTTTTTCAGGCATAATCTGCTGAAAATTCCCTTCTGGGATATTACAGTGGTATCAGAGCATAGTTCTAGCTCAGCCTGCGGAGCTAGCTATCTATGGAAAATATGAGGATCACAATGCCTACATTCTTACCTGAAGTACCGAGGCAGCATGATCATGTACCCTTTGGAGATTATTTCCGAGAATGGAAGTCCATGGGGGAAGACCTCAAAGCAATTTTGCCCTTCAAAGATTACTGTGAGCTCAGACTGGATGGAGTAGGAAGGTATAATGGTAACAGAGGGATTTCTAGCATGCAGAGTTCAAATTTGCAGCATACTACTGGGAGATCACCACTTCCCATGCATGAGGGATCCACTAGTCCCTTTGAGTCTAAGCCCAAGAAGACCGGAACGGTGAAAAAGGAGAGTTTATTCTTTTTCAAATCCAGAAAAGATGCATCCACTGTTGAGGAGGTCAAGAAGGTTGAAGAAAAAGAAGAGGAAGTACCATGCGCTTCCAATTCTCATCAAGAAGAAGAGATCACATCACCTCTTAAGGAGGCTTGTGAAAACACTGTCACACTCGTGGAGGAGCAGCCACATGCATCAACAGTTGGGGCAGCCAACACTTGTGAGGAAGGAACTCTTGTAGCCCTGCAAGAAGTTCCAGATGTAGATCAAGAGCAGCTTGGTTGCACTGCGTTGTGCAACATGGATGAAGGGGAGATCCCAAGGAGAGATCTCACTGGAGATGCACTTCGACACACCATGGGGTGCAATGACTTTCTTCCCTTCTCACAAGAGCAGATAGAAGATGGAGGACATCTTAGGATGGATAACATCTCTCATGCTTGTGTTGGACATCCCTTGAGCCATACACATCATGATGGGAAGTTTTTGCCTACCACCTATTTGATTCTTGATAGGGTCTCATTGATCCTTGAGGAGTTTGCATTTCAAAACCCTATGAAGTGCAAAGATAGGAATTTGATTTGGGAGAATGGTGGTCCTCATGGGAGGAGTACCAGGATGAGGAGAAGAAGGAGGCATCCACAAGTGATTGAGTGGATGGGGATGATGAGCAAGGAGCTAGGAGGCTACTTGCAGATCTGTGATACCAGGCAGCAGGAGGCTTGGCTGCGCTGGTTACTCTTGAGGGAGTTTGGCCATCACTTGTACTAGCAGATCTATGATACCGGGTAGCAGGAGGCTTGGCTGGGCTGGTTACTCTTGAAAGAGTTTGGCCATCACTTGGAAAACACTCTTCCTAAGAGTTGGAAGGATGAAGGAAAGATGGTTGGATACTTGCATCATTGAGCAGCATAGAGTATGGATGCATGGTGTTGATATGATACTCATATCATTCATTGTGTCTTCATCACATGATTGGTATGATGGAGGTATGGGGAGGCAACACAATGTCTTGTTGCTTGGTTTGTTTCTGGGAGAGCAAGGGCAGATTTTCTCTCACACTTTGTATGATGTTGCAGGAGGAGGAGATGGCACTATCTCCTTGGTCTTTGATGATGATTGGGAAGCGCTTCCATCTTGGGAGGTATTCCATATTTGTTGCAGCATTATTAGAGGATTCTTTGACAAGAAGCATGTCAAAGAACAGAGCTTTGTATTGACAGGAGCTTACTTGCATGAGCTCACAGCATTGTCACCTTGGAGCAGAGATTTATGGATGAAGTGTGCCCAGCAGAGATATGGTGGATCTATAACCCATAGGTCCCAGGATCACTTCATATTTGTTACACTTAGAGGAGGTAATGATGATAGAGACATTTATCACTATGGCATATTCTTCTTAACTTGGATTTCCAAGCATAAGGAGGATTATCTTCTTGTAGCACATGGTTCATTCTTCTTCATAGCATGCCAAAACACTATGGAGGACTCATTTATGGATCCATGTACCATCTTACTTCCAACATATGGTGAGGAGTTTGTCTATACATTCATTGATTTGCACACTCTTGCCATTCCTATGCAGTGCATTGCTTCACAAGGGGGCAAGCTTGTCATATTGTTCCATGAGTTTTATTGGGCCAATCTACATGATGGAGGCAACCATCTCTTTTGTGGCTTTGGGAAAATGTTTTATCACCTCATGTATGTTCATTTGCAGCACTATATCATGTATCATATGAAGACATGCATGGTTAACATAAACATTTTGCCTTGTACTCTTATCAAGCAGCAACTTGTAAAATTGCGCTGTACTTGTTGGGGAAGCTGTTGGTACCTCTTTTCATCACATGTGACCTTCAACGTTTCCTTCATTTTGCTGCCGATCATGTCTCCAATTGCTGATATAGATCATATTTGTATGGGAGGCCTGATTATGAGGGACACACATGAGTTGGATGTGTCTTTGAGTGGGAAGAATTCTCACATTCTCTGTACTACATGTTCTAATGGGAGCATGGGAGGGGGCATGGCCACCACTACTACATATGTGTTCTCTTTTGAGGTGGGCCATGAGATTGATATTCATCCATTGTACAGCCATGGGCAAGTGTTTGGTCTTATGTTGTTGTCATATTCAGCCATTTACTATCCATTAGTAGATGTGATGAATCTTGTACATTGCTTGCCATGTAATTTTCTGAAGTTGTAGTGGATGAGACTACGTTGTATCCTTGTGAGAGATTGTTTTCATTATGTATCCTCATGTAACACCTTCAGCAAACATCTCATTAGGATGATTCATGATGCACATGTCCTATTCTTCATGGATGAATTGTTTTGGGCCAGCCTGTTCTTCATTGTTGGAGGAACCTTCTTTGGAGGATTGTTCTTCACTTTGCCATTGGAGGGCAATGATTTTGCAGCCCAAGATCAGCTTACACTCTACACTTGTCATGAGTGGAGAGAAGGACAACATGGGGTAAGCTATGATGCTTGCCAAGATCAGATTTTCAGCCCACCTTCATTACCGGAGCTTGAGGTGGAAGGATATTTTTAGGAGTTGCCTTGTCGGGAGGTGGCTCATTTTGTTTCGATGATTGCTTGGGGATGGAGGATCCACATGAGAGAGATGTTCCTCACTTCATGCCTTGAGTGGAGAGAGGTGATGAGCTGGTACACAGTCGATGGGACAGCTTACACCATGACAGATATAGCACAGCCAGAGTCATGGTCTTCATCAGTCATAGCTAGAGGCAGTACACAGTCCGAGCCATGGGACTTGGGCTATTATTGGCCATGGTGGCGATGGGATTCGGGAGGATTGTTGGTTGGCTGGTACCATGAGAGATCAGTTTGGGATCCTGGCATTGAGAGATCCCTTCATATCAGGATGATGCAGAGTACAGGGGAGATTCAGTGGCGCATCTGGGACCCAGGCATATTTTGCAGCATCGATGGAGAGCATCCGCTAGGAGGAGACTTGCTCAGGCAGTTGCTTGAGGGCAAGCAACATTTTGCCGAGGGGGACTATAATATTCCTAATTTGCGACAACAAATTGGAATATTCTATTTTGTTTATTTTGCCACCTATAGTTTGTAAGTAAATAAAAAGTGAGTAAAGAGGGTCTAAACTCACTTAAATGAAATAAGACATCCACCTAGTAGCACAACGTTGTGACTTAAGTGGGAGTCAACGGGGGACCCAACACCACGTGGAGGAGGGGGCCTATGTACACTCTAGAAGTTTCTCCAAGCTTCTGCGCAGATAAGGATGAGAATGTGGATAAGGATGAGGATGTGGAGGAGAGAGAGAGGCTACATTGGGTTTTGGAGGGAAACCAACACTATAAAAGATGGAGGAGCCTCCTCATTTGATTCATGCTTGGATTCTTGGATTATTGATTATTGAGTGAGACATTTGTCTTTCTTTGGCACGCTGGCTGTTTAGCCTGTCTGCTGCACTGTTTAGTGCACCGAGTGTCTCCATGCGGAGATCTCGCCCTTAGCCCCGGGAGACTTCGAGTGCCTGCTCGGGCAAAGTTACTTTCTTAGCATCATCCTCCAGGACAGCGTTATTGCTGTAGCATCATAACACTGTGTTGTAGGGTGTTGCCGTGGTGACTTTACGACACCACTTCCTTCTCTTGTTTTTCAGAGGGAGAGTCTTTCTTTCCTTTGGAGGATATTGGAGCTGATTTGCAGATCTTGGCACTTGTCCAAAGTGTTTATTTCCACTCCTGCGCAGTCCCTCTCAGTTTCTGCGTTATCTTCATGGTGTATTTGCAGTGAGGGTTTGCCGGTTGATTTGAGGGGAAGATCTCAAGTGTAAGGATCAGCCTTCCACTTTGGAGATCTATTGGAGGAGGTCTATTTCAGTTTCTTATCATCTTCAGCGTTCTCTATTTGGTTTCAGTTCGGAGTTGCAGTAGCTGCCCAGCAACTCTGGCATTTTTGTCGTATTGTGCATTTCAGCTAATCCCTTGGAGGATTGAGATATTTTTGCTTATAAGGGTTAGAGCTTTGCTCCCCTATTGTATTTAGGCCATCGATTGTCATATCCATGTGTTGACATTATTTTGGAGCAGCATTTTATCTTAGACTGTGTTTTTCATAGCCTGGGTTTGTGTAGAAATAGCAGTACTTTTCATGTTTATGTACATGTGTTGTGGAGGCTTGCATTTCTTCTCTTGAGAGGTTGTTTCCTTAAGATTTGTACTCTCTTCTACTGCTATACATTATTATTGGCTATATATGCATCTTCTATCTCACAGCTACTGCAGAAAACGCTGTAGGGTTTCTGGATTATTTTCTTGTCTTGCGGCACCTCTATCTTGAGGGGTTTTCTATATAAAATTGATGTTTAACCTTGCTGAAAGCCTATGCCTTGTACTCAAACTCATCCTATGATTATCCATAGTGTTATACATCATATTCCTTCAGAAAATACGCTGCCCTTGCTTCAGAAAATTTCTGCATATTCAAAGTCTTGGGAAATCAGGGTTTTTATTGACTAGTCGGGAAGGAGGAACTGTTTAATATAGAAAAACGCCTTTTTTTGAGCTGAAATTCGACATGGACGTCCCTCTTGACCTATTCTAACATATTCTAGAACCTTGACCCGTCATTATACGCAGATTTCCTTATTCACTCATTTTAGGGCAAAAATACTCACTTTTCCCCACCTTTTTTCCCTTAAAAGCTGAGTAAAGGTTGCTGCTGCTATTTATTTTGGTTTCTGAACATTTTCAGAGATATTATATGATAGCCGAAGCCCTCATACCTAAGGAATGCATTTTTCAGGCATGATCTGCTGAAGAATCCATTATTTGGAATATTACAGTGCTATTAATTAAATTCGAGTTTCATACCCTAGTACATGAAAAAATCCAATGGAAACATTACAATACCCCAATCTTGAAATCATGAAAAACTGATAAGTCCGTTGGATTTTGAGTCAAATCTAAAATTATACTTTCTCCATATGAAATCCAACGAGGTCGGAACCACTCGCAAACATCCTAAGTCATTTCATGATAATGTTAAAAATTTAAGTAAAGGTATGAAAATGAAGGATAAAGGAGAATATCACTTTTACTTAAATTTAACATTACCATGAAACGCATATCAATACTAGGGCCATAGGCTTGAATATTAGGTTACGCTACTTAAAAACTCTTCTTCTTTGAAAACGAGTTGTGTATGGAACATCTTTGAGACAAAAAAATTGCAAATAAACTAGGGAGCGAAATTTTTTTGTGAGAGTGTGCTCCGAGAGCGGATTCGAGAGGGTGGGGGGAGGTGCTCCCCCGCAACCCTATGTCGAAGGGGTGCCTCTTTGACTAGGGCTGACTTGAACATAGGAAGGCTGACTTGGTCATCTTGTGGAGTCAAAAATAAAAATCCAAAATTCAGTTTTTTCTTTTGAGAAGGTAATGAAGAACATGCCTTCCAATTTTATTTGATAAATACAAATAATATAATTTTCTTCAATAAATAAATAATTGATGACAATATACATTATGAAGATCTACCATAGTTACAAAATTCAACATGAAAGGCATCTCCTAGAACAAAAGCAAAAATAACTATAAATATAGGAAGGAAAGTTAAGTTCTAAATAAATGTTAAAGTGATAGAATCTAAGATAAATTCAATAGGACTATGCCAGGGAAGGATGTCAAGGCTAGTTGAATCTCGCTGCCAAGTGGAGAGACAGGGTGAGTAAGGGTATCATGCACCTCAATACTGTCGAATGTTGTGAAATGATCAATTCTCTATTAGTGACGGAAAGCATAGCCGCAGGGAAGTCTGTCTCACTCCTACCATTTGAGGTTGCACTGAAGAAGCTTTGGATGGAGGTTTCGCTACTCGGGTGGAGTTGCATTGATATGTGTAGAGTGGAGGAAATTTTATCCTACAATGTGTGAGATATGGTCTATCTTTTGTGTTACTAGTGGGCGTATTATGGTCTAAAGCGGCAGCTCTGTAGAGGTCTGAAGGGGAGAGAGTGGGAAAAGACCCAAGGTATCACTGCTCTAGAATGTGTAGTAGTATGGGCCTTTGTCTGCCACTTGCAACCTCAGCTGGAGGAGACAACTAGAAAGTACAATGGTACAAGCATGAATAAAAATGGGGGGTTAAAGGATGAAAACGGATAGGAAAAAATGAAATTATAAGTAGCTTTAACTCTCATTTTCACCTATGAATGACATGGTATGCAACCCTTATCTAGCTATGGAAAAGGAAAATTGCCATAAACCTGAAATTAGAATTCCATAGTTTGATGTCCTCGGTTAGAATATATATATATTGGATTGATTTCTCAACTATTTTTAATGTGACTTGTGTCAAAAGTTTTGCTTATATTTGTTAAATGTTCTTTAATTTTATACAAAATAATGTGGATATTTTATTAATTTTGTAAATCCCATGGGAAATTATTTTAACCTTTTCTCTATGGAACCATGCATGTACCCATAAGGATACAGTGTAGCAATGGGATTTTTTGTTCCTCGTGAATGATGGTTAATCAAATCTTAGAGACAAAAAAAAAAGGTAAATTTTCAAAAAAATGAGTTTACAAAAAATTACTCCTTTGAGGTTCATTTGATGATGTTTTCATGTTTTTTGGCTAGTGTTTGCTTTGGAAATAGAGCTGATTATTTTTTTCCTTTTTATGTTTTTGGCTAGTGTTTCCTTTCGAAATTGGCACAGAACACGATAAAAGGAGGAAACCAAGCCTCTCAGCAAGGGGCTAATCACACAACAAGTAAATGGTGAAGATCATATCCTGGAACTGTAGGGGACTGAGTAAATAAAAATGATGGAAGAAGTAAAGTCTCAAATTAGAAAAGAATGACCTCTAGTTCCCCTGCTCCATGAGACAAAAATGGTGGATCAAGAGATCCTCCAAAATCAGCATAAGATATGGAATGGTAGTGGCATTATGCAAGAGGAACTTCATGGTGCATCTTCACTCTGTGGAACCAAACTTCACTCATATTGTTGGACTATTGCTTGACAACTCATTGGTTGGTGACCATGTTCCTTCATCTCCCCACAAACCAGGTATGCTCTTTCATTAATTTCTATATTCCAATTCAATTTAGAGAAAAACAAGAGTGTTGGGACTCCTTGTTAGCTCTTGGATATTCCAACTATGGATCAAACTGTATATTGGGGGGGGATTTTAATACCACCCTGCATCAGTGGGAAAAGGAGAGGGCTTACAGGTGAGATCAATTTCAAGAACACTTGCAAGATCTCATTCAAAAACTAAATTGGTTAGATATAAAACTAGCTTCTAACAAATTTACTTAGAGTAACAAAAGATTCGATCCAGACCATATTTTTACTCTTCTAGATTGAATTTTAGTATCAGACTCCTTAACTCAAAATATATTTCCATGCTCCAAAATCCTTCCGTGGAATGGGTCAGGCCGCAAACTAATTTCTCTTGAATTTTCAAAAAATAATGACTTTGGGCCTCTCCCTTTTGATACTTCCCCATCCGGGAAAGATCAACAGGATTTAGCAACTTAGTGAAATCGGTTGGAGTGAATGGATCATGAGAAGCCTGGTTATAATCTGGGAAAAAAAAATTAAATAGTTGAAGGGACAAATTTAAAAATGGGCCAAAGATCAACACGCAACGAACAAATCAATGATATAGACACATGAAACAAGAATGGAAACAATTCAATCTTATATGGAGAATGGGAAGCTAACAAATGATCATGAAGGCTTCACTCAATGAATCGCTGACATATCACGTGCGTTTGTGGCATATTAAACAATACCCTTAATTTTATTATATATTGGAAAATACACATAAACATCACAATATTTAACCCCCTACCAATACGAACCCAATACACCTTCCCAATTTAAAAAACCCATACTTCCACTAGATATTGTAAATATACATTTTTCATTAACATTTTTTATACCCCTTTATATTTTTTCATTAACTTTGAGCTCCATTTTTTATACCCGCCAATATAAAAACTCTTTACCCCCAATATATTATGCCATTTTTTGCCCAATATATATCCCCCAATATGAACCCACATGCTATGGTATTTCTCCCCAGTGAACCTCTTGTGCAAATTATCTTCTCTGGGCAGAAATGGAATTCACAACCTACCATAAAGCATTGAATTAGGAAGAGGAGATATAGCGACTAAAGTCCAGAAGCATCTGGTTACATGCAAGGGATATTAATTCTAAATTTTTCCACAAACAATCCAAAATACGAGTATGGAAAAATAACATGAAGGAGATCGCAGCTAGGGAAACTAAAATCTTGGATTTTGCAGCCTTGAAGTGGAACATGGAATGTTGGAACACATCCTAGATGTAGTCTCTCAAGAAGAAAACCTTGCTCTAACAAAGGAATCCACAGAATAAGAGATCCAACAAGTTTTTTTCTCCTTCCACCTAGAAAAAGTGCGAAGATTGGATGGATTCTTTGCCCACTTCTATCATCAATTTTGGGAGGTAATAAAATTTGATTTTTGTAGAATGGTGGGTTATATTTTTAAGAATAATTTCATGGGTGGAGGAATCAATTCTTCCCTTTTAGCTATAATCCAAAAATAATCAAATCATGCTTCTTTCTCAAGATTTAAACCCATCTCACTTTGAAATGTATCATACAAAGTAATCTCGAAGATTTTGGCAAACGGACTAAATCCCCTTGTGCCTAAAATCATTTTAGAAAATCAAGGGGACTTTGTCCAAAAAATTGAAATTCCAGATAATATAATTTTGGTACAAGAAGCTATCAATTCCATTCAAAATCAATGAGACAAAGGCATGATCATTAAACTTGATATGGAAAATTCCTTTGACAGGGTCAACCATGATTTCCTCTTCAAGGTTGTGGAGAAGTTTGGCTATGCTGCTAAATTCATCTATTGGGTCTCTCTGTGCATAAAATCGCCTTAGATCACCCCATTTGTTAATTGAAGAGTTGTTGGTTTCTTTCTGATCAGGAGATCATTTCCAAGTTATGAAAATTTGCTCAAAAAATGAAGGTGTTCAAAAGTGGTTGCATTCTGAACGACCGGAAAGGTCTCGTCGCTGTGATTCTGGTGCCATGAATGGTTCTCAAAACCAAGGTCGTATGCAAAAGTTATTGAGGTTTGAAATTGTCTAGTAAACTTCAAAATTCAGTTGACCAAGTTTGACTTTCAATTTTTGGAAAAATTAAAAAAAAAAATATTCCAAAGAATATTCCAAGAATATTCATCAAAATATTCCTTGGAATATTCCATTTGAGCGAATAACAGGTTGACAAATGGCAGCTGATTAATAATTCACAATTTGTCGATGATACAATCTTTCTTAGAGCTACATCTACAATATTAGCGATGAAATTTAAAAAAGTGTTGGACTCCTTTCTAGAAGCCTTGGGGGGGCAAACAAACTCAATAAAATCCCAAATTTATGCATGGAATGTCTCGTTGAGGAAGCAAAGACAAATTGGAATCATAATGGAATTCCATCCCATAGAGACAAAAAGAAACCAAATATTTTGGAATCCCAATTTGCCTAAAATTGCATTCTCCTCAATCTTGGTTAGGAGACTTAGAAAGAATCAAAAGGAAATTCACACCTTGGGGATCTCATTGGCTCAATATTTCCAGAAGGGTGGTCCTCATCAAATAGGTCCTCATTACATTTCCCCTATATCAATTCTCATCCCTCTAGGCTCCATGGATTTTTTTATCAGCTTTAACAAAATATATTCGTAAATTCTTATGGAAAGAGGGTAAAGCAAGTAAAAAAATTCATTTTCTAAAGTGGGCATCAGTGAAGGCCCCCAAAATCGATGGTGGACTAGGCATTAGAGATCCTTTGTTAATGAATAATATTATAGGTGCCAATCTACTACGGAGATTTATAACACCAAGAAAATACTAGTGGAAAGTTGTCCTCGAGGAAAAATATATTCAAGGGGAGAACTCAATAAGTCTATACTCTATTCATATTTTGAGGGGTTGCTCCTCAAACTTGAAACCCTTTTTCTTGGCCTCTCCCCTCATCCGTTTAAGACTGTATTGGAATTCGGGCAACGGGAAGAGCATAATCATGTTCCCTGACAAAATCATGCATCAGCGGCCCTTGGAGAAATTTTTTGAGTTTCTTCGTCTTCGATAAATCCTCTATGCACAAATAAATATCAGTATGTTAGATATATCCATATGGGAAAAGAAAGGTAAATGAATCAGATGGAAATTTAGTGATCGTCCACGCAACTTTTGACATTTTATTTCCAAGCTCAAAGAAAAGTTGGTTGGACAAGAACCGGTTAGGATGGAACACTTCAGATTATGTAGTGCAGGAAGGATGTGTGGCCTTGATTTTTTAGTCACATGTTCCTATGAAGCTTAATCTTTTTCAAAAAAATTGGAAGAATAATGCAAATCCAAAAGTTAATTCTTTTTGTTGAAGAAATCTCTCATATATTCTTGGAATATTATTGCACAAAAATAGTGTGGACAAAAAACTCTGCTGGAAATATTATGAAGAAACCATTCTTCAAAAAGTATTGGGAAGTTCTTCCTAAATTCCTTTGGAAATTATGGATATCCAAGAACAATGTAATCTTCAATAGTAAGAGAGTCACTCCTCAGTACAACAATGAACGCAATTTCATTATGTGATGCTTATGGAGCCCAAAAACAAACTTGATTCCTCCACCCATGCATATGTCATGGATGCCATCTTTTTTTCTCTTGATTTTCCATGCATGGGTTGGAACTGGACACTTGTTGGCCCTCTTCCCATCCACATATACCATAGCGTTCTTTAGGAGGAGAATTTCTTCGACCACCTCTATCGCATTTTCCATCTGATCATGATTCTTATCCATTAGGTTGTTTTTGGCTTCAAAACCCCAAGGATGTATTTTGCAACCCTTGATGATTTGTTGAGGATTGGAAGTTGTTTCTTTGAGGAAAAAATCACTTATGTCTAAATTTGGGGAAGTAACGGATGCCCTCATGTCCTACATCTTTATGTTCTTGGCAAACTTATGTCGAGAGAAATTGTCTACCAAATTGTTGGGACTGAAATACCCTTTGAGCTTAAAAGAGATTCCAAGAATTTTTGGCCTAAATTCCCTTTGCAAGTTGGCCTTTTTTCTCTTTCCAGTTATCAGCATGAAGTGAAGGATATTTTAGATTTAAATGGGTTGAAAGTCGCGACCATTCCTTTCAAATATTTGATCCCTCTAATGTGGCTCGAGATATAGCCAACAAATAACACATTAAAAATTATACTCATAAAGCAAATCAATGTTATGATTTGTTTTCCCATGCCTTAACTTATGAATCAGTCGATTTTAAAGCCAAGCAATTGTCCCCAGAAAATTTCCAATATTTTGTTATTTTTGTAGATTCTAGAAGAGTGTTGCTACCCATGCATTTACTGCAACTTCAGGAGGGAGATGGTTTTATTGAAAAATCCATCAATACTAATTCACAGTTAACACGGCATATTTCCACACCAATGCAGGTCTCTTCAAAAGAGAAATCCTCTTCAGCAAATTCTATCCTCACTAATATGAACAAAGAGTGGTAGTTATATTTGGATAAGATAGCAGCTCAAAATAAAACGTGCAAGGAGAAAGAATCCCTTGGAGATGACGCTTCAAACATGGGCACTCAACATACAATTTTGGTCACTCCTGAATCTGCACAGGCCGCTCTTGCACATTCTGTTCCCCTAGCCAAAACCCCCTTTCAACACTCGAGTCAATGTAGAAATCATCCCTTCTCATCCTACTATTGTGACTCAACTGAATGTTGAGGAAATTCCTCCTATTGAAATATTTTATAACCCTCAGCATAAGCCTATAATAAGGAAAAGCACGAAGAAAAAGAAGGCAGAAAGTGGAGTGTTTCCTCCCAACTCTTATTCCTTGGAAGTAGTCTGGAAAATCTCTTCTACAAATTCCCATGAAGAGTTCCAAGATTTGGCTCATTATGCAGGGGCATATGCATCGGCTACTATTGATAAAGCAACCCATGTGAAACATTTTGTACAAGAGAAGGATGATAAGATACAATAGTTGGAACAACAAGTGGCCCAAACTCAAACAGAGCTACAAGCACATATCAAGCTAATCAAGAGTCAGCATTATGAGGAACTCAAGTCGCGCGATGATCAGTTAAAATAATTGCAGCAAAGCTTGGAACAAGCAAAAGCTGAAACTTTCAATCTCATTGAGTTCAAACGTGAAGCTCTTGAACTCAATATGCAGCTTGTCAAAGAACAGCAAAACTTTTGTGATAAATTAAGCTTGATTCAAGTGCAACACAAGTTGATCTCTACATTGGTTGATGAGTTGGTCGACATGGAAATTCAGTGCGATGAGGCTAAACGAAGTCTGAATGATCTCCTTAAATGGAATACAGATAAGAAAAGAGTACAACAAAACCTTCCCAAGATTGATGAAATGCAAAAATATATTTTTTGGGGGAATTGGAAGGACAGAATTCATTTAGCTAGAAAATCGGTTAATGATACACAAGTGCTTTCATGCTCTATTGCTCAGTATATCACCTAGCCTCTTCTGGAGGAAAATTTTCTTTCAAATTATGAAGAGGATACATTGTCAGATGTCGAAGCACTACGGAGGATTTGGAAAAATGACATCACAGAATTTGGTAAGAAAGTTGAACAACTATCTAAAGTAAAATTGGCATATATTAATTAAGCCTCATGGTCATTAGTGAGTCCTCAAGACACTCACAGATTTGAAAACTCAAATGTTGTCACTTCTTCAAGCTTATTTTTTCAACTGTCAGCTAAATATGAAGCCTCGTTCCCCTCAAGAGATGGCACCCCTTCTAGAGAACTATCAACAATGGCAACAATTTACTAGCTCAACATCAACCTAAAGTTCTCTTATTGGATTTTTATTTTCGAAATGTAAATATTTTACTATTTTATGCATAATTGTTTTTGGTTTAGTTGAGAGAATAGAGGAGACTCAGTTTCTCGCCTTTGTTGTAACGAAGACTATAAATAAGGCTCTCGAACTCATGCAACGGATTCCGATTTTTTTCTCAATGAGTTTTTGTTGCAATATTGCACTCAAGTCTTTTTATTAATATATCTGAACCATTTTGATTCCAGTCTGCAAATATTGAAAGCATAATTGGTACTTTTATCTCCTCTATTTTCTGTTCATATTTAGAGAATTCGATATATTTAAATTGATATATTGTTCATTATATATTGCTTTTATCGATTCGAGCAGATTCACTATTGATGTGTGAAGATCTGTTTATTTCCAGTGCACTGAATTTTTTTAGCGATTTTTCACATGTGATTGTGTTAAACATTAATTTGATTAACTTAAATTAATTTTTAACATTATATCTTGAAAATCTTTATTTTCTTTCTTATAACATTATCTTTGCCTCACATATGCATTTATAATACCCCTGGTAAAATAGCTTATAAGTTAGATATTATATTAGTTAATCTTAGTTCTTTTCTATCATAGTAATAAATCCACTTTTCACCCATTCTTTTCCTATATCCATTTAAGACTTTCATTGCAGGTAACTGGATCCAATCTAAACCAATCGCCATTTTCAACAAAAAAAATAGTCTAACTTGGGATTTTGACTGGGTGGTATTCCAAATGTTGATGAAGTCATTTTTAGCCATCATTAGGTGGCACGAGGGGGAGGAGTTCTTTATAATCCTAACGAAAACAAAATGTCCATATCCTCATGGGGACGTGGCCAAATGACCAATAATCAAGTAGAACTATATTGCCTCTATCAAGTACTCTTGATATCCAAAGAAAACCAGGTGAAAGCCCTTACAAACTTGGGAGACTCCATTTTGATATTACACCACTTGGTTAAAGGATCCTACCCAAAAGAGAAATCCTTAGAAAACATAATGAAAAGAATAAAAACAATAAGAGATGAAATTCCTTCCATAAATCACTTCCATGTTTTATGTTATCTCAACAAGGAAGCAAATAAACATGTTAACAAAGGATGCAATTGAAACTAGGGGTTCTCAAGATCAATGATCAAACAAGACCCTCAATAATGCCCCAATGAGAAACAAAAGCTTTCCGAGTTGTCTCTGCCAGAATTGGCAATAGCAAGTTGTGGAAGGAGTCCACATTCTGAAAGGGCATCCTGTAATCAGTTATGGAGTTTTTTGCTGCGAATTGAGGGTGTATCATTTTGATCCAAGATCGATTAAAGCTTCCTCCATATCAGAGTTTGCCATTAGTAGGGGACCACGCAATCCAATTTGTTTGATTAAAACAGAAATTAACACGCTCGGAACGGCTCTTAGCGGGCACTAATGCCACTCATGACGGGTCAATGAGTTCATGGTTCTATTATATGTGAAATTGGGGAGAGAGTCAAACAGGCACCTCTGTCGCACATTTTGGGCCCTCTGTGCGTAGACATAAGAACATGCCTATTGATTCTTATGGTAACATCTTCATGAGAAACAATGAGTTAAATATGGGAAAATACAAACAGGTGAAACCCCTTAACATGAAGAAGGGATGCAGTTGCAGAGTCATGATAGCCCAGTTGGCCCAGAGGATAGGTGTCATCCATGTTGATCTTTTCACTCTCAATCTGAAAATTAATGATCAAGGTGCAACAATTTCAATTGAGATGGATGATGTTAACAACTTGAAAATGAGAGCAGACTATCATGAGGACAAGATGGACGCCTTAAAGAGAGAAAGAGAGGCCCCCACAGAGCAGCTCAACAACTTGTCTCTCAGCGACAGTGACAGCCAATATCGACACCTCATCTTTTGTTAAAGGACCAAATCTGGACAAGTCCCGTGAAGACTGTAGTAGGTCCATTGTCATCCAGAATCTCATCATAAATTAGTAGTCATATGCTTTAAAATATTGTATATTGTTGAGACAATTTTGTAAAATCTTTACACCCAAATTCATTGTTTTTATAGCCCAAAAACACTTTCCTTAGATAAAATATGAAATCTTCTTAATTAAAAGAATGAAACTAAAAATTTTACAGAAACATCCATGTAATTTTCTCCTGTACTTCTTGTGAGCCAATGCAAAATTATATAATAATTAAAAAAAAAACAAAACAAAAAACAAAAAAAAACATTATAATTTAATTAAATATTTTATAATTTAAATAATATTTTAATACATATAAAATAAAGTGCAATTATCTCTCAACTAAATTATTATAATAGAATCAAAGTGAAATATAACTGTTTCCAAACTAAATTTGGAAATGACTAATTGTAACTCCACCACATTAATAAGAATATATTTTTTACTATCAGACAGTTCTTATGAAATTCCTCTTCCAACGGCTATTGTAATTTCCCACGCTATCTTGTTATTAGGGAAATGTGTTTTACTGTCTTGAATCTTTTATAGAAGTTTTAGCCTGACGATCAATTCCATAACTAAATAATCAGTAATAGTTTTGTGAAGGATGCAAATGCTTGGTCATAATCCTGAGTAAATGGAATTTATCCTCAATTCTTGTGAGCACATAATTTTTCCTTGATTCCTCAAGGATAAGGACTCTAATGATCAATTCCTTGACCCTTAATAATCAATAATGATTTGTTAATGCTATGAGAACATGAAATTTCTCCGGAGTACATAATTTTTATTTGATGCCTCTCAATGCTCTTACTAACGGTAACGGAAAGAAAATATAAAAAAAATATCAAATTAAGTTTGATTAAATTAATATCAAATTACATTAGAAGTATGATTATATATAAATTATAATTAAAGTGTAATTTTATAATATTTTATAAATTTGTAAAAAATTATTTTATTTACAGATTTAATAAGTATTAAAAGGAATCAAATTTTTGAGATGTAAATCTTTTTTAAATTGCAGAATTTTGAAAAAAAAATGCATCTCAAAATATTTGAATCTCTAATTACTAGTTGTTTATATATATATATGTGTGTATTATTTAAAATGTATTTTTAATGCATAAATGGATATAAAGCTTTGAAAATCTCTTTTGACACTTTTGGATTGTGTAGATTACACAATTTAGGCTTGCAATTGTAACAAATCTTTACAAAGATTTTAAACAAAATTGACCAAAAATATATATATATATATATGAAAAATGGACAAAACATAGAATAGTGAGACTACTTGAAATGTTTTAACCATAATTACTTTATATAATATATAATTAATGTTTTTAACCATATATATTATATGCATTGAAATATATTAATTAACATGCACATTAAATGTGGATATTCAAATAGTTTATTTAAGGATTATATTGAGATACTTTTAAAAATTAAAAAAGTGTACATTTTCCTCATACTTCAAAGTGAAAATATAATATTTTTTTTTACTTTATCACTCTAAAGTCGATATAAAAATATGAGAGAAAGAAAGAAAGAAAGTATGTTTAACCTCCACGAGGTTAAAAATAGCCTATGGGACAGATTGCTTCTCCATCTGGCTTTTGTATTTGGCCCTTTTCCTATGGAGTTTTACAATAAATGCTCCCAGCTTCTCGACAAACTCTTCGCTGAATAGATTGTCCCAAGAGCTAGTTGCCATAATACCTACATAATTCTCCCTGTTGTCTTTGAAGGCCTCGCATTCTAAAATGAAATGTTTTTTTGTTTCCACTTTTCCGGAAGAGCAAAAAATACATACTCTTTCCTCCCACATTTCTTTTGGCCTTTTTCAGCGCCCTGTTTCACAATAGAGTTTATGAGAATTAGTCCTTATTTGAGCAATAATAATTTTAGATCTCCAATAAATATTGGCCCCTGTGTACACTTTTTGTTGATGATTATGAGTGGGGTTAAACTCTTCAATGTAGTACTTATTTCTCCCTAGCTCTTTCTCCCAAGTATGTTTGTGGAACTTATCCATAACAAAAAAAATTATCTCTTTACTATTTGTAGGACACATGCTCAAGAAAATACCCCATTTACTAAACCATTTGTTATTTTGTCGCATCCAAGTCTTCTTTATTTTGCATAATTTGTCATTAAACACAACCTTAGGCCATCTACCCTCTTCCATTTGTTCAATTTTTTTCAAATACCTTATGACTCGCACCATAGCAATTGCTTCAATAGGAGTATCCCCGGTTTCACTTAACAAGATAGCATAAGGAACTGCACTTTTAATTTTGAATTTGTTTTTAATCAAACGCTTCTGAATTTTCTCAATTTGTTTCCACTGCATCTTAGTTGTATTTTTGGCCCACAGTTCACAACCGTAGAGAATCACCGGAATCACTAAAATCCCAAAAAGAGTTAGAGTGGTTTTCCAGTCCCACAGCTCTGCCTCTCTACACCTGTTTTGAAGAGCATAAAATTATTTCCAACCCCCCAAAGTTCTTTTCTTTCTACAACCATCCCAACTTAAATTTACGTTGAAGTCAATTCCGAGGTATTTGTAGTCTGCAACTTCTTCCATAATGTTTCCTTCAAAGTAGAACTTATGTTGGTTATGCTTTCTTTTGTTAGAGAAAACCACTACTTTCGTTTTGCTAATATTGACTTGCATCCCCACCCTTCTACAAAAATTCTCAAGGGAACGTAAGTGCTCTTGCAAACCAAGAGTCGATTTAGCAATCAATATAAGTTCATCTGTGTACAAAAGAAGCCTTATAATGAACTTGCCCAAATGGATGTCGTCAACCCCTTGTGAATTTAGCCACTCTTCAAGCTTGTCAATATATAAACCAAAAAGGGTAGGAGACAATTGTCAACCTTGCTTGACCCCGATATCGCTTCTAAAACTTTCAGAAATGCCTACTGAAGTTCTAATTTTAGCCTTCACCTCTTCATACAGCCTATGCACAGCTACTCTCAAATGCCTGGGAACCCCGAGTTCCTCCATTCTTCGCCAAAGCTTATCCCTATGAACCGTGTTAAAGGCTTTTCTGAAATCAACAAAGCAAAAAAACACTTCTTCCTTTTTTTCCCAAACTTTTTCAATTATGTGCCTTAAAGTTATACAATGATCAACTGTGGAATGTTTAGGTCTAAAACTTGCTTGCCCTTTAGCACGTTTATCTCTTTCTTCTAGCCACTTGTTGATTTTCTTTTTTAACATGCTTCCAAATAACTTGCAAACAAGGGTTTTATCATTATGGTTCTATAATTGGAGGGAATATTGACATCACCACTCTTGAAAAGAGGTATTTCCATACTAGTTGTCCAATATTTAGGGAACCCCTGATGTATGATGTTGTTGAAAATTTTTGTGATGTGAGGTGAAAGAAATTTTAAGCCGCACTATAGATACTGTGCTTAGAGTTCAGCTAAGTATTTTTCTTTTCCAGCACCCAACTTCTTGATACCCATCTCTACCTCTTGCACCATGAAGATTTTTGTGTCTATGTTGACCAAGGGAGGAGGGTCAACCTTGGGATCTGTTGTAGCCGCTACAACACCACCCAAAATTTTGGGTATATTTAAAATTTCGAGTTCCCCCTCTGCTCGCCTAGGCGTTAAAGTCTTTCACCTGACCTGTAGTCAACGACATCCCGCCGAACTATCCCCCAACCCCTCATGAGTTGTCTCATCACCATGACTTAAGTCGCTGCAATCATGCCATATGTGGGAAGGATCATCCAGCGTACGCCCGAACAATCTTGTCGCAGTCGCGCCAAGTGTTATGAGATTGCCATGCATACATTTGAATGGAAACCTTTTGTATATTAACAATTAAAGGCCCTCTCGCCGTGGGCAATTAAGCATGTTGTTTGATTTCCTTCTCTTAGGCTTGTTAGTCTTACATGTTTTGTCTGGGGCCACCATTATCAAAGAGTAATTGTGATGTCGTAATGTTTCACACAGGTTGACCCCACGGGTGACAAACTCCTCAGTCGTGTCATGACATCAAGGGAAGTAAAATTGGCCTCAACGACGAGGCCAAAGTTGTAGAAACAGGGGAGGAGCAGGAGCAAACGATCAGTACTGTTAAAGGGAGGATAGTGTGATACATGTTGATCAGAGAGAACCTTCTATGTCACTGATGCAAAAGGCCTTCTTCACTAGTGCGCACCAGTTGCTTAAAAGCGCTCCGTTTGGAAATGTCCAGATCCTCCACCATACCATCTAAAGGGCGATGGGCGCACGCGAAGAAACATATTTCGCCACTTCGATGAGTCTAGTGTGAAGTATAGCCTGGTGAACAAAGCCTACGCAGAAGTTTTCTCCAGACACTGACAATCTCATTCGAGGCGTTCTCGTGCCGGGTAGCAGTGCGAAAGCATACGTGTTTATGTGGCAAGTCAACGACACGGTTCCAAATAAGTGAAAGCATTCTTTGAGAAGCAATCTTTGTTGAAGCTAGGCTACACAGTGGACACACACTCGATGAACCAAGGTTATGGTTTTGATTTTATATAATTAAAACAAGGAAAATAAAAATCACATGGTGTCAAATCATAGGAGATCGTGGATGAGAAATACGTGAAACCGTTGCAAAGTGGGCACACTTCCGATGGACCAAGGTGGCATTTTGAAACATTAGGACAAGGCGCAAACATATGGTTTTAAAGCCGTATAAGAGCACGGGTTAGAAACATATGAAAACTCATTACAATTGAAATCGAATATTTCTAGGATGGCGTTGATTTATAACGATCAAAGTCATGTTCAAAACATGGAATGAGATGTCATGACAAACCCATAGTGATATGTTGTAATGACTTTGATGCCTTAGAAAATTGGCGCAGACATGCACCGCCGCGTTACATGAAATTAAACGTTCGATGCCATGTGTTGGAAACATGGCGCAGACATGTATGGGCACGTGGCATCGAGCCAAAGGTTCGATAGTGGACAATGTACGTGGGAAACATGGCGCAAAACTACATGCACACGTTGCATGGAGTCAAACCTCCGATGGCACGTTTTGATTTACGTTAAAACATATGAGGGAGGTATATATACATAAGGTGGTCAATTCTACGATTAAAATGGCGAATTAGGACTATGTGAAAACACGTTGCGTGGAACCAACGTTCGAAGTCTACATTGCACGGAGCCAACGTTCGAAGTCTACATTAAAATAATGCCCACTACTACCAAATCTCTAATAATAATACATTAGGAAACATCTATCCTCATGGCAAACCATGAGTAATTCATGTGGAATTCTCATTCAATGCGGCACAGAGTTGAAAAATTCGTGGCTGTGGTCCAACAACGGGGAAGTTGGCAATACGTGTTGGGACCCACACATGAAGTCAATCCCACTAACTCCTTGACGTTGTAATGATAACGCCAGAGAGTATCACCAACCAGTTGCCAAGGTGGAGAAATCTGAAGCAATCTATGGCTTAATCGTTGCGGACGTGGCCTCTGTGAAATATCTGAATGGGGAGTTCCTCCTATAAATACAGAGAATGAAGAGCTGAGTTCAAACTGCAAAGCACTTTCACTGCATTACTGCTCTTCCTCCTCAGCTTCTTAATACACATGGCGGGTGACTTTTCAACCAAGGCATGAAGCGCAGTGCTTGACAATCGGTAACCACGTAAAACCGCCAAGAAAAGCATACAAGGAACGTTCAAGCGGCTCAAATGTTTTATGCCAAAGTGTTAGTCCATGACAAAACTCGTGGAGCGAACGCACATATATAACAGTTAAAATTTTACGTTCAAATCATGGAGCCAAAGGTTCGAGGGCGGTTTTCAAATCATGTTATATAATATTTAGTCAAACTTTGCGTTTATACGGTGGAGCACAACCACGCGAATACGTTGCAAATGGGCGATGGTGCAGTTCTAATCCGTGGGCAGGTATGTGTGTGTGCGATCAACTCCACGTCGGAAACATAGCGCAGAACGCCATGGAGACATTGTAAATTGGTGAAAGTGTCCCACGCCAGAGTTTTAGTCGTTGGAGCAAACACATATGGCATTCGCGTTTTATGATTGAGTAGGTCGCAGGTTCGCAAAGACAAAGCATTGCCCAAGGTTGCGACTCAGCCAGTTTGCGACCCAGCGACCCCTTCAAGTCGCACGTTAGCTCAGGTCGCAGGGTTGCAGAACGATCTGCCCATGGAGAGCTGCGACCCAAGAAATTCTCCGACCCAGCGACCCCATCAGAAAACGCAAATTCATGTTATAATCGATCGCCCACGTGTTTCATTCACCGAAAAAGCTGCTGATGTGCCGCATTAAATGGACGGGCTAACCAATGCATGCTGCCATGCGCCAGCGATGATTGTGCTGCTATGCGCAGACAAGGGAGTGGAAAGTCATTAAGGCTTGGGAGCAGGTATATGACAAGTGGTCAGAGCTGCGTTTAGACATGGAGCCAGACCTCATAAACACGTCTACGATGGCAATGTACAAGTGGACGTGAACACAAAGGTTCTGATGGCGAAGTTTCATTCCATGTTAAACGTTGGAGACATGGCGCAGAACCAACAATGGACACGTTGCATGGAAACAAATGTCGATGGCAGGTATTCTTGCCGTAAAGGGGAAAAGTTGGCTAAAGATATCCATTTCCCACAAAATACAGAAGGTTCAGGTCTAGCTCCATTGGACTGTTGGCTATGTTTGCGAGGGATCAAACAATGGCTTTACCTATTGAGAAACAACAGGAGAACGCAAGGAAAATTGCCGAAGTTTGTCATCTCATCCTCTGATTGAGAAAGGATATTATGATGGTTTTCTTGGCCACCCAGGCCACCATTTACATTTCTCGTAGGCAAAAGGAGGGGTCTCTGTTCTTAACTTTCAAACCGGTTTTGGGCTCTTTCAAAGCACGTCGTTGAAAACACAAAACTTTTCAGCATAACCGTTAGTTTTGGCAGTGTGAAGTTACTCATCAGTCTTCCATGTTTCGTGTCACAATGCAAGTATACCCTCTAAAGTACGAAAGTCCCAAAGATTAAGTGAGGATTTAATTCGCCTTTCTGACGGGATTGAAGATGCAGAAAGACCTGATTGCTGATTTAGACTAAACAATCAAATCTGCACCTGTCTAATACCAGCTGATTGATGCTTTGGAAACAAGTTATGTGAAAGTTCATGAAACCAAGTAAAATCTGAAATGGACATTTGTTGAGTTCATGGCTAGCTAGGGCGCTAGAGCATGTTTAACAGGCATCCAACGATGGCTAAATCTTTGCGAAGAGTTTTGGATCCCTTCCAAATTTTCCACAACTGTTAGAGGTCGCATGGAGTGATATAAAATATGTCTTTTAATTACACCAGTTTTCAGCTACATATCATTCTATCCAATAGATTTTGATCATGGAATCCATTGGACCATTACCAGGCAGAAGGACGCCGTTTTAAGTTGGGCTTCTAAGCGTGGCAGATATAAGGCGTTTTGCATCCACGGGCTGCCAGAACACTTGGAAGGAAAGAGTGAAGATGTAGATAACAAAAGGATCGTGTGTTGAAATGCGTGAAGTCTGCATTTCGAACTCGGTCTACAACCATACTAATCTGCATTTACAGCAGTTGAAGAGGCACAGAAATGGCCTAGTCAAGCCATTCTCTCTGATGACAAAGTCTTGACCACACAGGGGTCTAAATTTATTGTTCTTCGCTCTTGAAAATTAATTAAAATGCCTTTAGCATTATTATTGTTTCAATCATAGAGATATGTGACCTATGTTATTTTATTGCAGGAAGAACCTTTCAGTCTGCACAAAGAGCCAGATTTTTCCTCAGCAAACAAGGGGACCTTGTCAAAACAAGTCGCAGAGGTCGCCAGGTCGCTAAGTCGCACTCGTTGTCAAAAGCCCGACGGCGCGACCCAGCGACCCAGCGACTAGGTCGCAAGGTCGCATAACCTAGGCAGGTCGCAGGTCACACATTTTCCGAGGTCGCAGGTCGCAGATCCAGGGAGGTCGCAGGTCGCACATTTACCTGGGTCACGAGGTCGCAAATCCAAGGAGGTCGCAGGTCGCAAATCTGCTGAGGTCACAGGTCGCAAATCTACCGAGGTCGCAAGTCGCATATTCGCTGAGGTCGCAGGTCACACATTGCCCTGGGTCGCAAGTCACAGAGGTCGCCAGGTCGCGAAGTCACACCCCTTGGTAAATGCACGACAGCGCGACCCAGCGGCCCAACGACTAGGTCGCAGGTCGCAACAACAACTCAGGTCGCAGGTCACATAAAAGACTGGGTCGCAAGGAAGCCCAACCGTCGGGAAACTGAAAAGTCAGGGACCCCAGAAGGCAAGCTTTGCCCTATAAACACTTCCTTCGGGAACTTGTGAAAGGGATTTTGGTTTGGGACTTGAGTTGAATATATTGTATTACCAGAGGATTACACATTGAAACATGAATACAAGCATTTTGAGGAAACCCCTTTGTTGGATCTGATGTGTTTGGTTGTGCGAACACTATGTGTATTTCTTATACAGTTTCAAATATCCTATGATTAATGAAGTTGTACTCTTAATGGCATCATTTATGCATCACGGCTATCTGTGCTTGTGTTAATGATGTTCAGTTTTTCATTGCTCTCTTAATGGATGTTAATGACTTTGTTTATTAGCATTTCGTTTTATCTTTCAGGAAATAAAGGGGCATCTTGCCATAAAGAACTATTTCTTTTGTGGTCAGAATACCTCACAAGCATAACCCCAAAGATGTGTTGCTAACGACATCTCTTTCGGCGTGTATGCTTTATTAATTTTCTCGCTATGCATAGTGTTATATACGTGTTTAATGCATCAATCATATGTCTTGTATCAGTTGATTAGGTGTGTATTCACTGTTTTATAGAGTTTAAACGAGACCCAAAGCAAAGGAGAAATCAGTGGTAGCCGGACCCACACCTCGGACGGGATCCCTATTCCAAACGGTTCAAGGTCTAATTGGGACCTTTTACCGTGGAGATCTCCTGTTGTTGGCCGGACAGATTTTCCCGTCAACAGGATCCTGCTCATAAAGTTGTCTTACATAGTCGAACCATTTATAAGTTGTAATGTTGTTTTCAATTTGCCCCTTTTTTGGTTGGAGCTCCTTCCGGAATAATTTGGGGTTATTTTTCCCAAGGAAGATTAGCTCTTCTCTCCTCGAAACCATGAAATCAGCCTTTTTATTTCTTAATATCTGCTTGTAAGCTTTGAGATTTATGTTATCCTTGTCTAATTCCTTCCACATCCTCCTTGCCTTTTTGCATTCCTCGTCAAACCAAGCATTAACTGGAAAGAAATTTTTTTCAGACTTCTTAATTTTTTCTCTTTTGCACTCAGCAAGTGCGCTTTGAATTAAATGTGTTAATGCGTGACTATGAAGGCCATGAAATGAGATTTCCTCCTTCTCGAAGAGCCTCTCTAGTGTTATTTTGAAGGTATTACAATTCTCTGGAGTCAACAGAATTTTGTCCTTTGGGGGATTTTGTTGAACACACTGAGTTTTTTACCTTAATTGCTTCTTTCCGGTCTAAGAGGAACTTAAACAAATTGGCTTGTGATCTGATTTTAAGTCCCAAATTTGATCTCCAATCAATACTTCCTCCATTTTCTCACACAAATTATGCGATCAAATTACATAATATACTACACTTGCTCCATTGTAAGTATTGCAAGTGAAATTACCAGACTTTTCCCATCTATTCAAACCATTAAAAATGACTAAATCAAAAGCCCCACATAGCATAAGAAATTGTTCTCCAAAGATATTGCATCCTTTATCCTCTGAAATTCTTTCCCACTGATGGTTACTCTCTTCTATAAGCCAGATAGGGTCACAGTCTTATTTACAACAAAGAACGGTAACTTGTTCACCTGCAATTCTAGAATTGAAATCCCCCATTATAAGGACTTCACCTAGCTGAGAATATATTGCAATATATTCTTTTAGGGCTACAGAGGGATCATTGTGGTCAAGCCCTATACTTTTGTAGATTTTTGAAACTTGCGACGCAAAATAGCATGTTGCAATTCTAACGTGATTTCCATTTTCTGATATTTTAAGCCAGACAAATTGCTTATTTGGGTCTTCTTTTTCTAGCTGAATGAAACGACCTTATTTTTCTCTCGCTAATACCATGATACGCTCATTCCCTTTGCCATTCCCTATTGCCTTGTTCCCCACTGCTATCTTCCAGTACCCTTCAAACAAAGGTGTCTTGCACCCTTCATGTTCATGTGTTTCTATGAGGAAAATTATGTCTCTACCTTCCGCAATAGGCCCTAACCCAAGTCCTCGTATCCATGGGTAACCCTTGCAGTTCCAACAAACTAATCTTAAGGAAACTTGAGTACGACTTGATTTCTATTTTTTTTGACATGCAAGACTCATAGTTGAATCTTTGTCCCTTCTTTCCCATACTGACATTGCTTCCTCATTTCTTGTTGAAGAGTTTGTTGCCTCTTCTTTATTATCATTTTGATGCCTTTTTTTGGAAGGAGGCCCAAATTGCATTATCACATCTTTACCTTTATAAATCCATGCTCTCTTTCCCTCATCTCTTTGTGCCCTAACTTTTGTCATTTCATCCCTCCTTTCTTCTTTTTGTATTACAGTTAAATCTTCTTCCAGAAAAAATTGAGAACCCCTCAAGAGGTGCTTCTTGATTAGAATGATACCTTTATCACGCAAGCTAGCCATGATGACTTTTATGGGTCTGGATCTCTCACCGTTAAGCTTACATACTCTCCATACTTATCATATTTGTCCTTTCCATTGCAGCTTGTCTTTCAAGAAGTCCCTTGCAAGGTCAAGAGTGCATTCATTTTTCCCAAAATCTTTCACCCCTTTAATAATTATGTTTGTTGCTCTATCTTTTCTTTCCTTGCTTTCTCTATCTTGCATGTTGTCAACCTGAATGTTTGTTTCTCCTTCCCTCTTAGCAAAATTTCTAATAACTTGAGCCCGGGTTTTGGAGAGTTTTGTGAAATCTCCTTTCCTTTCTTCTCTTGATGTCTCTTCATGGTTGTCTATTTGGTAAACTAATTTCCCCTTGTCTGGGGATGGTTTCGCATTCACCACCTCTGTATTATCCATTGCAGATTTCTTCATGTTTTGCACCTCCACCTTCATGCATTTCCATTTTGTCTTCCCTATCAGGAGAGCTTCATGTAGCAATGCCACTTGCTCCTTCAGAACTTTGTTGTTTTCTGCTAAAGCTTGTTTTTAGCTATTATTATATGGATTGTACAATCTCTTTCCTTCTCTTTAGCTTCTACTACTATCCAACCTCTTTTTTACATTTAACAGTTCTTTCACATAAAGATCAGATGACTAAGTGAGAGGTGTGGATGTGGGACTATATAAAGCAAAATCTTCAATGACTTTTCCTTTTCCTTTGGACTTGTTGTTGCCACATGCTTGCAAAGAGGACTTGTTTGAATGTTGTTTCTTACGAAGGACCCGAGCACTTTCCCTCTGAGACCTTTTTTTCCTTGGTTTCTCCCATTTTAGACGAGTTGGTCCTCATTTTAAAATGCCCCGATATTGTTTGGCATTGACCCAAACACACTTCCCAGCTTTGGTTGATGAGGCAATTTTCACTTGTCTTGTATCATTTGTTTCCACAGGTTCTGAAGTTTCTTGTCCCATTATCATGATGATATTAAGGGAAATCAAAGCCTCTACCGAAAATTGACCCTACAGAAACGATTTCAACACTGAATTCTTGTCGAAAACTTGAACTTTAGTGCAATAAGTCAGATCACTAGGTAATGAGAAACATTTGTAGGAAGGCGTGGCGAAATCTGCACACATTTACGGCACATGAGGACTTCTCGTGTGATTAGATTTATCAGCATAGAAGAGAACGTTTCCTGTGAAGACTTTACATTGAAAAAAGTAGACAAGATTGGGAACAAAACCGCACGGCAATCAGATGGGGCGATTTACAGCTAATGCACACCCTGAAAAATCATTATGCAAACAGGTTCTGCAAGGTCCTCTTTCACATCAACCTTCATTTACCGACCTCCAACATCAATGCTCTCCCTTTTAGGATGGGAAAAACTACCAGATTTTCAACTATAACAACAAGAATCGTCAAAATTGCAAGCCGAAATTCATGAAAAGGTAAAATGTACCATCCAATAAATAAATTTAACTGAAAAACTTGGAGGTCAAGATACAGATGTCCCCCTTTTAGGATGGGAAAAACTACCAGATTTTCAACTATAACAAGAAGAATTGTCAAAATTGCAAGCCGAAATTCGTCAAAATTGCAAGCCAAAATTCATGAAGAGGTAAAAAGTACCATCCAACAAAGAAATTTAACTAAAAAACTTGGAGGTCTATTTAACATAGGCATCGAAATATTTTATATATGGCTAAGAGTGAGAGTGAAATATTTTTATCACATCTCCTTCATGTTAGGTTTCAACGAGGACACTAAGAGTGCGATTATTGATGTTTATAATGCTTTTAATTATAACTAATGTTTATATTCATTATTGTTATTTATTATAACCAACATTGTTTTTTAATTTAAAGGACATTTTAATTTATTTTAAAAGGGACATGTGTCAAGTCAATGTTGAGGACAGAAGGAATACATATCTCCCTCATATTAATTGTAGAATGTGTCTCGTGCCAATAAAAAAATTAATAAAAAAACACTTATAATAAAGGATTTAAGTGAAAGTAAAACATATAAATAAAAAGGATATTATTATAATGTATATCTAATATATTTTTTTGTAGTATCTATTTATAAAATCATTGTGCAATGATTAAGCTACTGAAAATTATGATAAATATATAGATTTAGGTTAGTGGTAAAGGGTGATTAAAATTCCTTAAAGAAGGAAACTAAAAATAAATAAAAACTTAATTTACAATACCAATGTTATATAGGCTCACTAAATTCACTAAAAATTTACCATTTGAACTTCATCCATTCCTCCTCTTTGAGAGGAAATTATCCATTTTTTCTATTAAATATTGATCAGGAGATCATGTCCAAGTTGAAAAAATGCTCAAAAATGGAATTGCTCAGAATTGGTTGCAATTTGAACGACCGGAAAGGGCTCGTCGCTGCGATTCTGGCGCCGTGAACGAGACTCAAATCCGATGTCATATGTGAAAGTTACTGAAGTTTTAAAACACCCAATGACCTTCAAAACATGACTTTTGAACAAAAAAAAATTGTCATTTTTCAAAAAATTAGATGGAAAAAAAAATTAAAATTAAAATTTAAATTTAAAATTAAAAATAAAAAAATTATTCTATAATGTTTTGAGGGCCTATTATAGAGTGCCACGTGGCCCCAGGCCTATGGTTCAAAGTCATGTTAAAAATTTTGTGGACAGGGTGGGTCGAACCCTCGACCCGACACCTCGGGCAGGGTCGACCCGACCACTAAACCACAGGCGGGTCAGCTCGTTCATCACCAAACGGAGATTATGTTGGTGATTCAGGTCTTTAAAAGGTGGGCAGAATGTGCAGTCGTGCATGACTATTCGGGTCGGGTCGTCGTTTGTTTCAAACCGACGAAGTAAGGAGTTAAGCCCGCAGGGCTTAAGGCTGTAGGTTCTGCGACCAGGTGTCAGGACCAAGGGCTAAGCCCTGTTGAACCGGCGGAAAGTTTGTGATAAGCACTCGGGTGTTAGCCCCTCACCACAGGACCTTCGCCCGTGACCATGGGCTAAAACCTTAACCACTAGCGCTAACATCTTCGGGATTCCTGCATGTGAACACGCTAGCAAACTAGAAGTTAAATTTATTTTTGCCCCTAAATTAGCACGCAGTTTCGCCTGATTGACCTGTCCAACTATTTTGGTGGGATTAACTCGAGTTCCTCCAATTTTGGAGGAGGTTTTCTAGTGCCACTGAGCAAAATTTGTTTTGATCATAACTTTCACAATATTGAACCAAATTGGACGAAATTTTAGTCAATTTTGGGTTTCCTGAGCATTCTGGGAGTTTGGGATAGTTTTCAGAGCGAACAGAGGTGTTCTTCAACCACTTTTTCTTCAGGGAAGCTTGAAGAGCCACCAGGGAAATCAGGGAAATAGAGCTGTATTGGGTTGTACTTCACTGTTTGAGGTGAAACAAAAGCCATTTTTAGCTTATTTATGTCTTTTGAAGTCAATTTCACAGCTGGTTACACCTGTTTAGGCATATTTCTCACTGTATAACCAATTTTAGAAACTTAATAGAGCAAGGACATGCCCATTGGGAGCCTTGGACCCGACAGATGTAGCCCAGGAGGGGTGAACTGCCTCATCATGTTGTTGTGTTATGTTATGGTGAAGTTTATCTATTGTGTATTTCTAATTTAATATGTTAAATAGTAAATTTAATTAACACTCCTTCACACATAAGACTCAGAAACCTTATCAAAAACACTTTTTTTTAATTTGCAAGACATGGAGAATACTTTGCACACTTAATTAAATGGAAATGGATACTTTGCATAGCATTACAAATAGTTCGATTTTCAGATCACGTTATATGGCTCCTACAATGTAACAAAGAGAAAATTTACCATTTGAACTTCATCCATTCCTCCTCTTTGAGAGGAAATTATCCATTTTTTCTATTAAATATGGTTCCTACAATGTAACAAAGGGAAAATCTACCATTTGAACTTCATCCATTCCTCCTCTTTGAGAGGAAATTATCCATTTTTTTTATTTAATATGGTTCCTACAACGTAACAAAGGGCAACATAACATAGGTGGTAGAGTATGTGGAGTATGTGTCTTTGCTAGAATGTCTCAATGGAATACTTGGAGGTGATTCCCTATTGAAATGTGTAACCCTATGCACCGTGAGAAGAAGAAATGTCCTTCCTAGTTTTCCCTAGGCTACTAAAAAGTACATGCAAATGGTATAACCCATAGGTCTACGTAAGAGTGCTTTAAAACTTAGCATGGGATATGTTGCCAACGTATTGCTAGATAATATTGTACTTAAAGAAGAAGAAAAAAGTATTTATACTAAAAATTGAAAACATACTCCCAGTTGGGGGTGGATAATGAGAAAAATAGGGGTAGATATGGGATTTAATGCCAACTCCACAGGACAACCATGATGATGAGACGTGGAGCTCAAGCAGGATTTAGGGTTCTTCTCGTGGTTATGCAAAGTATATTGCTCAGAGTTGTGTCTTTATGGTATGCCTTGGGAATAGGGGAGATGAACGTTGGGAACGTTGGTGGTGTCGAATTATTAGGGTGTCGACCTTGTTCACCCTTTCGACTCTGTGATAGATGGAGAATCCATTCAGCAACACCTGGGACCTGAGTCGATTTATGAAAACCTAAAATACAATGTTGTAGCTTGACCATTTACATGGGACCCTGGTCCATGGCTTAGGCTAAATAGGGAGGAAGCGTTGCTACAACTAATCTCTTGGATGACAATTGGGGAGAAATGAGGATTGGAGGTTGAGTTTCATGGAATTTCAACCGTTTCTATAGGAAATATGGTCTATCTGCAAGTAATTTCCCCTCTTTGATCGCTCCATAGTTTTGAATTTTGGCTTCTTTGTTTATTCAAGGTAGGTGTGGATATTAAAAAGAATTGCCTTGGGTTCCTCTCCGGTGGAGGGAGACTCTCGTTTTTAACTCTCTCTTTGTTGTGGGTTGATGGTTTTAGTTGGTCTCTTCGCTCGTTCTTTGCATCTGTCACTGCTCTTCTCGTAGCAGGAAGTTTTTTTGTTCTCCTTATTGTTTGGTCCTTTGTGGATGGTGGGGAAAAGAACATATGCGTGGAAGGGATCTTGGTGTCATTGTTCCAGCTGCTTTGTGGTTCCTCTTGTCTCATGTCTCAATGGTATATTGAGTATGGTGGCGGAGTCTTGTCCTGTAGTGGGGTTCATAATTTAACTCTTTTAGGTGTTTGGAAGGTATATATTGTCTCAATTCTCTATTTCACATGTCACCAGTGTTACGTATTCTAGTTGAAGGGATCTTCACAGCCTGGTTCGAGGGGTTTGGTCAGGTTGTGGGAATCGGTCAGGTTGGTGGTGTCTCACAAATTTTCGTGGGAGAAAAGGGAGCTTGTGGGTTGCAATGCTCCAGAAATTTGGAAGGTCGCGTCATGGGAGAGGGCCACCAGCACAGGGAATATGTCCTCCTGCTGCTCAGGTTGTTGATGAAGGTGACGTAGATCAGTTTTCGGGTGCGTCCCTTGGATGTGTGGATCTCTCACCTCAATTTTATCCCTCCATTTGACTCCCTGGAAGCACATCTTTGAGAAATCCAAACATCAATTGATCAACAATGACATGATGATAGAAATGAGGTAATAAACTTCCTCAATGACTTGCAGCACAACCAGTGTCATATCATGGATTGTCAGGATTCCCTTAGAAGAAGCCAGAAGAGGCTTCAAGAAACATTGGACAACCTCGAGGGATGCATGGCGCACATTCAATCACATGTACATGAGATCTTCCACCGTTAGGGTGAGGGTGAAAAGGTAGCTTTGGCTCCTATCAACAATCAGTAATGATGAAAAGCATTGGTCGATTTTTGTTCTCTATACATTTTTGGGCCGCTTGGGCCATTAATATGTGAGGGTGAGGGCCAGTGGGTTTCCATGTAAGGAAATTTATTATGCATGAAGGATGGATGTACATCTGTCATATCTTTGTGATCTATGGAATGTGTTGATCCAATAGATGGCATATGAAATTTGTAAGGTTTAAATGGAATGTAAATTCAATTAATGCATCGGTGATCAATTCTATTCATATATGTTCTCTAGTTTTTAATGCAATGCTTTGAATCTCTAATCGAGACATAAATTCCATGGATGGATGGGACTGCCTTTCAAGTCTTTAGCTTTAGGTGGATATGGACACTAACTTTCAATCAACTATTATAGCTTATGGACCCTCTAGGAACATTCTGCCATAATCAAATGGGATGTGGTTATTCCTGTGCTCCATAAGAATGAGTCAGAAAGGAAAAGAGTCGAGTACTCACGAAATGTAACCAATGGAGTGAACAAGAATTTTGGCATCAAGTTGTTTGACAATTTATCCAAGGTTGTAGCAGGGTTTATGGAAATTTCCAACAGAAGGTTGGAGCTGGCGGAAAAAGAGGAGGCAAGGTTTCAATTGTTGGAGATGATGTGTGATTGTATATAGAGTAAGTTGGACAAGAAGGTGGAAATCTTGGAGATTGAATTATTAACTCTGAAAATGAAAGTTAATGGGACAGATCCCCTGCCTGTTGGTGTGCCCAATTTCAAGTTGGAAGGTTTGGAAATCGACAAATCACTACACATTCTTGAGTTTCGAGTTGCAACAATGCAAGGTGAAGGTTCTTCCATGTTTTGAGTTACAACAGCACAAGGAGAAGGAACTTCCATGGTGATAGATGAGAACTTGAATGTAGACGAAGGTGTTGGATCCTTTGGTGGATTTTAAATTACAATGTTTTAATCTACGTATTGCAAGTTTTCTCTCTTTTTGGGGTTTTTTTATAGAATATGCTACATATACCACCAAAATATGTAAATGGTTTTGGCCATGAATCCATCTTTTGATAATATAAATGATAATCATTCTATTAAAAAAATGTTAATTTCCTCAATGAACCATTGCATTGATTATCCAAGGCTTTGTCAATGTGATAAACATTATGCCAATGTTGCATCCTTACACTCTAATAGGTAGAAATACTTGCAGACAATATCATTGAAATCCCCCCAAAGTCTCAATTTAAGGTTGGTTTGAGATTACATTATTGGGTGTGCATCTACTAGCATGTAAGGGCTTGCTCTTTCATGTCTACCTCAATTACAAAGGATTTTTTAATATATGTCAAAATAGGTCAAGCTTTGAAGTGGGCTTCCCTATTGTGAATCTAGAAGTTTAGCTTGTTCCCCTATAAGGCTTAATCATATTTAAGGATGTATAGTTATGTCCAACATGAAAACTTGTTGGGAAATGGGGATGCCTACAATAATAGTGCGTTAAGGTTGTGCTGGGTTTTGCAAGCTCTAACGGAAAGCTCACAAATGAGTGGTGATGAGTAGTTGAAACTTGCTCCTCATACCACACATAACATGCATCATCATTAGCACAACTTAGATCTATCTTAACCTTGGATCTATCAAGTGCTGAGAGGGATCAAATCCCTTAAGGTACAAACCTCTTTAAGAGTGAAAATTTTGAAAAAGGTTTACACCTGAAGAGACTTAATCCCTCTCATTTCTTGATAGTTTTTGGGTTAAGATGTATCTCTCTATGTGAGTGTGTGTGTCAACTCCATCCTAAGCATGGAAGGGACTACACATCTCCTTCATTTTAACACACCAATAAAATGCTTAACCATAAGGAATATTTTATTTTCAACTACTCTATACAATATATGCATAGTTGACACATTGAAATATTTTACTTATGGCCCACATTGTTCACTTTAAAATGTTTTATGGTTATTCATATATTTTTAGATACACATCTTCTTAGTACATGGAAGTAGGAAGCATATATCCATAGAATAGGAACTCTTGATCTATTTTTTTTATTAATAACTTTTTGAATGCTACATGTCTAATTCCATATTAAGCATTGAAGGAACTACGATGAATTTGAAAGTGAACATACACACACATCAAAGTGATATAAAATTATTTTACACAAGGTGGATGTTGAAATATTTTATTTTTGGTCAACATTAAAATATGAAAAAGTTGTTGAGGAATTACACTCCATCATACCAGAAAGTAAAGATATAAGGAAATTTTTATTTTCAATTATTTTATGTCTCTACATAGAATGTTGATGTAAATTAAGTTACTTAATGTGGAAATTGAAATATAGACCAAAAAAAAAAAAGTTGTTATAATATTTATTTTTTAAATAGCATATGTCAACACTATGTTTAGAATGGAAGGATTTACACTCTCCTTTATAGCGGGTTGTAATATCAATAAATTGTATATACCATATGCCGAACACATTAAGTAGTGAAGGAATTATACATTTCCCTCACACTAAAAAGTATAAAGTAATTGATATTTTTTACTTGCAATTACTTTATATATATATATATATATATATATATATATATATATATTTGATGTAAAATTATGTTATTTAAAATGGACATCAAAGAATTTTACTTATGGTTGACATTGAAATATTTTTGTCATAATAATATTTTTTAATTTTGTAGGGCAGGAATGTGTGGGGGGCACAGTGTTTCACCCCAGAGGAATAATTAAAGGGAAATATGAATGGAAATTATGAGTTCTCTCTAACAATCTAACAGAGGCATATGCTCTTTTGTAAGGCATTATCCTGGCATGTTCATTCCATCTAAGGAATATCCTTGTCCTAGGAAATTAATTCATCAACTTGAGACACATGTAATTTGGATCAAAGGCAAAATATCTTAGACTTGAAGCCATCATTAGTAGAATTAGAGCTCTGGTTGGAAATTGGACTATAAAGTTGAGTGGTTCCATGTGCGAAGGTATAAAAATAAATTGGTTTATTCCCAACTTAATTTGGTTGCTCAATTAGGGAAAAAATGGTTGTTTTAAGTTAATGGGCTACTTGTCAACTAGCCAATTCCTTAAGTTCCAATATCCAACAAAAATACAAAAATAAATTTGTTTAAGAGTTACAATGTGCCTGAAGGGGGTCTTCTTCATATGACAATTACTCTTTTGACTTCTTAACCCTAGGACAAACCCTAGAAGCACTAAATGGATTATTGACCTCTAAATAAAAAACCTTGAGCATGAAACCCATGCTACAAAAAAAAAATAAAAAAATTTCTTTCATTTTACAATATACAAGAATCGAAAGTACATTTCATATTTATGAATACCAAACCTAGTTACACATTTTAACAATAGCCTTTTAGAATATGTTATTAATCATTGTCTTTGAATAAGTTAATGAGATGGAGATGATTGAGGATTAATCACCTGGATTAAATAGCTTTTTGTGCAAATTTTACTAGGCTACATGGAATTTGTTGCCTTGAACTTGTTACAAGCATACATTGAAGTTGTTAGAAAATACTCGCATGGGTCCAAGTTAATGTGCCCTAAAATTAGAGGTAAATCGCCTCCAACTAATTATGTGAAAAAAAATGATATCCTTTCCCACCAAATTCAGGGAACTCTATCAAGCTTCTATATTGTGTTTTTCATTTCCTCCTATAGCAGACCTTGAAGCAGATATTTGTGGGACAAAGTTCAATTTTGATTATAATTGAAGGAGCACTCTGCTCTCAGAAGTTGTTGATGATTCTTTTTGTAAAGTAAGTCTTAAATATTGGTATCTATGGAAGACCTGAAAGGTATGTCTTGTATAAGTATGGTTGCATATTGTTATCCAGCTACTCGTGCACTTTAGAAAGATGATGTGAAATCTCCCAAACACCCACTAGTATGAAGTAATAGCTTTTGAATTATGGTTCAAAGGCATGATAAGATCTAAAAAGGGGGGATGAACCAAGTATCAATAATGTTTGGCATAGTGAAGATATATTGGATTGGAGTTTTGTGCTCAAAACAAAAGTATTGTTTTGAGTGCCTCATACCTTGTGAAAACAAAGGCTCTTATACATAAGATGCTTTGTATTGTAAAAATGTGATCATGATTGTAATGGGTCAGTTATGTTGGTATTAAGGTACCATTGCTTGATTCTAGTTCTGGTTAAGCATGTGAGATATGATCAATTTTATTTAGAGGGAGCTAAGGACATTGGAATGCATCTTGCCTTCATGACATGAAAATTGAAAGGGAATTCATAATTTTACAATAAAGAAGAGGATGTTCCCCATCAAATTTGAAGACCGAAATACTCTTGTGAAGACCTAATCATTTTCAGAACTTAAGATCGTCTTTGTGAAGAACAAATAGTTATTGTTACAGTTGTTTTAAAGAATCTGAAATACTTAGTTTAAAAAGGCCCGAGAACAATCATCTCTCTGAACAAATTCTATGGAAAAAATTTGCTAATGACTCTGAAGGAAATCTAGACCTTGCTCACGCCTCTTGAAGATGTTCTTGATAAAGCTAGTTCCCTTGTAAGATGCTAATTGGAATATCATTTCCTCCTTAGAGATTTGTATCTCTGATTTTACCTACTCTATTTGTCCTTGACGATTGTTGTAGGATGTTGTTTCTTTACTTTTTTTGATATCAAGTTGGAACATCCTTGATTTTTTGATGACATGATGGAAGTCATAGTGGACATTTGAAAAGAGAATTTGCAAAAGGTGTAAATAAGAATTGCAAATCTAGGGCTTGTAAATCCTAGAAGACTTGAAGACTTGATTTGAAATTCCTATGGTTATGCATATAACCCTAGAACTAGACGTAGATCTGTATTTCTACGAAAAGAAGATATCCTGGCTCATGCAAGGAATGAAGTATAGTGACAAATGTTAATCAAGGTTGTCATTGATGTCAATATGGCATTGGCCGAGATGGCAAATATTCTTGAGATACCCCAGAATGTGATGATAAGGTTGAAGACAATAAATGTCTGGTACCAATTGATGATGTCATGACTCTTGTTTGACAAGAATGCCATCAATGAAGATGTCAAACCACTAATGAAGAAGTCCTATGAAGTCTTTGAACTAGCTATAATGTTGCATGCGCCTTGATGATCTAGACCTTAACCCTTGATGACATATGGAGTCATACACTTGATGATGTCATACACTAAATGAATGACCACAATTGATGATGACACTTGATGAAGGTTGAAATACTAGATGATAACGTGGAAGATATCATTTGGTGGTTGGAAGACTATTTTGAAGTTCTCCTAATGATGTTGCACTATAACATATCACTGCACAATTATGTGAAACACTCATTGCTTGACACTATCATGATGACGTGGATGTCGTACATGTTCCTATGATGATGAAGTAACCAAATAATGGAGAAGACAAACAATGGAGAAGCCAAACAAAGAAGCCATACTGTCCTAATCATTTTCTGCATTAAATAATTTAAGGACAGTCACAAAGAAAAATAATTTTTGCCACCTTAGAGGCATATTTTCTTAATGGGACCTAGACCATCTTAAAGAGGATTTTTTCCTCTTTCCAATGAGCCCTTACATGCCCTAAAACTCCCAGCGGTTGATGAGATAATGGATTTTTAAGTTTAGAAAAACATATATTTTTGTATCTAGCCGACCTAAGTTAACATAGATATGTCGACTCTCATCTCCAATAGTCGTGTCCTCTCTTTAAAGGACAAAATCACTATAAATATAAGTCGAATCCTTCATTTTTCACCATCAATTCGGTGAAGATTTCAAAGATACAGGAAAGGAGGCCGAGGAGTTTAAAAAATCTTGTAGATAATACTTACAGTAGCTCAGATCACCTGTTGAGGAACAAACCTATACTACAGGAGCTACAGGACTATCTCTCGAGCTACAGGACAGTCACTGTGTGATATCTCTGTTTATTACAGACTGTTTTGGTATTGCATATTGCATTTCCTATGCCAATTCCGAACTATGGTACCTCTATTAATCATTGCAGATTGTTGTGATTTTAGGCTTGTAGAGCTTGGACTATGCCTCAGAGCTATTCACCTTCTCAGACTGTGTCAAACTCAGAAACTTGGATCTGTGGTATAGAAAAAGGGTTTAGAATTGTGACTAAGAACTTTCACACTTGTGTTATATTTGAGCAAATATCTTGTGAGATTTGGGCAAGTTATTGAGCTTACCGAAGCCAGATTGAAGACAATTGTTGGCGCAGTCTTCAACATAATTAAAGCATATCCGAATACCTCTTTGAAGACAAGCACAAGGATTGTTTGGAAACATAATTTGGGTCCTGTTTTGAAGTATACATATTGTGCAATAATACAGTGAAGGCACTTTGGAAGAATAGTATCGAATTCATTTTTAGAGAAGACTTATTGTACATAACTTTTGAAGACAATCCTAGAACAGATTGAAGAGATTTTTGGACTCATTTGGAAGACATCTTGAAGACATCGTTGGAGCTGAAGTGTAGATAAGACTTGGAGACACTTGGTTGCAAATTTTGAAGAGGCTATTGAAGAAGGGCATGGATCATCCTTAGAAGAGAATTTAAGGAACATCTTAAAGTCTATTCAAAGAGATATTTGAGCAGATTTGAAGCCTTGAAGAAGAGTTTGGAGTAATCCTTGTACTTGAAGTTGTTTGGAAAACCTTGTGCAGAACTTGTGCAATTGATTGAAGACACATTATGACATCATCAAGCATTGATGGAAGTCTTGAAGACCATGATATCATCATGAGGTAACTTGGAGAAATTGTTTAAGTACGATGAAGAGCAGCGGTGACACCTTCTAAGAAGAAAAGGTTGTCATTGATGACGTAATGTGGAGACTACAATGAAGACTAAGTGAAGATTGACGGGCTCGTTGAAGAAGAAATTGAGAGCTGTGAAGTATAACCAAATATATCTTGACGAATTGACGCAGGAGGTTGGAGCCTCATAGAGACAAGGTTGGTGCCTTGGAAGATAGGGTTGAAGCCGTAGAGGATAGGAGTCCTCAAGAGACCAGGTTGGAGCCTGTACCAGATATAGGGTTGGAGCCCTTGAGTTTGGTGCCTCATAATTGACAAGGTTGGAGCCTTGGAAGTCCAAGTCGGTGCTTGGCAAATACAGGTTGGAGCCTAGGAGATTGAAGATTGGTGTCTTCATCTAGGGTTGGAGCCCTACATATATTGTACTTGATTTATTGTAAAGAAGAAATTAATAAAAGCATTTATTCTTATTGTTCATTTTGTGTTCTAAATATAAGTGATCTAACTAGTAAAAATAACAATTGAAAAAAATTATTGATTCACCCCCCTCTCAGTGTTTCCAACAATTGCTATCAGAGCCAGCACCTTCATTCAAAGCCTAACAACTTGAAGGTTGATCCTTAGAACACAAATGGAAAAGCCAAGAAAGAAAGTCTCCAATCCTCCTAAAGATGTATCTTCCTCAACCATTGAAATTGAAGTCAATCAATTTGTGAAGGCTCCATTGTTCAATGGAAACTTTGATATATGGGAGGCAAGAATGAGGAATTTCTTGAAGACTCAAGGCATTGAAGTCTAGAAATCGGTGATTACTGATAGCATGATGGAAGGAGAATCCAATGAGTATAATACAAGAGCAATGAAAGCAATCTTGAATGGGCTACCTAATTCTATGAAGGCCAATTTGCAAAAATGTTCATCAGCAAAAGGCATATGGGACAAACTTCATGATCTTCACTCAAAAGGAGTGTTGATAATGATCTCTAGTCAAGAAGATGATGAAAAACAAGAAAGAAGTCCAGAATCCATCAACAAAGCTGGAGATAATAGAGATGACAACAAGACTAAAGAAGACCTAGAAGATGAAGAGAACAAAGAAGACTTTGAAGAAGATCTCCTAAATAAACTTATGGCTTCCATGGAAGAGATTAACAATTTGAAAATGGAAAATGAGGAACTTAAGAAGAAAGCGCAAGATGGTAACCAAGACAAGACAAGGAAGGAAGTTGACTTTGTCAAGCTTCAAGTACAAGAAAGGGATGAGGAGCTCGCCAAACTTAAGGAGGAATTTCATCAAAACAAAAGAAAGCATTATGAAGAAGTCATATCTATGACAAATCAATTGGATAAGGCAAAGAAAAGGGAAGAAGCTTTGTCAAGCCACCTTGAACAAAGACTTAAGAGCTTGAACAATCTTGAAGCAGAGATTGGTCAATACAAGGAAGAGGTCTCCTCTCTTAGATCTCAACTAGAAGAAGCAAGGGAACAAGCACAAGGCGCCGAGAAGGTGATGGAAACTTTGGCAGTCATAGAAGGACAAGTTGATGAAGCAGAAAATGAGAGAAATACCATGATATTCCAACTAGAAGAAAAGGATGAAGAAATCTTCAAACTGAAATCAGACATCAACCTTCTCAAGGAAAAAACATGTGAAACTACAATAATAAAAGAAGAAATGGAGAGCAGTCTAGCAAAGAAGAATGAAAAAGTCTTCATAATGAAATCAAATATAATCTCCCTTAAAAACAAAGCACACGAAGCAACAAGGATGATGGAAGAAATTAAGAAGCAACTAGTCATGAAAGATGAAGATTGTGAAAAATTGAAAGGATAAATCTCTTAAAAAGGAAGTTGACTTGCTGAATAAGAACTTGAAGAGTTCTCAAACCCTAGATGACATCCTAAGTCATCAAAGATCCCCCCTTAATAAATCAGGTCTTGGCTATGCAGGTGAACCCTCAAGCAAGAATGATAATGCTTCAAACAACAAGGATGTGAGGAAGCCAGGAAGAAATGATACTCCCAGTTCCATCAAAGGCAAGAGTCAAGATGACATTAGAAGAAACCCTACTCCAAGGAGATTTACAAATGATGTCAAGAATACAAAAGGAAATGAATATCATCAAAGAATTCCAAGGCAAAAAGACTTCAAAAGTACTTCAAGGAACTCTTCATCTCCCAGGTACCAAAGTATATTTCTTGGTTATTGCTATTCTTGTACAAACTTTGGGCACATGGCAAAAGATTGTAGGGCATATCACAAAGACATATATAATGGTCCCCATCAATCTCCTAGAAGCAATTTTGCAAGAAGAAGTAATGATCTCTCATTCATGAACAAGATGGAGTGCTTCAATTGCCATAAGATTGGACATATGGCTCGTGATTGTAACTTGACTTGGGTCCCTCAACAGGCTAAAATTATGTCAACTAAGCTAGAAAAGAAGGTTACACAAGTATGGAGAAGGAAGCAAATAGGATCTGAAAGTCTCTTGAACACTCCAGCCAACAACACATGTTTTTGATTTGATGAAAACATCATTGATATTCCAAGTGTTTGATGATGAGACTCTGCCAGAAAGGAGACCATGCATACTATTAGGGGGAGCTTATGATTCTTAATCATTCTTGCAGAAGCTATCTGTGAAAGGGCCCTATAAAATCCTTGCTGAGTCACACATGGACAATCATCCTTTGATAAATCATCTCTCGAGAGAATCTCCATTGAGGAATATGATCACTTACTAATCCAGTGGACTATTGTTGAGGATCTCTTCCATTTGATCACTGAGCAAGTAATATTTCATGAGGTAGACGAATTTATGCAAACAAGGGGAGTTGGTTCATCACATGAAGAAATGTAGACACATCTATCAGTGAGCACATTTCTAGAAGGAAGAGCACAATGACAGGGGGAGTAACTTACCTATGAAGAGATACTATTGATGAAGAAAAGAAGCATCTTGACAGGGTGAGTACTTGGGAATCCCATTTGCCATTGATGTCAAAGGGGGAGAGAACGTTGGAAGGGCAAGAATATTGCCATCAATGACAAAGGGAGAGATTGTTAATCAAGGTTGTCATTGATGTCAATATGGCATTGGCCGAGATGGAAAATATTCTTGAGATACCCCAGAATGTGATGATAAGGTTGAAGACAATAAATGTCTGGTACCAGTGGATGATGTCATGACTCTTGTTTGACAAGAATGCCATCAATGAAGAGGTCAATACATGAAGATGTCAAACCACTAATGAAGAAGTCCTATGAAGTCCTTGACCTAGCTATAATGTTGCATGCGCCTTGATGATCTAGACCTTAATCCTTGATGACATATGGAGTCATACACTTGATGATGTCATACACTAAATGAATGACCACAATTGATGATGACACTTGATGAAGGTTGAAATGCTAGATGATAACGTGGAAGATATCATTTGATGGTTGGAAGACTATTTTGAAGTTCTCCTAATGATGTCGCACTATAAAATATCACTACACAATTATGTGAAACACTCATTGTTGGACACTATCATGATGACATGGATGTCCTACATGTTCCTATGATGATGAAGTAGCCAAATAATGGAGAAGACAAACAATGGAGAAGCCAAACAAAGAAGCCATATTGTCCTAATCATTTTCTGCACTAAATAATTTACGGACAGTCACAAAGAAAAATCATTTTTGCCACCTTAGAGACATATTTTCTCACGCCCTAAAACTCCCATCGGTTGATGAGATAATGGATTTTTAAGTTTAGAAAAATATATATTTTTTATCTAGCCAACCTAAGTTAACATACATATGTCGGCTCTCATCTCCAACAGCCATGTCCTCTCTTTAAAGGACAAAATCACTATAAATATAAGTCGAATCCTTCATTTTTCACCATCAATTCGCTGAAGATTTCAAAGATACAGGACAGGTGGCCGAGGAGTTTAAAAAACCTTGTGGATAATACTTACAGTAGCTTAGATCACCTATTGAGGAACAAACCTATACTACAGGAGCTACAGGACTATCTCTCGAGCTACAGGACAGTCACTGTGTGATATCTCTGTTTATTATGGATTGTTGTGGTATTGCATATTGCATTCCCTGTGCCAATTCCGAACTGTGGTACCTCTATTAATCATTGCAGATCGTTGTGATTTCAGGCTTGTAGAGCTTGGACTATACCTCAGAGCTATTCACCTTCTCAGACTGTGTCAAACTCAGAAACTTGGATCTGTGGTATAGAAAAAGGGTTTAGAATTGTGACTAAGAACTTTCAGACTTGTGCTATATTTGAGCAAATATCTTGTGAGATTTGGGCCAGTTATTGAGCTTACCGAAGCCAGATTGAAGACAATTGTTCGAGCAGTCTTCAACATATTTAAAGCAAATCCAAACACCTCTTTGAAGACAAGCACAAGGATTGTTTGGAAACATAATTTGGGTCATGTTTTGAAGTACACAAATTGTGCAATAATACAGTGAAGGCACTTTGGAAGAACAGTATTGAATTCATTTTTAGAGAAGATAGAACAGATTGAAGAGATTTTTGGACTCATTTGGAAGACATCGTGAAGACATCCTTGGCGCTGAAGTGTAGAGAAGACTTGGAAACACTTGGTTCCAGATTTTGAAGAGGCTATTGAAGAAGGGCATGGAGCATCCTTAGAAGAGAATTTAAGGAACATCTTAAAGTCTATTCAAAGAGATATTTGAGCAGATTTGAAGCCCTGAAGAAGAGTTTGGAGTAATCCTTGTACTTGAAGCTGTTTGGAAAACCTTGTGCAGAACTTGTGCAATTGATTGAAGACACTTTATGACATCATTAAGCATTGATGGAAGTCTTGAAGACCATTATGTCATCATGAGGTAACTTGGAGAAATAGTTTGGGTACGATGAAGAGCAGTGGTGTCACCTTCTAAGAAGAAAAGGTTGTCATTGATGGCATAATGTGGAGACTACAATGAAGACTAAGTGAAGATTGACAGGGCTCGTTGAAGAAGACATTGGGAGTCGTGAAGTATAACCAAATACATCTTGACGAATTGAAGCAGGAGGTTGGAGCCTCATAGAGACAAGGTTGGTGCCTTGGAAGATAGGGTTGGAGCCCTATAGGATAGGAGTCCTCAAGAGACCAGGTTGGAGCCTGTACCAGATATAGGGTTGGAGCCCTTGAGGTTGGTGCCTCAAAATTGACAAAGTTGGAGCCTTGGAAGTCCAAGTCGGTGCTTGGCAAATACAGGTTGGAGCCTGGGAGATTGAAGATTGGTGTCTTCATTTAAGGTTGGAGCCCTACATATATTGTACTTGATTTATTGTAAAGAAAAAATTAATAAAAGCATTTATTCTTATTGCTCATTTTGTGTTCTAAATATAAGTGATCTAACTGGTAAAAATAATAATTGAAAAGAAATATTGATTCACCCCCCTCTCAGTATTTCCAACAATGACGAGGATGATGAGTTTGCGGATGGATCATTTCTACAAGATGGCAAGGATCGAGAGGGAGTTGACAAATATATCAAAAGATAAGTACAATGTATCTCTCTTCCTTGATTATTATTGTTGTTGTTTTACTATTAACCTATAGCTTGTGTTCCTTTCGATGGGTTATAATGATTCTTCCATGGCCCCCTACTAAGGATTGCAAGTACATTGTAAAGGTTTCCAAGGCTATGGAAGCAAATGGAAGCACTGGAAGAATGAAGAAAATTTGTGGCAAGAGGATTCAATAAGGAAGAGGGAGAGGACCTTAAGGAGACATATTTTTAAAAAAGGCTTTGTATGGACCTTGAGCTTGGTCATTTGATGAGAGGATTGTCCAAGGAAGAGGGAGAGGACCTTAAGGAGACATATTTTTAAAAAAGGCTTTGTATGCACCTTGAGCTTGGTCATTTGATGAGTCATGATGGATCTTGTTATGTGACTTATTTTATGATGAAAGGAGGACTCACATACCAAACAGAGTTGTAGAAATAATTGCCTCCATGATGAGTCATGTATGGACCTTGAGCTTGGTCATTTGATGAGTCCTAATGGATCTTGTTATATGACTTATTTTATGGTGAAAGCAAGACTCGCATACCAAATGGAGTTGTAGTGGCAGAAAGAATTGTCTCCATGATAGGGAGCACTAGGATTGCTAGATGACAAATGAACATTTGTTGTGAAGCTTATGATTGAGCCAAGGCATGTGTTGAGTACAGGTGCTAGGATTCACATATCAGCTTGGGGGTCTGTTATGATGAGTAGGAAGTTGATAGCACTAATGAAACATCTTATATTGTGGGTTGCTTAGCAAGTTGTGAAGCAAGGTAGCTTCAGGATTGTTTGATCAAGTGCAGAGACGACTATGGTGATAGGTCAAAGCAGATGTAGCAATGAGGCTCCTATGTATTTATATGATTGAGTTGGTTGTTGACATTCTCACAAACACTCTATCCCTGGATGAATTTGGTGTACTTTTGGGACAAGCTTGGAGTGATTGAGAATGCTTCCCTTGGTTAAAGGGAGTGTTGATGTTCTAGCAACTATGGGCGGAGATTGCTCTCTTAGTTCATGGGGTTTGACTGGGAAACCATGGTTTATGGTTGGAGGGATTGGCCCTATAAGAATTGAGGCTTGGATTGCTCTCTTAAGTTGTGGTATTTGATCGGGAAACCATGATTTATAGTTGGGGAGATTGGCTCTGTTAGCATCCAGGCCTAGATTGCTCCCCCAGTCAATGGAGTTCTGACCATATTTCCATGGGTTTGGCTATTGGGTTGAGCTTCTGCCTTATAGCAACAAGCATGGATTTACCACTCAATGACATGTGACGACATGTGGGAATGGTAAATGGGCCTCAAGGTTCATCGTGGATCATGTGGGCTTCCTAACATGTCTCTAAGTGACGACTTGTTCAGTGGGTGACCTTAGGACTAGTGGGTGACCAGTTCTTCCTGTGATGTTGATGTCGTGATACCTTCCTCATGGTTCTAGTGTTGACATATGATGGATGGATTCATCAACATAGCTGAGTTCATTCAACCTTTTCTTGGAATAGAGAAATTTTCAACAACAGAACATCTATGGAAATCATTATGAATACCTCTGTAGCTAATAGGTAGTGTTGAAGTTTTGTAGCTAAGGATAATCTTCATAATTTGTTTGAGCTCTCCAAAATGACAAATATGAATTATCAAATTGTGAATTTTTGCCTCCAAATGAATTGTCGGCTTCAAGTTGGCCCCAATGAAGGCACACACCAATTCAGCACATTCAATCATTCGTCCTCTCCATTTTGATCATCCAATTCGGATCACATCTGAGGCTAATTCGCATCATCAGAGGCAGAATTTGGAGACACTTAAAGGACGAACTTGAGGCTACCAAAAAGAACGAATATGTGGAAAGAAATGAAGGACATATTCTTTGTGCCAGGCAGAGATTTCAGAGGCTATTCATGGGCAGTTTGACCAAGTTTGACATGGGTTTGGTTATTGGTAAGTTTGATTTGATTTGATTTGATTGGAAAAATCAGATTGTATTCCATGTTGAATAGACAAATTTCTCAAATAAAAGTTTGTTGGGAGTTTCCCCTAGTTTTGAGGAAACAAATTATATGGCAATGAGCATAGTAGCTTGTGAGGTCATTTGGCTTCACAAGGTACTTGCAGGGTTGTTTGAACAAGATCTTACGATGATCTACTGTGATAATCATATTTGTATCAAACTCTCTCAGAATCCAATGTTCCATGATAGGTTGAAGCACATAGAGATCAAGTACTACTTCATTTGAAACAAGGATTCAGAAGGGTGTTGTGAAGCTCTAGTGTACTCCCACAGATCAATAGAGTGTTAATATTCAGACCAAGCCCTTAATAAAAGGGAAGTTTGTGGCTTTCAGAGATAAACTTGGGTTGGTGCAGAGTTCCTTGCTTGCTAAGAGGGTGTAGTAATATTAGTAACTCAAAGAGGAACTTCCGCACAAGTTTTGTGTCATATATGCAGAAAGTCATTTGGGTCATTTCTATTTTGCAATTCACTTTATTAAAATGAAGTGTCTTTTAATTTCAATTTATGAAAAGTCTAATAAAGTGTAATTTAATAACACTAGTGATTTAGATAGATCTACACCATGATCTCGATGACAAATTAGGATTGTGGAGATTTAGTCATCAACTCAAAATTATAACAGCAGGTCAATATAGAAGGAAATGATATACAATTACTTAGTTTCACAAGAGAGTGAAATTTGCTCAGTGTGCAATCCAAGGAGGGAGAAAAAGACACAACAGCAGACAGAATATCAACAGCAGGTGTTAAATCAGCCTAGCAAGCAGCATGTCAGTCAGCTAGGTTTCAGCAGTGTCATACGAATCAGTTCGTAGACAGGGTTACAGCGGATGAAATCTGCGTTTCTTTTCTTCCAGTGAGCAAGTTTTCCTCATTTGAAGACTCCTCGTAAGCTTTGAGAAAGTTATTAAAAAACTGATTGAAGGGCAGTGAAAATTGCATGAGCATTCGAAAGATTATTTTGCTTCCAGTGTTTGATTTCCAACTACTGTGTAACAATGCTATGATCTGAATTTTTATCTGTTTTAAATTAAGATTCAACAAGTTTTATTTCTTGAGATCATGTGGTCGTTGGTCACCAAGGCTTTGAGAAAGTTTAACAAAATGGGCATTAATCTTAACATACCACTTCGTACCTCTTTCAAACTTCTACATGCATGGGGGATGAGATCACTAATCATGAAAGGATAACTCTATATCAATGGTGAGAATTTATTTCATGTGATTTTTTGGTCTTTGCAAGTGTCCATGGAGAATCCACCCAAGTTGGGTCAGAGTACCCATTTGGTTTGCATTGCTCTTCATTATTAAAAGGCATTGTAGTCAGGTCTCTGCCTATTGTTAAAAGATTTGAGGCTTCATTTGTGGCTGCTAGCTCTATGGTTTGCTTTCTTTTTGGATGCTCTAGCCTAGAACTCTAGTGTTTCAATAGTTTCAAATTTGAACTCTTCACCAAAAGCACAAAGGGAGTCAGGCATTCAAGTCATTGTATCCCCTGTTGTATCTCTGATTTGTGTCGAGTTCAAAGGAGTGTTCAACAAATTGAAGACCTTCGAGTGGCTTTCTCTCATTGCAGCAGCAAGCTGGCATCTCATCTAGGCTCCCAAATGTCAAAAAACATTGAATTAGCAGTGGTTGCTCACCGACACCAGCAAATTAAGGAATTGGAAGCACACTTCAAAAAGCCATACGAATTGGTTCTGGGTTCTGCTAGGAACTCTCACCTTCTGGATTATCTTCCAATGAATTTATTGGGTTTGTCAAAGTAACAAATAAGGATGAAGAAACAATGCAACAAGCACATGAAGACATGGAAAATGAAACTGCAGCTTTGGAAGTTTGGAGCTCAACTTTCAGGTAGACATCAAGCAAAAAGCACTTAGTGGACATATTTTCTTCTAACATCAAGTTTAGCCACAAACTTCTTTTAGTAAAAATGATAACCATTTCGATGAATACACACACACACATACAAACAATACTTTCCTCAGCAATTTAACATTATTCCAAGATTGCACCTGGCTTTGACTAAAACCCCTCCTAATCTTATTCACAGGTTTTATCAGTCTACTCTAGAAAATCTAACGCTTGTTTGCTTATCAATTACCATAAGCACACATCTTTACACCAAATCTATGTTTCTGTCAAGGCATGAATGCTTTCCATGCCAAGGTTGGCTGAATATATGGAAAAATAGTCAAAACGACTCTAGGACAATATGAATGGAATCAAATCTCTGAGCGCAAACTAGATCATAACTTAATTCCAGGCCTGCTTCCTAATATTCGACAGAGATAGTTGGTTACAGTTTCATATGTGTACTCACCAATAAACAACCAACCTTTCAATATTTAACGAGATATTTGGTTACAGTTTCACACATGTACTCACCCATAAACAACCAACCTTTCAAGATTTAACGAGATATTTGGTTACAGTTTCACACATGTACTCGCCCATAACCAACCAACAATATACATGTGCCCATGAAATAACATGTATAATAAACAAATAATTTCCATAAACCGTCTACATTCATCTAACCATTACATCTAAACTCTAGGAGACATTCATATCTAAAAAAAATCATAAAAAGCAGAAATGCAATAATATTATTAACAGTTCAGCTAATGTTAACAGTTGCTGACGGGCAGCCACCATTTTGGGCCGACTAGACAAATGGTTAATAGAAATATAAAATACTTTTGATTACTCACTTCAAATAACTCCCGTGCTAGTTAAGGATTTTAATGAACGAGTATTGGAACAAAGGTGACCACTTGAGTGAGCAGTTAAGGAGCTTAAAAAATTTGCTGTCAAAGTGCATAATTTAGGTTAATGAGGATCTAATTGAATAACGAGATCAATTTGTTGACCAGAGCTGCAGAGACAGAATTCATAAATGGTTTCAACTTGCAGTACCACAAATTTTATGAATTATGTCCAAAAGATGCAAATTTGAAAGAAGAATATCCATCAAAATAGAAACCTGAAAAGCTGAACAATTGTATCTGCAAAAGAAATATTTCCATTTAGAAATTGAGATCACTGCTTGAAACAATAGTACTTCTTGCATAGCCCACAACACTTTTGCTGGACATTCTTCAACTTTTTTTCAGAATTTTCTTCAAAATATTTATACTGCTGCTTCAAAAATATATTGAGTTTCAGTCTGTTACATCCTGCATGCTATAATGAAATAACCCAAATCTGCAGCATATACCATTTATCTTCAATAAGTTTGTCACAAGATAATACCCTGCTTTGAAAACTAATAATGGCCCTGATTTATACACATTTCCCCTCCACAGTGTTTGATTAATTACTGTAACGTCCTGTAAAGACTTGCTTCTTATCAGAATTCCTAACTGAGGTCTGGAACTGTAGCATTGAAATCAGATCTGCAACTTGAAGCCAGATTAAATTCATGCTATGCTGCATGTTTCTACAACATTAGCAGATAAAGGATGGAGGCATGATCATCAATTTACTGGGCTGCAGGTACTGTTCAACTCACTGTTCCAGCAATACATGCTAAACTAGAACATGTAGACTCAACAATTTTTTCAACTGAAAAAGAAAAGAAAAATTGTAGATCCTGATTCACCATCCAAATGGCACATTCGACCAAAACTTCCGAGTTAAATTGATTTTTGGGGTGTTGTTTCCCTGCAAAACTTGCCCTGCTATTTATAGGATGTGTGAATAAATTCCTGTATGACGTATGTACTTTTTAATAACTGTATCTTCACAAAAACACATTGCCACAGCAAACGTTCATGCACTGAAAGAGAGCTCCAATCAATTGGAAGAACCCAAAATAAAAGCATGTAATTCACTCCAACTAGAGATGGTATAAAGAATTCCACTTTGCTTTGTCCAAGAAATAGAACCTTCTACATTTGCACTCTCCTGTTTGAGAAGACCAGAAAACAAAGGAACAAAGGATATTCCAAAACGTTTTCCAACACTTCTTAAGGTTAAGCTTTTACCAATCACTATTCCAATATCTGCCTGAAGAAGACAAAGCAAGTCACCTAAACTGTCCCCAATGTATATAGAGATAAGTTCCGTGTCCTGGTCCTTTGAAGAACAAATATTATTAAAGATTTTAAGCTTGTCAACTGGGGACTCAACACGCCTATCAATACCACCAGTGGAGACTGATTCCACAAAAGTGAGCTCATTTGAATGAATTTGTAACCCATCCAAACCACCTGCAAGAATTTCCAATGTATGATCCTTAGTTTGCCTATAATTATTTAAAATAACAGTGTGCCAAACGGATATCAACAAATTGCATAAGAAAGAATGCATCTGCACAGGATTTACCACAGTAAATTTTTCCTCTTTCGACCTGGATTTTGTATCTACAAGGTGAATAGGAAAAGTAGACCATGATTGGTTTGAGCATCTCGAGGTGAGTGGGAAAAGCAGGCAAGCATTAGAGCCACGTAGATGAGTGTAAAAACAGATACGAAATAAGCAAAATACAGAATAAAAGGTTGTTGGTTTGAGTATCTCAAGGTGAGTGGGAAAAGGAGGCCAGAATAACAGCAACGTAGATAAGTGTAAAAACAGATACGAAATGAGCAAAATAAAGAATTAAAGGTTGGATGGTGAAAATCATGTTTTTCATTAGCCTGACTAAAAAGTTGTATGCCTGGAAATGAGATGGAAACAAGAAACAAGGAAAAGAAGGAACTCAACCAATTGAATGGGAAGCATATCTCAGAAACACAAGGGATCCTAGTGTTCACAAAATGAAAGTTGTCCATACATACATGTCCTAAATAGCAAAACAACTGACCACAAAGTAACCATGGATGTGAACATCTAGGTTCTTCCACATTGTGTCCTAATACTCCATAAATCAGCAATATCTAACATGCAATCATTTCAATGCCATTCCAATAAAAAAATTATAAGCTAGAGATACATGTGAAAGGAATCCACAAATAGAATCTTTGACTACTAGTAAGAGTAGCCTTTACTTCAAAGGATATCAGAGATTTCTAAGGCAACAAAAGCTTAAAGCATTATAAGAATGTTATATTGGATAACAGGATCTCAACGAGACTCTTAATATTGTTATCTCATCAATGATAACATATAGATATATAGTTACAGCCATCAACATAAAGATGCCACAAGTTTATTTTGGAGAAAGAGAACATTATCACAAGCTTTCAGAGATTTTACCCAATATTAGGGCAATGTAACTCTGCACAGTTACTGGATTTGCTTATAGGCCAGAACTCATCCAGATCAAAGTCACCTAGAATCATGGAAAGGAAAGATACTTATCATACAGTACAGAACCTTCTCCTGACCTTTGCACTATATTTCTGGAACGAGATCAGATGAGATATGGGACACCAAAACAAGGCCTTGAACAAGTCAATTTTACAAGTAAAATTAGACAGAACCAAGCAAGGTCTTCAACGAATAAATTTTACAAGTAGATCACATGACAGATTTGTTTGCTAATAAATATTTAGCAAACAGATTGAAAAGATGTGATATATCTCCGCATAATGTTGCATTTTAAAAGTAATGCAAAACGAACAAATGGGCATTTTAACTAACCTCACAAAAATATTTGAATGCTGTCAACGATTTCTAGCCACAAGGAATGTACCATATATTTGATCTAATATTGAGTGTTTTTGCAGTAGCAAGATATTTTATGAGAAAGAAAACAAGCTAAACTGTAGCAGATTCCCATAATTGTATATTATATGCAGATATACCTATATATTTTGGAAGAAAAAAAAGGCAAAATCATGAATCAAAATATTTTTAAAAATATATAGCAATTAATCCAGCTTGCCTCCACAAACAACCTTCCATCTTGCAAAATTTTGAGCAGCTCTGCTAATTTGAATATAAGCTGCATAAACTTGAGAAAGATGTTGGTCCAAGGAACATATTTCTCGAGTTGCTCTATATTAAATTCAGCAAGTATGGAGCCCCGGGGGGGCACCTCAATTGGCAAGCACTGTGAAAATGAAGTGTTATGTACCAAAATATTTGAAGTTCAAAACCCCCGAGACTTACCCGTGTCTGCGGAAGGGGCACACGTATGCACCGAAGGGTTATAGTCTAAGTCACCAGGTTCGTGTTCATGTTCGAGTTCGACGACGTTGAAATTCAAATAAAGTTTCGCACCTAAAATTTTGCTGATAAAATTCGGCATAAAATTCGACATATAGAATTTTGAAGGGAAAAAAAAAATATATATATATATATATATATATAACAATTTTAAGCATGCTGAAAGATAAATATGATGCACATAAATAAATAAGCATGTCAATTTTCAAAGTGCATAATGCACATTACAAACACATGAGATTATTGCTCAAACATTTACATCATTTCCACATATAAACCATGTAAGCGAGTGCCAAATTGCCAATAAAAAACCAACTTCAGTCTTCAAACAAGGTGAGAAATTCATCATAAACATTAGCAGTACTAGAGTCTAGGACCCATAAGAATCAAATTCAACAAAACCATGGGCCAAGGGCCATATCAAATTTCATATATTGAAAACAATGTGAATGCCAACTTGCCAATAAAAAACCAACTTCAGTCTTCAAACAAGGTGAGAAATTCATCAATCTTCAAACAAGGTGAGAAATTCATCATAAACATTAGCAGTACTAGAGTCTAGCACCCATAAGAATATCAAATTCAACAAAACCATGGGCCAAGGGCCATATCAAATTTCATATATTGAAAACAATCTGATAAAAAAGTATTTCAAATATATAAACTTTAAATTAGTTTGGCAGTTTTAGAATATTGTTTTCGACTTTAATTCGACTTGGACATTTCTGACATCGGGAACGAATAAAAGATTCAAATCACAAGATCCATGTTTCATCACCCGCTTTAACTTTAAAAATCTTCATATACAGGAAACCCAAGACATGACAAATTTCTGGACACCATTCGTGTTGTTGGGCCCAGCAAAACTGCAAAAATGCAGTCGTGAGTCGTGGTAGCCGCGGAGGAGCAGCGTTGGAGGAGGCAGTCGCGGAGGAGACAGCCACAGCCACAGTCACTGGTTGCGACTTGCAAGTTGGGACAGTGTGAGGTCAAGGGTGAGAGCAGACTACAGTAGCACGCCCACGGTGAGACTGCAGTAGCACACCCCTGACGAACCCACACACCCTGTTTCAAAAAGTGTCGTCCCCGTCCCCATCCCCGCACCCACGTTTCCTGGCAACATAGGTTGTTGATGATCATTGATACCTATAAAAGTTGGCCTCATGGAGACCCAAAACAATGATAGCCATGACATCCTCATTACTGTAGAAATAGATGGCTACCTATCCCAACAGGTCTATAGGAAGAAAACCCATACAAATAGATGCCTTCAAGTGTTATGAATATGACATTTTATCATCTATCTCATTCTTCATACCTTTTATAATATAATATTTGTATCCTCATGGATATCTTTGTATTCCAAGTGTTCTGGAGTATTTAAGCTTGAGAAGGAACTTTGTTCGCTTCATTTGGTAAAAATAAAAATAAAATAAAATAAAATAAATTGAAGGAATTATTATCCATAAAAATAAAAAAGAAGAAGAGAAAGTTAGGAAGGGTTACCTTAAAAACCCTAAAAACTCAATTCAACAGACAAAATGGAATCAATCATTGATGAAAAGGAAATTAAATCCAATTCGGAAAGGAAAGAAGGAAGATTTCCTGAAAATTATAGTATTTTAACAAATACAAGATGAAGAAATTATTATCCATAAAACTTTGAGGACAAAGTTTTGAAGGAAGGGCCAATTCATAACAAATAAATAAATAAAAGTTGATATATTAAATTGTGACGAAAGCAAATGAAGAAAACGGTGCGTGATTGAACTGAAGAAAAGTGTCAACTATAAGCTTTGAGGACAAAGCTTTTGAAGGAAGGGGCAATGTTATGAATATAACATTTTATCATCTATCTCATTCTTCATACCATTTATAATATAATATTTGTATCCTCGTGGATATCTTTGTATTCCAAGTGTTCTGGAGTATTTAAGCTTGAGAAGGAACTTTGTTCGCTTCATCACGACTAATCACATGATCTGTAATATTCCCAATTAGCAGCAGCTAATTGGAAATATTAATTTTGTCAGTTTTGTTTTTCTAATGTTTATCAGTTAATAAAAAGAAGTGATGGGACCCATAACCCACACTTAGGAAATAAAGTTTCCCTAAAGTCACTTAGGCAAATATTAAAGGACAATGTGGGGCCCATGAGAGCCTACTGGCAGCGTGAAGGAAGAGGCAGCGTGGACAGCGTGGGCTCATGACAGCGCAGTTGAGAGGGGACAGCGTGGCCAAGGAGGCCCGGGGGAGAGCAAGGCTCCCAAGCATAAAAGGGAGATGAGGCTCCTCATTCTCTCATTCTATTATGCATCTCTTATTTCTGTCTTTTGACATTGAGCACGCTTTTTCTGTTGAGCAAAGTCTGCAAGTGTTGTTCAGCACACCGGGTGTCTCCGAGCAGAGATCCCAACCTCAGCCTCGGGGGATTTCAAGTGTCTGCTCAAGTGAGGAGATCTATCCATCATTTTTCAGGACAAAGCCATAGCATATTCAACCAGGATCACGCAGTTGCTTGGACAGCACAGTCTCTTGGAGGGATTACGCAATTTGTGGTAGAGGCAATTCCGAGTGTGAGGAGATATCAGGGATTTCAGCCCGAGGATGGGTCCATGATAGCGCAGTTGAGAGGGGACAGCGTGGCCAAGGAGGCCCGGGGGAGAGCAAGGCTCTCAAGCATAAAAGGGAGATGACGCTCCTCATTCTCTCATTCTATTATGCATCTCTTATTTCTGTCTTTTGACATTGAGCACGCTTTTGCTATTGAGCAAAGTCTGCAAGTGTTGTTCGGCACACCGGGTGTCTCCGAGCAGAGATCCCAACCTCAGCCTCGGGGGACTTCAAGTGTCTGCTCAGGTGAGGAGATCTATCCATCATTTTTTAGGACAGAGCCATAGCATATTCAACCAGGATCACGCAGTTGCTTGGACAGCGCAGTCTCTTGGAGGGATTACGCAGTTTGTGGTAGAGGCAGTTCCAAGAGTGAGGGGATATCAGGGATTTCAGCCCGAGGATAGTGTGAAGGGACCAGTCCTTCACTAATCATCATTTTTGGAGCAGGAGGAGGCCATCATTTGCAGATTTATCATTCAGGGCCAGCGTACTCAGTGGGAATGCATTATTTTCCAACGTAGGTCAAATTCCGGGGTCAGCCATTCTGAGATTCCTTCCTGGGTTTTCCTGGGTTATTGGAGGAGAGCTCAATTCCAGAGTTCCCCATTTTTCTGAGTAGGGGATCAGCCCCAAAGAGTTATTCCATTCCAGCAGTAGCAACAGTCCGGCAGCAGCATTTGGAGATTACGCAATCCATGGCAAAGCAGCCATTCCTTGAGCATTTCTGAGAGTATTTCCAACTTGCCTTGAGCAAGCCAAGGTGCCATCATTCTGATCACCTTTGTACTCATTGTTATCTTTCAGTTATATAATAAAATGGCTCAGCGTTTCTAAATATTTGCATTATTTGTATGATGTCTCTCTATTTGTTGTAGTTGCTTGTTTATATTGCTTTGTATCACTGGTTATTTCTATCCGAAATATTACATGATCATCTTGCTCAAAAAGATATTGATTTGAATACTTTCATTGCAAACGCTCTTTATATGTCTGATAAAAGAAACCTTGACCAAGAAAAAACCCATTTTAAATGACACCTTGGAAACAACAACTCCTAAAACGATGAAAATAAATAACGCTTTTCTATTATTAAACTGGCCATGCAAACTCCCACTCCCCACTTTAACCGCCACTCCTTTCATACCAATGCCTATCTTCCATTCATTCAAGGTGTTACAAACAAGTTACCGGAATTCTCATAAGAAAGAACATCAAAGCCATCTTAAAATCCCACAGTATTCTTAAGAAAATCCTCAAACTTGTTCGCAATTCATCATGGTTAGAACGTTGTCAGTATTCATCATCATTTCAACAATTAATCTTGAATTAAATAGTTGCAGTACTATCATATTTAAGACATCTTTCCGACAACTTTTCACTTGGGCCAATTTATGAACTTAGCATGGGATAAAGGAAGTTGTTGACAAGCGAAGATTATTGTAATGTCCCTCTGTAATATTCCCAATTAGCAGCAGCTAATTGGAAATATTAATTTTGATCAATTTTGCCTTATATAATTAAATTATAAATAAAGGTGAGTAGAGGGAGACATAACTCACTCAAAAAATAAAGTGCACTCCCTAGTAGACACAATGTTGTAACTTAAGTGAGCCAAAGGGGGGCCAAGAGACCACGTAGAGAGGGGGCCCACGTAGACACATGGAGGGACTGCGTTGGTTGGGTTGAGCACGTGGCAGAGTGAGGCTACGTTGGAGGAGGTGGGCCTTAGGGTTTGAGAGAGGCCAACGCTATAAGAGAGAGGAGAGCCTCCTCATTTTGGTCATTCGATTATTATGCATTTGAGCTAGTCAATTCGACTTCTTGAGCACGCTGGTTGTTTAGCCTGTCTGCAGCACTGTTTAGTGCGACGAGTGTCTCCGTTCGGAGATCTCACCCTTAGCCCCGGGGGACTTCGAGTGCCTACTCGAGCAAGGTAGTTTCATCAGTCTTTGCAGGAGGATCGATTTGTGGGAGTTGCGGAGGAGCAGTACCTTTGGTGACTGCGCAGTCTTGAGAGGGAGGACGCAGTCTCTTTTGGTGGGAGTTCCGGATTGGGATTGCTTGGAGGATTTGAGCCGAGAGATTGAGCAAGGGACCAGCCCTTGCATATCTGAGGATTTTGGCAGGGTTTGGGGTGGAGTTTTGGAGTATTCTCTTCAGTGGCAGCGCAGAGCCTTGAGGGATAGCGTATTTCCCCAAGGGGGTGATTTTCAGGGGTCGGCCATTTCATATATGATTTCTGGGTTTTGCTGGGATCGATGAGTAGTGGTGGATTCCAAATTTTCAGCTCATTCCGTGGAGGGGATCAGCGCCAAATCATCATTTCATTCCAGCAGTAGCAGCTACACGACAGTGTTCCGACAGTTTGGATGTAGATCAGTTTGCAGCCATTTCTCTATCATTCTAAGAGCTTTTCTTCACTTGCCTTGAGCAAGTTTAGGTGCCATCACTCTGATCACCTATTGTACTCATTTCTATTCTCAGTATAATAAAATGGCTTGGCATTTTGTCTATATTTCTTGAGTATCTGTTGTTGTCTACATTGCTATTATATGCTTTGCTACTGTTATTTATTTATCTGAGCATCACTGTAGTATACCACTGGGTGTGTTCATACTCTTAGACAGAGTCTGGAAAGGGCCAGGTAGCCTCCATATCTCACCCTCTTTCAGTGGTGACATATCTAGTAAACGCCCTCCCAGTCCATCTCTGGTTAGAGTTTGCTTGTGTTTTGGAGATATCCCTAAAACGAGATATTACACCCTCCTTACCCACAAATCAAGGTGAAGGGGGAGTAGTATAATCTTGACTGACCTCAACAAAGTTATGCTAATATATATATATCAGATTGAAAATCTATCAACTGCCTAGAAGTTAATAAACGTGTCCTCACAAAGTACTCTCCCTTCTCCAAAATTTTCCAGATGTAAGTAGATCAACCACCAACCAAAATAGCCCTTGGGACCCAGAGGGAATCCCCTAGATTTAAGCCTATGAAAACTTGGCAATATGCCTTGGAACAATCAATTCAAAACCAAATGAGCTATCCACCAGGCTATATATATAGTCTACTTTGTGACCTTTCCTATCCTTAAATTTTTGACATTACCATTCATTGTTTGAGGATGTTTGAGAGAGGTTCAAACCTCATTGGACTTAATATGGAGAAGGTAGAATTTTATATCCCATTCAGAATTCGGCAGACTTAACAATTTTCAGGATTTTAGGATTGGCAGTGTTACCAACCAAAATGGGTAACCCTATACGAGAAAACTTTTCTCCTATCCTTAACACCCAGCTAGTCAACCATGTAGCCAGCAGCCCCTGACAACCACCACTAGTTGATGATATGCCATTATATCTCCACCACTTGCATCAGCCATATGCTTCTCACCCATCCACCATAAGCACGTGGATTACGGAGGGCTTCTGATCAAAAGGTACTTTAATCCTTTTGCAATCGGGTGCTTATGCTTGTTTATCTTTGGACATTTTATATGAATTATGGGGTGGCCTGGAAGGAGAAGGGGATTTGACCATGATCTTGTTCTCTCACCTTAAATGGGAGGTTAATCTTCGATCCTAGTCCAGTAGGACCTCCCCTAATGGCCCAATGGGTATAGAAGGGGCACTACAAGGGAAACCCTGACTGAGATAGCGTAGTTCCATCTATCCCTATGTCATACTTAACACTTTCCACAATACATTACAAGCCCTTATCTCATCCATTCTTTAGGTTAAATTGACCATTGGTTCTTTGGAATTTGGCACCCACACATCCTCATACTTGGGTAGGGCTTGGAAACTTTGGCTTAGGAGTTTGATGCAGCTAAAAGAAATAGAAAAAGCATATCGTGGCCACAAAACAAAATTAAAAGGAGATCCAAATGTGAAAGATGGACAGGACACACAAATTAGCACATGCGCAAAAGCCTAGCATGACCTCTACCTCACTCCTTATGGCCATCACTTGGTTCTTGAGCACATGTTGCTCCATTACATCAAAACCCTTGCATGTCCCAACCCCGATGAGCAATGAAATGACTAATCCTTAAGGGGTTATACAATTGCTATATCATTCAAAGCAAGCTCTAAACCTTGAGCTATGAGCAGTGATCCAAAGAAATAATCAAGCAAAAGTAAAAGACGCACAAAAGGGGTGGAAAAACAAAGGCAAAGTTGGTAACTCACGCATCCACGAATGCTCCCTCCTCACATCTACACATTCAGGATGTTGATCCCCATCAGTTGGTCCCTTTGACCATGGCACTTGGCCATGAAGTTTTTTTCCCCTTCGTGACCATCATTCTAACACCTATCAATTGAAGGGTGGACTGAGGAAATGTTACTTCCCCTTAGGGGCTGGAAACACCTAATAAGATTGTCCTTCAGCCACTCCTACCTAGGGAGAAAACACCTTTGCAAGCTCAAAGCCTTGATTTTGGAAAGGGATCTTTATTTGAAGCATTAAATAGCCCATAACACTCAAGCTCAATTCACTTAGATGCAATACTAATTTTTTTCCCTAACGACTAGTTGCTTTCACTAGAATTTATGTTGTGATTGTCAGGTGGTTCTGTAGCCCATATCATGGGACCTTTCCACAGGTACCAAAGCCATTAAGGAAGTATATTGACACTAATAGGTTAAGTGTTGAGAGCCTTGGGCCTCCTAGTAGCAACAACACATCACACATGACCTTGGGCACCTCCTACACCTAGGACGTTCTGCCACTTTGCACTAGATTTGATGATTCTTCAAGATGACAGACCTAGACCCAGCATGCCCCCAGGTCGGTCTTAGCACCTTATCAGGGATGGTAGCTAATTCAAGGCCAAGATAAGGATGGTCTCACCTTCAAAGACTTGGGAGGGATAGTGGCACCTGGAAAACGCTCAACATTGGAGCAGAGGTGGACATTATGAGCAGTTGGAGACCCATGGAGACCACTTTGTGGTGGCCCAACTAGATTTTGGGACCACAGAGAGCCATTAAGGTGAATTTGAGGTCCAACCCTCAAAAAATGACTTTTACATGCTACTACACCACAGTGGACACATTATAACACTTGGAGATGCCACTTGGAGCCTATTTCATGCATGACATCAGTCCTAGAAGCCTAGCAACTCACATGTGTAGGCTTATTTCGCACTTATGATCAAAAGCTAGTGGGTTGGATTGTAACCAAAGGGTTTCTTATGACGCATCCTCCTCATATAAATAGAGAAGAGGACTTTTCATTTCATTCATCAACACTTGGACTAATTCGGCCTCCCTTGGAGAATTTCGGCCTTCTTGAATCTTTGGAGAGATGTAATCTATGGGGCATTTTGTCTATTGGAGCTATATTCTTGTCTTTGGAGAAGTTATCTCAGATCAATGAAAGGATTGCACATGCATGTTATCTTGTAAGTGAGCTTCATCATTGATAAATTTCTGCTTTTATGTCTAATGTATGAAATGTACCGATAACCTAGGGTTTTTTATTGCTCCATTGTTATTGAAGATAAATTGTATAGAAGATAGATCTCATCATTGCATGCATTACTCATGTATAATATGTGAATGAAAATCCCCTTGGTGAATCTTTAAATTAGCTCTCCCAAGTGAATATTGATCCCACACAAAGGTAATAGTTAGGCTTTTGTTGCTAGGGCATCAAAATATCCTTACTCCTTTGAAAGGATTAGCCAATATTTAACATCTATAGACTCCATCCACCTAAGGATTAGGCATTGGCCGTGTCTAATAGGTGATCAGCCTTTATCTTATCCATAAACTATTTTCACTCTCCTTATCTCTATATTTTCGGCCCTCTTAAGGATAAGCGGCCTCATCTAGGGCTTAGTGCAATTTTTTCTAGGAAGGGGGTTTTGGACATTGGAACGATTCACCATCAAGAGTAGAAATGGTTTAATCAAAATCACTCCTTTTGGTGGCTAATCTCTCCATTTTTCTCCATAATTTATCTTTCCTTGGCTATTGTTCCCTAAGAGAAACTCTATTTTGGTTAAGCTTCAACTTGAAGGTTTCATTACCCATTGGATTGCTAGTACTCATTGTTGGAAAACTTTTCCTTGGTGCCTTGACCATAGGGCATCCCTTTTGCATGTTATCATTCAAACCCTAGGTCTAGTGTGCCCTTGACTCGTCTCTTTAAGGGATGTGACACTAGACTAGTCTCTTTAAGGGATGTGAATTGCCTCTTCATCACTGTTTGAGCCTTGTACTTGAGTTGAGTCATCCTTTGGAAGCCTATTGTGTCACCTAAAACATCCAAGCCTAGAATATCTCTTGTAGGTGACTTATATACCGGGACTCCTCCCATTGGTGAAAATCCATAAAGAGCAGGGGGTAGTGGTTGAGGTGGCAGTGGGCCACTACCTTATTGTTGTCACTTAGTATAGTAGTTGACTTGTAGGGTTACCCTCTACAAGACCTGCTAGATTTTGCAACAAGCAGGATTGTAGAATTTCCACTGGATTGCCCAATGATGAATTTGCATGGGATGAATTGTTATTGTTGGGATTTTATCATTATTATTTGTATTTTTGTAATTTTCAAGACAGCGACCCCTATGCTAGTAACCCTGCCATCCCCCTGTGCCCAATGAATTTTCCTAAAATCTGGGAGTGCTCCCACACCTTCCCCATGTGCGTTTCCCAATCCTGTGCTCTCCCATCCTAGAAACTTGGTGGAACATAGCATAATACATCATACATTAGTAAAGAATATGTATATTGAATGAAAAAACCTAGAATAACGAAAAAAAACCCACAGATCCCATCTTACCTCCAAAACATTTAGACTGCACGAAAAAACAAGGGAAGTGTTTTTAACTTTCTTGTATTGGTGGGCTGTGTTTTTTCCATTTATTCTTTTCTTTTTTATTGCTTTTTGGTTTAATAGCCATGTCGCCCTCATGTGGGCCCACTCTTGGCTGAGTCTGTGCCAAAACAGGCCTGTTTTGGCACCTGTTGTGGTCTACCAAAAATCAAAGAGCTTCTAAACTATAAACTACCGAACAATCAAGGAGCTTCCAAGGCATTACTAGAACACACTTTTTTGGCATGAAATTTCCCGGGAGGAGGTTCTGGAACATTCCTGAAACATTACCTGATTTAGCAGAAAACTGCCCAGGAACGTTGGGATGGTTCCATAGCAGTACACTGCCAAAAGGGATCATTACTTCCTCATTTTGAATTTTCCTGGAAAGTATGAAGGAACTAGAGAAATGGGTCCCATAACAGAAGGAACAAGTTCCCATGCAACTATGATTGCAACTAATATTTTAAAACTCAGAACCAGTAAAGAATCAGTCGAGGATTAACTCGGACTCGTGCTTGGACTCCGATTGATTTGGACCAATCTGATTTCAATGACTTAGTTTACTAAATCAACAGATACAGAACAGATAATAATAAAAAATATATAAAATGTTTAAATTTTAAAGAAAAAGATATACTTTAAAGATTCCAAACTATCAAGGACAAAAAATGCAAATTCTGCTTACGTATATTCCATGGTTAGGAATCAGGATGAATATATCAAAATATTCCATGTTAGGATGAATATATCAAAATGGCACTGAGTGCAAGACATATCAACAGCAAACTATATAATCAATGAGGCTCTAAATAGCCTCAATGTTGGAAATATGTTATATTCTCTGCATGGTTATCTTCACAAGCTGTTCATATGCACCAGGAATGCCCGGGGGCTGCTAGGAGCCCTCTGCCCAGGGGTTCAGGGGTTCCATTCAGAAAAAAAGGCTGTATTTGGTCCATGAAAGTTGTGAGGCAAATAGAGACGTTTATAGCTTTTTTCTAGGGTTTGGGAATTAGGTTGTTGGTTTTTATTTAAAAAAAAAAATACTGAATATTCCATGCCGAGTCCACCACAGTGGGGGTCCAGGACCTACTCGGCCAAGTAGGGCCAGTTTGGTACCAAACCAACCCTCTGAATCGCGGTCAACACGCCAAATTGGCATAGTATATTTCATAACTGTTCAGTCATTGCTGAAATAGCCATTCTCTCCTTTGGAACCAAGAAAAATAACTAAAGCAGTGAGAAAATAAAAACAAATCAACAACCATAGCATAAGAAGCTACCATGCTAAATCAAGAAGCCAAATGTGACAATCTAAAGGGTGGGTATAAGATGTATGTACTTGATGAAAAGGCGGCCCTGATGATATCTCCACTCCAACAAACGGAAATTATGTGCACACCCACATTTAAATCGTCCATCTTCGTTAAGATTTGTTCAAAGAAGTTTGCACATCCATCCTGAAATGCAAGACGCTCTCCTGCCTTTTTAATATCATCTATATTAATGCCCTCGAGGACACCTGACTGCACAACTTTAGAGTTTGCCTCCATTTCAAACTGAGACAGCTGCTCAAGGGATTGGTGTAGACCTTCATAATCAAAAATGTCCACTGCAAAAAGAATGGCAAAGATAAGAAACCATTACAGACAACTATTAGTTTGAAAATATAGTTAAAGCAACGATAAAGACACATAAAAACGAATCATCAGTAGCAACGATAAATAAACACTCAAACATGCAGAACCATTCTTTTAACCCTCAGAGGCACTTTGCTATAAATAGTGCTTTAAGGACGAGGCGTAACAAGATAAGAAGGGATGAACCTTTGAAAGTAGAATGACAAGTTGAAACTTTCAATATCAAAAATAAAATCAGAATCCTTAACGTGGGTGTCTGAGAGAACAAATTGTCATGTCCTCTATCAATATCAATCTATCATTTTAAACATCTGATTCTTCACCAGGCACCTAGCAAAGCATTATTCAACAACTAAGAAGAAGATTTTCTCCCTCGGTGATGCGTATCCCATAAGATCCTCAACAAATCACTCAACATTAGTTACATTCTAATGGTATTTTTATTAAGGGTGAAAAAGGAGATCTTTCCAAAGAGAAACTAGACACATCAATAATGTGCAAAAAAATTTACCTGGTAAATAAATAATTTGAGGCACCTTAAATAGTTGGTGAGAAAGCAACCACTTACGTAATAGCTCAGTTAGAGAGATATAAGAGAGATACAGAAAGGTACAAAACATTGCAGGGTGCCAGATGGATGCTATTTCCTCCCTCGCACTACGCGAAATTCTGAAATACTTGTCATCAAGCATTTCAGGCATTCTAACAATGTACAAACATTATTTGAAGTACGCATAATACCAGCAGGTTCATTGCAGACTTGAGTTGAAAGCAAATACCTTGGGGAAAAAATAGAAATAACATGAGAGAAGAAAGAGATTGAGGGAGAGCGCGCGCCTGCACGTGTGTGTAAGAGAGATGTCTTGGTGATCAAAGAGCTGCCACAACTCATTATAATGAATCACATACACTGAGCACTCCCATTGGAAATGTAACATAAGCGTGGTTAACAGCTAGCAGCATGTATGTGTGTATATGTGAGATATAGACATAAGCGAGTTTAACAGCTAGCAGCATGTATGTATGTGTGAGAGATATGGAGATCATTTTATAATAAGTATTTTCTTAATCTAAACGCTAATAAATTTAATTATAACTAGTCTAATCCATCATTTTAACTCTATATATATCAAGGTGCACACCTCTTATAAATTTAATTATAACTAGTCTAATCCATCATTTTAACTCCAGATATATCAAGGTGCACACCTCTTTTTGTTGAGTGCAAAATTTGAGGAAAAGTTTGCATCTTGAGTGTATCTCTTCTTTGAGTATTATTAATAATTATAATTAATAATTTTATTTATTTTATTTTATTAATTTAATTTTTATTTTTATGTAATTTCACTAATTCAAAATGTTTTAATTAATATTTTTTTTTGTAATTTGACCAAATCAAAATGTTTAGACAACATTTTTTCTATTGAACAAAATGTTTAGATAACATAACATAACAGGTCTTTACAACATCTCTTTCACGTTCCGCTGAAGAGTGTAGTCTATTTATAAGTTCATAATATCTATTTATTAAGTATTTATGTGCTATTAATGAAATTTAATATTGTTACAAAATTATTATTTTAATTTATATGGTAAAATGGATCTTAATTTATAGCTACTATTTATATCTTATATATTATAGCTACTATTTATATCTTATATATTTTAATGTGATAGAGAGTTTAGATATATCTTAAAAGTAATTATAAAATATTTTGATTGTGAAATAAGAGATGGTCTTTGGGCATATGTGGTATTGATGAGCCATGGTATTAGCCCACGGTATTGTAACAAACCCTATTTACAAGTTAATAATATATATGGTAAAGTGGGCGTGAATATCCATGGTTAAAAGTATAGTCATATTTTAATATTGTAAGTTTATTAATTAAATTTAAAAATATTGTCATATTGTAAGTTTATCTGCTTGTTTATTAAATTTAAAAATGGTTAAAGAATCATTATTTTAATTTATAAAATAAAATGGATATTAACTTATAGCTACTACTTATATGTTATATATTTTAATGTGATAAGTATATTATGATTTTCTTTTATGTAAAAAGTTACTCATTACAATGTATCAAATTGAATTTTATTATTTTTGTTGCTTTTAACTTTTTACGTACACTACAACATCTCCTCCATACTGACTCTATATTACTTTTAACCTTTTATAATTATTTAATTGGGCTGACATGTAAATGTTTACAAATCCTTTATGTCTTATAAATTGAACATATTAATATAAATTCTACATATTGAGGCCGACATGTAAAAATGTTTACATACTTTCTTACATTACAACTACACATCTCCCCTATACTGGGTTGTAGAGCACCTCTCAGCACAATGAATCACAGGTTTCTCCAATAAACACATAAAATAAATAGGGTTAACAACATGCAGACTACATTGAAGAGAATAGAAAATAAAAAGCAGAGTAGCCCCAAAATGGACAGAAGAGTTGATGAGGATTGAAGATAAAAAAAAAACTAACTACGGTGTTGACGAGGATTGAAGATCAAAAAAATACTAAGGTGTTCTCTAGCCAGAAGATAAAACAACAGAACCCATATTGATAATTCCAAATTGTATTTTAAAGCTAGAAGTTCCAGATTATTTAACCTTTGGAAAGAAAAAGGCATAGCATGAATAAAAACGTACTCACATCAGTTAGGATGAGATGCAGATGATGAAAACATAGATTTAGATATTTATCAGGCAGTAGCTTATAATCAGTGACTCAGTGCCTTTGTAAGTTGTAACATAGCCATGTTCTGTTCAAGGTAACATAGATGCTAAATATACATTCACAACAATATCCCTGTGCAAAGAGAAGATTCCCTATGCTACTTCTGCTCTGGTTAAGACTAGTAAGATTGTCAGTTAATTTCTAATCTATCTATGCTTTCCCATACCAAACTTTGCACAATATCAAGGCGCAACCTATTCATAATGTCCACCTGTCTGATCAATTTATTCTGCTTTGCGAGAAAACTGATATATGAAGAAACAGGGGGAGATGATTTACCTTCCTCAGGTGGCAGAATCTTCCTTAAGCATTCTTCAAATTCTTTAGAATATTGACTAGAAAGTGCATCCCAAGTGTTTCGCAACTCTGATGATGACTTTCTATCACTTGGGTTTTCAGCACCATTTTGCTCAGTTTTAAGAGTAGTCAATATTGCAATTTCGGCTAATACTGCTGATGAATCCAAGAGAGTGCAAGACAAATCAAAATCTGAGACAATGGTAAATCGGCGGCTTGCTGAGTCACCCGGTTTCAACAGTGGAACTAAAGTTCTCTGAGAGAGAGGCTGAGCAGAAAAAAAATCTCTTTCTAGTTTTAAGGCATGATGATACAGCCTACCCAGCACTTCAAGTTCTTCCCCAGTTAGTGAAATGGCCAGTTTATCAAGCAACTCTTCAGTTTGTAATGCCGATGCCTGCATCAACCGTAGCTTCAATCAGTCAAAAGGTGCAGTCAATTTATTTTTCCTAATAAATGCAGAATATAAAAGAGTCTCCAAAACTGAAGCATGCAGATTGCTGCCAAAAGATATAGCCTGAGATATAAAAATAACCTCAAACTTTGCAGAAGAGTATGTTTCAATCCACTGCTTATATGGATGATTACTGCAATCAGGTTCCAGGGCTTTAGCAATCTCTTGGCCCAAGAAAGCATAAAGCCTCATGCAAGGGGTCATGGCACCCACTGTATACGCTGCTATTTTTGTTTTCTCAAAAGGAGTCACACTTCTGCTTGCTCCCTTCCCTCCTTCCACCTTGCCAGCAGCTGTTGCCAATAAAAATTCTGTGTACTTGACTGTTGCCGTATTGGGAGAGCACTCTTTTGCAAATTCAACGTCGCAGTCCTGCGCAGCGGACTTTCTTCAGCGATCTAATACTTTCTCCAATATACTCTCTCATAGAAAACCAGAAACGGCTGGATAGCAGACCAGACACAACCAAACAAAATAAATAAAGTAAAAATCTTTCTTTCTAAACCTCCAACTAATACTTACATTTTCACAAGGTGAATCCCTAGCGGCAATATATGGACCTGAGTTAAAACAAGCATGTCCATGCACATTGCTGGTTGTCTTACTAATATGATCATATTAGTTTAGATAGGTTATAAAATTTCTACATTGTTTACAACTACCTTAAGCAGCTTCAATGAAACTAATGACAGATATCATCTTAAAGATATCTTACACGAAGGTTTGTATAACTTTCTATGGCGAAAAAAAGATCCATTTTTTCATTAGGAATGTGGAATACATACAAACCATAAATTTGCAGTATAAAAGCCCAATCCAGGGGTACAGGAAATAATTGACAATTTTTTAAACAACCATGGAAAATACATTAACATAATAACACTTTCCCATTATCATTATCTAATATTACTAACTTGAATATTTTATGTATCAAGTGCAGTATAAGTATAAATGTCAAGCTACAAATGGTATAATACTAGAGAGCCATATATGAGATGGAGCATATTCTCACAGAAATCAATTAAGAGACTACAATTCAACAGAAGTATGTGCTGTCAAAGGCATAATACATACGACAAATTTAGCAGATATATTATTCGTGTGGTTTTCTGAATTGAACCAATAGTAAAATACTCAAACTTCAAACGATTTTTATTATCCCATGAATTAGCATTGTTTTCCATCTCATTTTGTAAAAAATATGCTATAACACAGTATGGACAAGTACAGTCATGGCTACCATTCACTTCAGAAATCATTTAAGTTAGCCCTACTTAAAAGCAGCTATTTAAAACATGATTGAAGAATGCTTCAATAAATTGGAAATGTCAAAAAAAGCCTGACATCATGTGATCTTAAGTTTATATAGGACCTACATGATGAACAACCAATAATTTTTTATCTAAAAAGTAAAATTCCAAGTATGATACAGGATCTGTTTAACTGGAAAACGTTTAATTAGAAAATGAACAATAAAACTGGGGAATACAAATTATTATATATTTATAATACAGTCAAAATCAATGGCATAAATCAACTTTGAGGTGCCTTATCGCACAGAGAAGCAGCATATGTTGAAATGAGAGGAGAACAGATAATTTACAACCCAGATCAGGATTGGTATTCATATAAGATGACTCAGATATGACCCAAATCCATCCCAGACACAGCTGATATGAAATCTTGTCCTGTATCCATTCAAAAACTAGAAAAATGAAAAGCTGTATAAAACCCAAAAGATCCATGAAGTCCCGGTACCTCATTTCACATCTGGTTTGCAAGGTTTCAAGTTATATTCAATTTTAAAGTCATATTTCCAAACTCATGAATGGCATTTTGTATGTTTATCCTATTTGTTTTGTATACATACTTCTCATTTGTATCTTTATATATGCAGTATCTAAACACACCTTATCCAAAATTTTATTAAAAAAACTTCTATATCCAAATCCATAGCCATATCTTAAAGTAATATCACAGTTTTGACCCCTAGATTATGAATGTATATGTAATGATGAGGCTATAAGCCTGGTCACATATGGTGTAATTAAAGTATGGCCATTGGCTTTGTAAATAAGTACATTTCAAATATAATATAAAGACCACTAAAGGCTGCAAATGACGAAAGAAAAGAAAGGGGTCTATGAGTCCAGAAGAGGGAAAGAAAGCAGTGTTTTAAAAACCGGCCAGACTAACTCAGATTCGGCCGCGCTGACTGAGCTAACCCACTAGCCGGACCGGCTCGATAGAAAAACCGCTCTGGAGGTCGGTTTGTGACCAAACCGGCCAAGCCTGTCACCGACTCAGCCGGTTCTGTCACAAATAGGCCGGCTCGGCCGAGTCTGAGTTAGACCGGCCGAGCCATGGACAATCAACCGTAGACCCCCACAAATGGCCCAAAACGGACCTCAATTCGGATTTTAATTCGTTTTTAAGGTTTTGGTATGTCCTCTAACCACTCCCAAGCCTATAAAAGCTACCCAACCCCTCTCATTTCCTCACAACTATCTCATTGCATTTGAGTGAGCATTTGTGAGAAATTTGTGAAGAGTTGTGGAGTTGGTTTTTGGCTCTGCGTGCTAGTACAGTTCAAGTTGAAGATCTTGATGAGGAGGAGGAGCCATGGGTTTCCCCCTCTGATTCAGAGTATGAATCAAAGGATCTTAGCGTGCTAGTATAGTTCCAGTTGAAGATCTTGATGAGGAGGAAGAGCCATGGGTTTCCCCCTCTGATTTAGTGTCTAAGCTGGAGGATCTTGCCTTGTCTAGCAGTAGTGACTAGTAATGTTTTGTTGTAGAGGCCATTTAGAGCCCCCTTGGTTATGTGTTTTGTTCTGATCTCTATATCATGTATGTATTGGACAGTGCAGTCGGTGCCATTTTGATATAATGGATATATTCATGAGCCTACTTTGATCATATGTTGTCTTTTGTCTATATTTTAATGCTTTATGTTTGGAAACATGAATGAAAATCTTTAAAATTATGTTTTTTTATAATAAAAAAATTAATATTTAATGTATTTTTTACAAAAACCGAGTCATTGAAACCAAACCGCCAGAATTGATACCGAGTCAGAGTCGGAGTTGACCTTCGGCCAGTTCGGAACCCGAGTCGAAGTTTTAAAACACTGGAAGAAAGTGCAGTTCTGGGCATAAAAAAAATAGAAATATTTTATTGCTACCAATCCTTTATCCATAGTTCTCTTAACTTTTGTCTATACTTATTGAATTATTCACCAACCTTGAGATTAGTTATCCCAGTAGAGATAACTGGGCTTATTATGAAAGCATGTGGTCTTTTCTTAACATGCAATATAATACATATAATTTTAGACATGCAGGAACTTCTATCATTCCTTATTCACTTGTATTTTTTCCCCTGCACTTATGCTGCCATGGGTTACTGTTAAACATTGCTGTCATGAAATTATTGTTATCTTCCTCCTAATCCCAGCCACCAGCAACTTATTACCTAGCACATCCCTTGCTGTAAATTAATTTATTACTGCAGATCTACTGAATGACAAGCACTACTGCAAATTTAACATGTAAATAAAATATAAGAGCAGAAGCAAAATAATCTAACCAATCTCATACACATGCACATAGATCTCTGCATTCAAATCTGTTTTTTCATTCATAATAATCTTCTGCATACAAGGTCTCCCATTCTGGGAAAATAGCCTTCTGACAAAAAATACAAATACAACAAAACCTGGAGAAATTCCAGTTGATCAAACCCTCCAAAGCCTGTCCTTTGATATTCCTAGCTGATCTAGATCCTTCTCTCTTACTGCCCCTTGCACTCCTCCCCAGACTCTTGCACACTTGGATGAAAGTCCTATGTCACTCAATCATTGAGATCTCACTATCTCATTGTGTCTTGTGCTCAAAGATGTGTCTTCTCCCTTAGCATAGCCTACCTTTTACAAGTTTGAGTTATTGACCAAATCCACAACCCTAATCTCCAAAGTGATTGACACTTGAGATTAGATCTCAACTTCACTTGAGATAAACAGTTGAGATTCATCTAATTCACTAATGCAAATAACCTTTGCATTTCTTTCGATTAAATTACTTTTTCTTATAAAAAGCAATTATTTTAAATATTACTTTAATTAAAGTATTTTGTTGAGGTTAAAGGTCCTTTGCATGACTTCCACACGTCTAAACACTTAGACTTGTGTAGAAGTATTTTTCTAATGCTACTATCATCAACACTCCCTCTTAGCAAGGAAGGTACTTCCTCAAGAGCCACCTGGAACTAATTTTCCCTCTGGTCCTAGCACAATGTCCCATGCATCATACTTCACTGTGGCTTTCCTCCAAATGTCCAAGTTTGCTACCTCTTCAAATACGCTACTCATCAATGCCATGTAGTTCAAAAACTTCTTCGAATGCCTGCTCTCCCTAAATGTGCTCCCAAGAACCTCCACATGCTCCTGACCATCCCTCAATGTCTTCTCAAACCACATGGGTCTCTTGACAAAACTAGAAGGAGCCATTGGCTCCTCCCCACCTAAAGGTTGACTCCCTTAACAAGAAGTCACTACATGTTCTTCTACTTTCGAAGCCTCCTATTTCTCGTCCTCTGTCACTGTTGGAGGAAACTCATGACACTTCCTAGATGCCAATTTCTCTTAAAACTTAACATCTCTGCTCACAATTGTCTTCCTATGCGCTAAGATGAAGACCCTATAAGCTTTTGAAGTCTTGCTATACTCGACAAATATCCCCTTTTTTCTCTTAAAACTTAACATCTCTACTCACAATTGTCTTCCTATGCGCTAAGATGAAGACCTTATAAGCTTTTGAAGTCTCGCTATACCCAACAAATATCCCCCTTTTTCCTAGAGGCTCCAGCTTCACCAAAGATCCTCAAGTGTCCTATCTCTAGCTTCACCCTAGTAAATGCCTTCTTTGGAGTCATGTTCCCCAAGATCATGTGACGAATCTTGTTCTACACATACACTACAGTGATACACGCCTTTGCGCATAAATCCTTGAAGCCATTGGAGGTGTACTCCCCCCAAGTCTGACCTCAAGACCTTGATCTTCTTGCCTGTTTGGTTCTCTACATGGGGGCATTGAATTCTCAAAGCTAACCGAAGACCAAATTCATGGCCTTCATGAAGAAGATGTAGGTTTTCTTCGAATAGTCACCAATAAATGCGACACATAGTATAGCACTCCTTGCACCAATGCCACTAACATCGGTCCACACACATTTGAATGAATGAGATCCAAGATCCCCTGGAAGCTACTCTCACGAATTGGAAAAGCAAAAGCAGCACTGGCATTCTTTCCATGTGCACAGCCTCTACACATGCTTTGTTTCTCAATACTAAACCCTAGGAGACCAACGGCGATCTCCTTGAATATTGGCAACACCCTGGAGTGCAAGTGTCCCATCATATTGTGCCATAGCTTTGAATGAATGAGATCCAAGATCCCCTTGGAGTTACTCTCGCAAATTGGAAAAGTAGTATTAGCATTCTTTCCAAGTGCACACAACCCTTGCACATGCCTTGTTGCTCAATACTAAACCCCGGGAGACCAATGACAATCTTTGTCGGTATTGGCAACACCCTGGAGTGCAAGTGTCCCATCCTCTTGTGCCATAGCTTTGAATGTATGAGATCGAAGATCCCCTTGGAGCTATTCTCGTGAATTGGAAAAGCAGCATTGCCATTCTTTCCAAGTGCACACAACCTTTGCACATGCTTTGCTGCTCAATATTAAACTCTGGGAGACCAATGACGATCTCCCTTGGTATCAGCAACACCCTGTAGTGCAAGTGTCCCATCCTCCTATGCCATAGCTCAAACAGGTTTTCTCTTCAACCTATACAAGTTGCCCTCTTTAAACCCAATGACCATTGTTGTGTTTGGACTAGTATCCTCTAAAAGAATAAGCCCCTACCCTTTCTTAAACATCACCTCATATCCTCTCTCCTCCATCATTGAGACAACTTAATGGTTCCCTCACCCTTCATTGCATACTTGGCATCATTAGCAAGCTCCAAATGAACCCCCAAGTCTTTCTATGTCAAATTGTTAAACAACTCCCATGTTTTTTTCATATTGCATGATGCACCATTATCCAAGTACCAAGCACTCTTGGTGATGGTGTTGGTAGATAGACAAGAGACTAATGAGAAGTCCTTGAACTCTGCTACAAATTCATAAATATGCACCTTTGTTGGTGTTGCTATTTGTTGTGACTTTCCCTTCCCCTTCTTCTCTGGACACTATGATGCATAGTGCCCATTCCTGTGGTAATTGAAGCACTTGAGCTTGCTCAAATCCTCATTTCTTATTTGTGATCCTTCATCATTACCCTTGGAACCCTTCCCTTTGCCCTTCTTGGCCATAAACTGACCAGTGCCAGGTTCTCCTCTACATCTCCTTGCATGTTGTCCTTAGAATCCTCCCCAACCTCTTCCTAGATGCAATCATCCTAAAGCATCTCCCATTTAAGAAGTTTCTCTCGAGCACAAACTACCTTGAAAAATGTTTCCCATGGCTTGTGAACAAACTCCCTTGAAAAATGGTTCCCATGGCTCGTGAACCCATTCAAAGCCATGTTGATGAGTTTTGTCTCATCCACTTTCTCCCCAATGGTTGCAAGTCAATCTTGTATGTGGATGATCCTCATGAAGTAAACTAGTAACATTATCAAACCTTGACATCTAGATGGATCCAAACTTGTTCCTCAATATCATTATCATGTTCATGTTGTCACTCTACAACAGGCCCACTAGAGCCTTGAACATCTCCCTAATTGTCTTCTTCTCTGCCAAGTGAGGGTTCAAGTGATCCTTCACGGCATCCATGATGAGCCACTTAGCTTTAAATTCCCTTTCTTAGGGGCCACCAACTACATTACATCTATTGGTAGTTGAGTTTCCTTATCAATAATCTCCCAAAATTCATTTTCTTTCAATAACAAGGTAATCCTTGCATTTTGCGGTAGGAAATTAGATGCTCCATCCAACCAATCTTCAAACCTAAGACTAGTTGTTGCCATTACTAGATCTAATCATTTTGATGCATTGTGCCTAGTCCTTCTAGCACCCACAAGAAAAAATGTTGTTGGTTTATAAATCTGCGAAGATCTTTTGTGGCTCTATGTTTTGATCCTTTAAAGCACCCACAAAAGATAATTTTTGGGCAAACCCTTGACCAATACAACCTCCCTCTAAGGAATGACCTCCACCAATCACTGCTAGCAAATTTGCATTATCCTAGCACCCTGCATATGGCCATTGTCCTACGCACCCTACTGCCTAGAGTGCTCTTTACTCGACTTGCATACAACTTTGTACTTCAACCTTGGTTGTATGGTGGTTGTCCTTAGCATCCTCGTTGTCATACGTTTTTGTATAGTGAATTGTTATACTTGCATTGTGTATTACCTTATGCGGTTGTGTACGGCGACACATAGTCTTGCATGTTGTGATTAGTTTGCCTCTCATGCATTTGCTCTGACAATCGTGACTTCATACCCCATACTGTACTGTCGACTTTTAGGCCCTACATCTTGTCACTGCAGCCATCCAAAAAAAATGTTTTATTCTTTTTCTCTGACGCCATATGGTACAATCGGTTTTTTATTTATTGTATGCCTTGATGGTTGTTGAAACCATCATTGTGCATACGGATGTCTCTTTCTTTTACAATCATTGGCCCGACTACGTACGACCCCTGCAACTCCTATACAATAGCTACCCTTGTACTTATGGTTGCCTCCACATGGGCTACTAATATACTATACATTTACCTTGTGCAATACTCAAGATTGATCTTCCCTCAAAGATAATGCTCTGATACCATGTTAATTTTCTCTAAACCCAACCACCGACAATTTATTAACCTAGCATATACCTTGCTAAATAACTTATTACTATATATCTACTAAATAAAAAACATTGTTGAGATTTTAACACGTAAATAAAATATAACAGCAGAAGGAAAAAATCACACTAATTTCATACACATGCACACAAATTTTTGCCCTTCAAATATGTTGTTTCATTAATAATAATCTTCAACATACAAGGGCTCTCATCCTCAGAAAATGGCCTTCTGAGGAAAAATACAAATACAACAAAACCTGGATAAATTCCAATTGGTCAAACCCTCCAAAACCTACCCTTCGAGCTCATTGGCTGATCTAGATCCTTCTCTCTTACCGCCCCTTGTAGTCCTTGGACTCTGCACACATGGATGAAAGTCCTTCACCCAATCATTGAGATCTCACTATCTCACTATGTCTTGTGCTCAAAGATATGTCTTCTCCATTAGCCTAGCCTTATTTTTTATAAATTTGGGTTATTGATCAAATCCACAACCCTAATCTCCAAAGTGATTGATGACATAAGATCAATAGTTGAGATCCATCTAATTCAGTAATGCAAATAACCTTTGCATTTCATTAAATTAAATAGCATTTTCTTATTAAAAACAATTACTTTAATTATTCCTTTAACTAAAGTAATTTAGTGAGGTAAAAGGTCCTTTGGATAACTTCCACGCATCTAGACACTTATACCTATGCATAAGTACCTGTCCATTGCTACTATCATGAACAATTATGAACACTATAAATAAAGGTTATGGGTATTTATTATTTAAGGAAACTTCATTACAGCTAGTAATTCTCAACTCGCGACATTAAATATTCCTTGGTTAGTCTACAATGGGAGGGGATCATGGTATTTGATGAGAGCAAAGAAACTTAGTTACAGCTAGTAATCCTTGATTCCAAGCGTTAGATATTCCTTGGCTAGTCTACATTGTAGCACTAGAGGGAAGTGGGATAGCCTAAGGGACTATTTAATAGAGAAGGGGATCCCATTCCTAGTGTGGTGTAGGATGAAGGGGAAGAAATGTTGGTTGAGTGGTATCGTTGTACGACAAGCCAAATCCTACACCTCCAGTCAATCCAGCCATTTCAGGCACTAATGATATTTCCACGTCCTCCTGATGGTTTCAATTAACCTATGGTTTTTCTACTTCACTTGGAATTTACCAGTACTGTGGCATAATGTATTGCATAATGAAGTCTTGGTCAATAGATCTTTTTGTATGTATCTAGTTATTATGTGAACATTTGAAATAAAAGACATTAACTTTTACCGTTGATCTAGTTTCCAACTTGGCAGACCACGGCAAAAGGATTTTTATATTACTTAACATGGTATCAATTTAATAAAAAAAAGTTTATTTACAAACAAAAAACAAAATCCCACTTAAGTTGCATCCACAATGCAATTGAATTGTTTTTGGATTAACCCATTCCTCCAATCGCAGTTCAAAGGGGTTTGGGCAAATTACATTACTAACTCAAATTATTAACAATTGCAAAGTAACAAGAAAACATAAATATTGAAAACAAACAAAAGTGTTACTCTTCTACAATGTTATATTATGTCTGAACACTCTTATCCATAAGTTAAATTTTCTATCCCTTGGTTATCGAATTATCTCATTTAAATAATCTAAGTTAACGTATGCTCTACTTGATGGTCGACCATGCATTCCAAGATACCAAAATGATCTAAATGACTTTGTCTTCCATATTTTAGAGGGAATTATCAAATATCTAACTTAATATTTTTCTATGACTAATAAGTCTCTACTTTTTTGTCTTCTTTTTTCCCTGGTCATAACTGGGTTTAACTTATCAAGGCATTGGTGGGCATTAGTAAATATTTGTCATGTGACATGACGACACAAGGACATTTGACACAGACCCTCAAAAAATGATGCACAAGACATTAAAAAAAAATTGTCTTCATGACCAAAGGAGAATTGGAGGAGATTTGGAATAGAACATGGTGATTTAGGAAGGAAGGTCCAAACCTAAGGAAAATCTTAGAAATTCCATCCTAAAATTGACATTCAGGTAAATGAGGGTGTGGTTCTTAGCGGCATTGTAAGGTCTTTGGAAAAGGATAGAAATAATGCTCACAAACATACAAGGTAAATGTACAAATCCAAGACCTTCAAGCTAAAAAAGGAAAGGAGGAAATTACTCTAGAACAAGAGGAGCTTTTATGGCCGACACAGCGAAGTGTAATTGATCATAGTTTTGGGTTACCAAGGCTTTTAATCATCCAAAAAAAGATCGTCAGAGAAATATCCTTAAGAGGAACAATCTAAAGGTAGAGGAAACTATGGATAGGGTCTGTTGGTGTCCCATGTTTTGATAGTTTGGCAAATCAAAAGACAAGGCAACATCAGAACCAATCTTTAGAGTTACAGGATCTAGTCCTCCTATTCTCAGAGAGGGATCTCTCAAATGTTTGTTTGCAAAAGTTTATACAGGGTCAAGAAGGGATCCAAGAAAACTAGGAGAAACTAAATCATGAGAAGGAAAAATTCAAAGGAGCGAAGGTCATCTCGATCGAGTCTATTGTAGGGTTGACAGGCAAAGCATTAATTAGTAAATTTAGTAAATTTGTGCGTAGACAAGTGATAAAAGTTTCTTTGTATAAGTCAATGGAGAAGGAATGGATAAATTTACTTGGTCAATGGCTACATCATGATTTACCATATCTTGGTTCACGTTTGGTTGGCATTCAAATTTAGGAAGGGTAAAACTATTGAGAACATTATGAGCCAAAAAAATGGTTTTGGAGAGCTTCCTACTTAGACATGCGAAGATGGTATCCTCAGTTCGATCTATCGAAGGATTTATTACAAGTGCAACCCATCTATGTGAAGATGTCACAGCATCCAATGGAGTTATGGAAAATTGATATCCTAAAGGCTATAGGAGGAATCTTGGGAAAGATCATAGACAATTTTAGCAAAAATGTGGACAAGAAAATCTTTAAAATCCTAGTGGAAGTTGATACCTGGGTTTACCAAATAAGATAAGATAAATTTTCCTGATGTCCACAAAATGACCATAAATAGGTCAATGTGACAACTAGGCATTCAAATTTAGGAAGGGTAAAACTATTGAGAACATTATGAGAATAAAAATGGTTTTGGGGAGCTTCCTACTTGTACATGAGAAGATGGTATCCTCAGTTCGATCTATCGAAGGATTTATTACAAGTGCAACCCATCTATGTGAAGATGTCACAGCATCCAATGGAGTTATGGAAAACTGATATCCTAAAGGCTATAGGAGGAATCTTGGGAAAGATCATAGACAATTTTAGCGAAAATGTGGACAAGGAAATCTTTAAAATCCTAGTGGAAGTTGATACCTAGGTTTACCAAATAAGATAAGATAAATTTTGGTAGATTGGAGGTTTCTGTGGTGTAGTTTTTTAGGTGTAAGAATCGGAATAACCACAGTTGTCATTTTTAGTCTGTGGTTATTCCAATTCTTACACCTGAAAGATAAATTTTACTAATGTCCACAAAATGACCAAAAATAGGTCAATGGGACAACTAAGTACAACATTGTGAAATACAATGAGGACAAGCAAAGGCTACTCTTAGAAAACCATGATATAACCAAATCTAATCTATGTTGAAAAACAGATCTAAAGTCTAAAGATTAAAATCACATGGCAGAAAAATAAAGCAGAAAAGTGGATACTTGCAAGTAGTACAAAAATCCAAGGACCAAAAGCACCAAAACTCTAGAGGGGGATGTCTCACCTAGAAAGTGATCAACCCACCTAAAGCTATATCTCCTAACATCTGAGGCCATAGGGAAGAAAATCTTGATAAACAACACATCAAAGGATCTGGAAGAGCCAAACCAACGTTGTCAGACTCAAACTATTTTAAGACTCAACTGGTCTATGACTCAAAAAGAATCGATAGACTCTTTTTAAAGCCTTTTCAAACTTGGAAAAGAGAAATAAATACTAAAAAAATGGTTTGGCAAGTTTCAATAGAGTCTAGAGAGTTTGAGAAAAATCTGGTGACTTTCAAAGGAAGTTTCAGAGGAGTATAGATATAAGATAATTTTATTGATGTATGATTTGTGACCACAAAAGTAGGTTAATGAGGTTGAAAAGTACAACTAGAATGAATACAATGTGGGAGTGCAAGGGCATCTCCTAGAAAATGCCAAAATAATACAAAGAAATAAACCTACATAAGTATGTCATTAAAACATATGTATAAGACCATGACAAACGTATGGTGATACAAAACATTATGTGAGTTTGTCTGACACTGGAAAGTTGGACAACCCAACCCAAGAACCTGTCAAGAGAGGGAAATCACACAGTGAGGACGATGATGTCAAGATCTCCCAGGTCTAATGACCAAAGGTGTAAGGGGCAAACCAAGGGCATAAGAGAGTTTCAGAAAGCCTATTGAGTGGGGAATATGACAAAAGGGTGTATAAGAGTTACTATTTTCAGCATTGACTCAAGGAGACTCGAGAATCCAAAAAGAATACGATAACACTAAGCAAAACAACCTAATCTCAGAATTTGCCTATGAAATGTTTCCTTGTTTAGATGTTGTAACCCGCAACTATGATTGACATGAAGTATCATCTATGTTGGTTTTATGTGAGTCATCCTAGGGTTTCACTCACACATCACAAATGGCCTCCCAAGATCTCACAAATCTAATAGTTAATGTGTTGTTATTGTCTCCTTTCCTTCTGATAACTCTATCTACTAGAAGCACCAAGAAAAAAGGTTCAAGTGATAATTGGTTGAACAAGGTCCTATCTAGACTATAGAGGGCAGAGCGAGTCAGATCTAAATCCAAGGGCCTCCCTCATGTACAAGGCTTGGCATCTCTAGTTCAGGAACTGAAAGAAAGTGGAGAGAATTTAGAGACTCACATAGGAAATTAAAATAATTGAGTAAATGAAGATTCAACCTCTAGATTATTGGAACATTGCTTTCCAATGTCTAAACTACTGAGAAATAGGGCACCTAGGGGAAATTGCCCAAAATTTAATAGGAGTCTAGCAAACTCAGAGGGGCATAAAGATCAAAAAAATGAATAAACTCAACCAAGGATAAGAATGCTCAGATATAAGAGTCTCCAAAAAAAAACAATCTTGAAAGCAGTGATGGGTCAACAAAGTGCATTAAAAGGAATGAAAGCATCTCTATTATATTTCATCTTCCAAGGACAAAAATAAGGGTAAGATGTTGATTGAAAGAAGTATGCTAAGGGAGAATTCTTAAAAGGACTAGGAAATACTCATATCCCATAATGATAATAAGGTTCCCTCTGAATAGGAGATAAGTTATGGAAAATCCTACCCCATCATATATAGCACAAAATTGTCGAGTTTTATCATTAAACAAGAAAGTAAATAGGAGTTTAAGTTAAACCAAGGACTAGGAGTAGAAGATTCATAAGATTAGGTACCAAATTAAGGTCAGGGAAGGAAACAACCCTAAAAGAAGATCTAGGAAGTGAAGGTGGTTTGGCTATTGATACTAGATAGCCTACCTCTACAGGAAGAAAGTCTTTACTATCCCTAGCAAAGAAGAAAGCAAAAAAAAAAAGACCATAGAAGAAAAACTTATGACTCTAAAGCAATCAATTAGAGCAAGAAGTGACTCAGAGAAGGTGAAACCATGATTATTGTATCCCTAGATGTCAGAGATGTAGAGGATGCCCATAAAAAGCTAGTCATCAAGAGATGCTTGAGCCTTCAAAACACTCAAACCAAATGTAGTGTTGGTTCAAGAGACTGTGTGAAGGCTCAAAGGTAGTAAACATTCTTGTCTTCTTATTTATAAGATTGATCCATTTGTACTATGCATGCAAAGGGTAATTTCATCAGTTTTGTTACAAGGTGAAACAACAAATTGGAACTCATTCAATCTTCCTTTCAAAAGAAAAGGAAGATCATGTTTAAGCACGGTCCTTATGATGAAAGAATGAATCTCTGGGATAGGTTTAAAGATCAGCGCTAGGTTCCAAAGGATAAAGTGATCATTGGGGGATATTGGACATTGGATAAACCAACGATCCCCGTGTGTTTTGCGACATGGCCTAACCGCCTCTCATGGATCCTTATCTCTGGCGATGTGATCGTCAACTAACACCTGCGGGTTTTGGTTTGTAAATTTATGTAAATGTTCTATGCTTGATGCAACTTTACTTTTCACTACAGCAATCACATAAACAATCAAGTAAAACGCTGATAAAACATACCAGTGGATCTACAAAAGACAAACCAGAAATAGAAAGTGTGGTGGTGCGTTACGGCGGTCAACAAGATGCTTCAACCAGCGAAGTCTCCTTGGTCAGCAACCCAGCATGTGTCACAACAGCGCTCAAAACAGCCACACGGTCAACTCAAAGTCAACCCTAGAAAAGTCAACGCAGAACAGTAGTAATAAAAGTCAATGCAACTCGGTCTTTGGTCAACCTTTGACCTCGGTTGTGCCAAAATGTACGGCCTTCCAAAATCGAAGTCTCCACCAAAAATCAACGCCTTTGGACATGCATTGACCAAAGTCAACCTTGGTCAAACTTGCATGGAAACCCTAGCAGCAGCAGATTTCTCTTCGTCCTTCTTTCCCACGTGTGAACCGAAATTGCCTCCAAGGAGCTCGAACCAATCAAAAGAGGAGAGATGATGTGTGAGGATGAGATGATGAAATGTCCTCCAACGTTGACTCTATTTATATCAATCACTGAGGTGTGTGACACATTTGCTGAGGGTGTAAAACCTTAAGGCCGACCTGCACATATTTTGAAAGTATTAAAAATAAATTCAAAATAAATGTTTTGCTCATCGAATCAAGATGATTTTTAGATCGATCTTGCACCTCTTCGAAAGAGGAACCCAATAAAATATTGGTGTCTTCATCTGAGCATCACAACATGGAGTTTGGACCTAGTTGTCCAATTTTAACACTCCCTCTCAACTAGGGAGAACTCCATCACCTGTTCAATCAAACATCATGTGTCATCCCGCCGTAACTCGCTTTGTTGGACTCTTTATTTCAGAACAAAAGTGGGTCAGTCACAAAGACATCATTCTTGGCTGACAGATTCAGCCCAGAGGTCTGAAACCTCTATAGGACTCACAAAGAGTCTCATACCAACCCGAAGTTGGTTTACCTAACCCGAAGTCAATTGGAGGTCCGAAACCTCACTATACTTGATCCCAGATCAAGTGGTTAGGCCGTGCTATCCTAGATAGAGAGTATGGCAATCTCTGATGCGTCCATCAATCTTTGCTACTAGTCTCTAGCTTTTCCCACCTCATTGGCCAAATGAGAGGTACCTCCCATGAGCCCTGAACTCAATGGGCAGGATGCATACGGGGCACAGATAATGAGAGGTGAACCAACTCAATAATCACAACGATGGGGCCCAAGCACACCAACAAGGTTCGACAAGCCTAGCCCTGTGGTTGCTTATAGCTCCGAGAAGCTATCCCCAAAGCCCCCCAGAGCTCCCATAGCTCATCGTCCAATAGGACCCACATCATAGCGTTGTTCCACGACACCAAGACTCTCACGGAAGGTTAGGAACTTGACCTTCCCCAGAGGCTTTGTGAGAATATCCGCTACCTGCTCATCAGTTCCTATATGATCGAGCCTTACGGCGCCTTGCTGTACCATATCCCAGATAAAGTGGTACCTGATATCAATATGCTTGGATCGATCGTGGAACATTGGATTCTCGGACAAGCGAATCCCACTCTGGTTATCACAGAGTATCGCGATGGTATCTAGCACATGTCCGAACAACTAACTAAAGAGCTTTCGCAACCAAACTACTTCACAACAGACCATACTCGCTGCAATGTATTCGGCCTCCGCAGTGCTCAAAGCCACCAACTTCTACTTCCTGCTCATCCATGATATCGAAGCAAAACCAAGATTGAAGCAGCATCCTGATGTGCTCTTACGATCCACCACACTGCCAGCCCAATTGGCATCAGTATATCCAAGGAGTGTCACGCTCCCGGCAGTGTATCTCAGCCCATGGTTTATCGTGCCCTGAAGATATCTCGGAAGATTCTTGGCACCAACCCAGTGAAAGTGATGAGGCTCAACCATCTGTTGACTCAAAGTGTTCACTACAAAACATATATCTGGACGAGTGTTCACTAAGAACATCAGAGCCCCTACGAGTTGACGATACTCAGTAGGATTTGCCAATACGGGCCCAGCAGCACTGCCACTCAACTTCTTAAAGTTGAGCTCCATTGGTGTCAACACGAACTTGCAGTCCACCATACTAAATCTTTCCAGAAGCTTCACAATGTATTTTCCTTGAGAAAGGAAAATCTCGCCAGGTCTCTGCCAGACCTCCAAGCCTAGGAAATAGTGCATCAGTCCTAGGTCCTTCATCTCGAACTCAGCAGCGAGCTCCCACTTACACTGATGAATGAGAGGGTCAGCACCTATCAGGAAGAGGTCATCCACATACAACACCAAAATCAGAGGCTTCTCTTTGACAACCTTGAAGTAAAGGTTCGGATTAGCATTACTACGAGTGAAGCCCAGCTTCATCAGGTAGCCATCTATCCTCCCGTACCAAGCTCTGGGTGCTTGCTTCAGCCCATAGAGGGCTTTCTTCAACCTACAGACATGAGTGTCCCGATCCTAGACTTTGAACCCCAGAGGTTGCTCTACATATACCTCTTCCTTTATCGCACCATGCAAAAATGCGGTCGTCACATCCATCTGATGGAGACTCCATCCTTGCGTAGCAGCAAGGGCTATAATAGATCGAATGGTGGTATATCGGACCACAGGTGCAAATATGTGATCATAGTCTATGCCTTCCTTTTGAGAGAAGCCACAGGCAACGAACCTTGCCTTGAACTTTTCAGCACTTACATCAAATCCATGCTTGATCTTGTAGAGCCATTTCAAGGTGACAACTGCTTTGTCCTTCGGTCTTGGAACCACATCCCAAACATCATTCTTCATTATGGACTCATACTCTTCGTGCATAGCATCCTTCCAGACTTGATGCTTTACGGCTTCCTCAAAAGATCCAGGCTCAAATTGTACAATAGTACTCATGGCTGCTAAATACCCTTGGTATCTACTCGGCTTCTTGCTTTCACGGAATGTTCCCCTTGGGGCTGCATGTCCCTCAGCATTCTCGAGAGTGTCCCTGAGCCATGATGGTCTCTTTCCCAGTGAAGGAGGTGGATCAATCGGGTCCATCGATCCTTCAACATCAGGCATCGTCTCGTCCTTTGGTCCTTCTTGATCTCCAGGCCTTACTTCATGGTCTTCCTCAAATCTCGGAAAATTGACTACTTTCCTCGGGGAAGCATCTTCGTCAAAGGTGACATTGTGGCATATCTCCACTTCCCTTTAACCAAGCACATAGACTCTATAGGCCTTTGAAGTTTCACTGTAGCCCACAAACATTCCTTTCTTCCCAGAAGCATCCAGCTTGCTCCTCTTTTCTTTCGGCACATGAAAATAAACAAGACATCCAAAAACTCTAAAATGTGAGACATCAGGTTTCTTACCAGAGAAAACCTCTTCGGGAGTTTTGGAGTCTAGAGCGAAATGTGAGCATTGATTTTGTATGTACACGACAGTGTTTGCAGCTTCTCCCCATAGAAACTTCGGTAGACCTTGGTCACATAGCATGGCACAGGCAACTTCCACAATGGTCCTGTTCTTTCGTTCAGCAACACCATTTTGCTCAGAAGTATAGACAGTTGTGGTCTCCTGCTTGATGCTAGCTTCTCTGCAAAAGTCCTTGAACTCGTTTGTCTCATATTCAGTGCCATTATCAGTTCTCAAAATCTTGATCTTCTTCCCTGTCATATTGTCCACCAAGGCTTTGAAGGTACGGAACCACATGAAAGCCTAATCCTTCTTCTTTAAGAAGTATATCCAGGTCTTGCGAGAGAAGTCATCTATGAACATCATATAATAAGAACATCCTCCCAAGGATGTCACGGGCAGCACACCAAATAGATCAGAATGGATCAATTGCAAGACATCAGATGTCTTTGTGACACTTGAGGGGAAAGGTCCCCTTGTATGCTTTCCTTCGGCACAACCCTTACATACACCTTCATGATTATTTGAAAACTTGGGCATCCCTGTCACCACCTTCCTTGCTTCGGGAAGGGCCTTGTAGTGAAGGTGTCCAAACCTCCGGTGCCATAGTTCAGTCTGTCGGACAGTATCACATGTCATCGATCCCAGTGGACTTCCTCCAACCTGGTAGAGTGTATCCACTCTAAACCCAATCGTGATAGCTTCCTTGAAACTCCTCTTCCACATGCGCACCTTTCCATTAGTGAATGCCACATTGAAACCTTTGTCTTCCATGGCCGATATAGACACAAGGTTCTTCTTCAAATTAGGTACATATAGTACATCCTGCAAGCGGAGGACTTGACCTTGAGACAAGTGGAGGGTCACAGTCCCTGTCCCTTTCACGGGGTATGTGGCATTGTCTCCAAGTATAATTTCCAGATTAGTATCCTTCTCAACCATATCAAAGAGTGCTTCCTTGAACCTAGTGATGTGCCTTGAGGCACCATTATCTATCAACCAGACATCCATAGTGTCAGGTGGAGATGCAGCAAAGAGAGTAGATACAAGAATGTATTCATTTCTTTTATCAACAACATTTGATTCCTCATACCTGGAGTTTCTTGACCTTTTGAAAGGTTGATCATTTCCGCCAGAGGAAGCCTTCCTCTTTCCCTTGAACTTGTTGTTCCTTTGATTGCCATTCCTCCGGTTGTTGTTGTTGTCATCACCAATGTTGCAGGAAACGTCCCCCCCCCCCCCGGCTCCAAGCCCCGAAACGCGTCCCGTACGGATCCGAACCGCAGATCCGAATTTCGAAAACGTGGTTCGCAAAAAAAATTGTGATTCTTGGAAATCTGGATCCGTACGTCCGGATCCGCGTTTCCGTACAGCGGATCTGTGAAATCCATCGTACGGAAGCGCCGCGATTCCTATACGGATCCGTACGGATCGCCAATGGTTCCGTACAGCGCCATACGGATCCGACTAATGTAGGTCAAAAAAGCGATTTTTTTTATTTTTTATTTTTTTTATTTTTGTCTTTGGTTGGGTTAGTAGGTGAGTTAGTGCTGAGTTAGGGATAGGATGAAAAAAATATAAGCTCTCTTTTACCTCCTTAGATGTTTCTTAGATGCTCCCTCATGGTAATGTTAAATTCTTAAAGTAAAAGTGACATTCTCATTTATTTTTCATTTTCATCCTTTTACTTAATTTTTAACAATACCATGAAATGACTCGGGATGTTTGAGAGTGGTTCCAGCCTGATCGGACTTCATATGGGTTTGATCAAAATTGGGCAATTTTGACTAATGTCCCTAGATAATCGAGGTAGAGGCAAAGGCTAGACAAGAGGAAAAGAATCTAGATTATAGATGGTTGATGCATCTAAATGGTTGATGCTCAAATAATTAATCATTAATGTACAATGGATGTCATATCTATCTTGATTTATGTACAAATATGCATGCTTCCATATCTTCTATAATTAATTTGGTATTTTGGATATTTTTTTAATATAAATGCAAAAAAATAAAATAAAAAAATATATATATAGTAGACGCTTCGCTTCCTAGATTTTTTGGAAATGACGCTTCCGCGTCCCCGCTTCCAAAAAACATCCCCGCTTCGTGCAACGTTGGTCATCACCATCATGAGAATCCTTCTTGAAAGGACATTCTCTAGCATAGTGACCTGTCCTATGACAAGTGGAACACTTGCCCTTCTTTCCTTGGGCCCCTGCTTTTCCGTTGTTCTTTGGACCACCAAAGTTCTTCTTCCTAGAATGAGCAGTGTAGGTGGCATTTCCTTCATTTCCATACTCCTTCATTCTAGTCTCTTCTTGAACGCATCTCAATAGTACTTCGTCAAAGTCAGGTATCACATTATTATTTAGAATGGTAGTGTTGAACACATGCCATTCGGATGGGAGACCTCCAAGTGCGGTGAGTACCATTTCTCGATCAGCTATTGTCTCCCCAATAGCCAACAGATTGTTCCTGATCTCGGTCAGCTTCAAAAAGTATGATTGGACAAACTCATCCCTGCCTTTCTTCAGATTCTTGAAGAATAGTACTTGATTTGCATTATTGACCTTGAACATAAGGATCAACTTATCATACATCTCTTTGGATGTGCCCAACTCAGATATGCAGGCCACCAGACTCTTATGAATGGATTCACTGATCATCAGCTTTGCTTTGATCTCCCCCTTCTTGTACTTGGTTTTGGCAGCAGCATTAGCAGTGGATGGAGGTTCTTGGATTTACCCTGCACATAGTCCATGACATCTTGGTCTTCCAATTTAAGATCCAATATCATCTTCCAAGCATGGAAGTCATCATTCCCAGTCAGTTTGTCATCCTCCTTGAAGCCATAGTTTGTGGAACCCTTTTTCTTCTTCGGTGATTGCTACAAATAGGGCTTGTCTTCACCTCAGCTCTGATACCATGTAAATTTATATAGATGTTCTATGCTTGATGGAACTTTACTTTTCACTACAGCGATCACATAAACAATCAAGTAAAATGCTGATAGAACATACCAATGGATCTACAGAAGACAAACCAGAAACAGAAAAATGTGGTGGTGCGTTACGGCGGTCAACAAGATGCTTCAACCAGCAAAGTCTCCTTGTTCAACCAACCTAGCATGTGTCACAACAGCGCTCAAAACAGACACACGGTCAACTCAAAGTCAACCCCAGAAAAGTCAACGCTGCCTAGAAAAGTCAACACAAAACAGCAACAATAAAAGTCAACGCATCTCGATCTTTGGTCAACCTTTTACCTCGATTCTTGTGCCAAAATGTACGGCCTTCCAAAATCTAAGTCTCCACCAAAAATTAGCTCCTTTGGACCATGCGTTGACCAAAGTCAACACTGGTCAAACTTGGGTGGAAACCCTAGCTGCAGCAGATTTCTCTTCGTCCTTCTTTCCCACGTGTGAACCGAAACTGCCTCCAAGGAGCTCGAACCAATCAAAAGAGGAGAGATGATGTGTGAGGATGAGATGATGAAATGTCCTCCAACATTGACTCTATTTATATCAATCACTGAGGCGTGTGACACATTTGTTGGGGGTGTAAAACCTTAAGGCCAACCTGCACATATTTTGAAAGTATTAAAAATAAATTCAAAATAAATGCTCTGCTCATCAGAAAAAGATGATCTTTAAATCGATCTTGCACCTCTTCGAGGAGGAATCCAATAACAATATTGGTGTCTTCATCTGAGCATCACAACATTGAGTTTGGACCTAGTTGTCCAATTTTAACACGGTTTAATGGCAATCACAATTCCCAACAAGTGATATCAGAGCATAGGTCATGAGTTCGATACAAACCCAGCTCACGTTGGGTGGGAGATTGTTGGACATTAGATAAACCAATGCTCCCTATGTGTTTTGCGACATGGACTAGCCACCTCTCATGGATCCTTATCTCTACGATGTGAACGTTGACTAACACCTGCGGATTTTGGTTTAACGACAATCGTGACTCTCAACAAGGGAGACCTATATTTGACTTGAAGGCAGGGTAAGTATGAGGAGAAAATTCTAGAAATGATCCACTAGCAAACTATTTTGAAAGCTATTTGAGGAGGTATAAATTTGCCATATGGAGCCTATCCAATTGCTGTCAACTTTGAGGAGTTGGAAAAGGGAAGTTTCTAAAAGGATATGTAGATATCTAACTATAGAAAAAATGTGTAGAGGAAAGGAAGAATGAAATTCTACATTGAAGGGGAAGCCACAAATCACTTCCTAGTTCTATTACAAATAGAAAAGGAAGACCTTAAGCCCCTTGATCCCTTCAATTTCAACTATAAATGGGTAGAAGAAGAAGAGTTCAAAAACCCTATCACGCAAAGCTAGAAAAAATGACCCAAAATCAAGAAAAACTATATTCCAAATGGAAAAAAATCTAAAACAAGTGATATAAATGGTGGGAAGGTGGGCTAAGATTGAATCAAAAATGACACCATAGGTCATAACATAGATGGAGGAGCATGTAAAATTGTTGTTATAAAACAAAGGAGTCTTTTCAAAAGAGAAATTAAAAATTCTACAAGATTTAGAAAGAGAAAATGGATTTTGATGGTGCAAGAAAAGGTGGAAGGTTGAAGAGAGGAGCAATCTATTTAGTAAAAGGGGATCAAAACACAAAAGAAATCATATCTATGCTAAACACAGAATATGCATTAGAACTACGTGGAAGATAAGAAAGATAAGGAGGGTGTCTCAGACAAGAAAAATTAGTAAATAGTAGATGTGGGACTAAACTATTTTAGTGAATTGTTTCGAAAACATTGAAAGTGGTCTCCTTTCCAAGGATGATGGAGAATCATGACAATGAGGAATTAGAAACTGATGTCACAAAGAAAAAATTTAGTTGTTTTATCATCCTCAAAAAGGTAAAAAGTCCAGGCCCAAATGGGTTCACTGTAGAATTTTACCGGGGATTTTATGAGATAATAAACAAAAACCTTCTAGAGGTGAAGGAATTGAGGCTCTCAAGGAATATTCTGGAGGAACAACCTGACTCTTTAGACTACAAACAAATATTTTTGTGCAATTTAGTATATAAGATAAAATCAAAGATTCGGATCAATTAAAAAGAATGTTATCTAATTATATATCTTAATAACAATTTGCCTCTCTTTAATAGACAAATTCAAATGCAATGGGGACAACACAAGAAATCCTTCACTCAACAAAGGTTAGAAAAATATCCAGGCCATGGTAATGAAGCTAGACTTGGCCAAGGCTTATAACAAGGTGAATTACTTATATGATATATCCTATGTTGCACGGGGACCCGTCCCCACCAAAATTCATGGTCATTCCCTTGTCCCAACAATCTAAGTACTTTGGAACTCGTAGGAAATGTCCCCAATAGGCCAAGGTTTCCATTGGAGACATGGGGACTTCCAGGTCATCCCCGGGTTGTCCCTTGAAAAAACAAGGACTTCCAAGGGGCATCCCAAACGTCCCTAGGTAAAACGGGGACATTAGGACGTCCTTCGATATCATGCATTTAAACTTTTAAAAAAATGAAATTTAAAAAACAAAAACAAATAGTTAAAAAATTAAAAATAAAACTAAAACCAAGTTTTAAACTGTAAATCTATCCTATCTGCATACACTCCACTCACAACGATGAAGCTAAGAGAGTCGAGACTATCAGCAAGTGAAGGTGAGAGTCAAGATGTTGTAGTAGCAGTGGCGAAGGGAGTAAGTGACACTGTGTAGCAGTAGCAACGAAAGAAACGGTGAATGACGAGAGGAAGCACATGTAGCAATGGTGTGAGGAAGGGAAAGGTTGTCACTTTAGTGAAGATTCTGAGTCACGATTTGTTACAGGTTGAAGCGAAGGAAGGAAAGGGAGGGTTAGCAACCAGCGACAACAAAGGAAAGGAAAACGACCTAAAACAAGTAGCAAATTCAACCAATTGAGGATGTTTAGAAACAGATTTTTCAGTCTAGCATGTTGATATTAAAATAGTCTCAAATTTTTTCTTTTTCTTAAAAATTTAAAACAATCTATTGCATTTTTAAATTTTTAAATGCCATTTTCTTTTCATTTCAAACCTTAGCAACAGAAAATTATGTTTTAATCAACACAAAGAAACCATTATTTTAGTTTGTCGAAAAAATCACCAAGAATAAGAAGAAAAACAATGGTGGTTCAGAGGATTGGGCATGCAACCTTTGTGTTCATAATTTTAAGGGCAGCTACACTAGGGTTTACCATCATCTTTTGGCTATTCTTGGAGATGGAGTAAAGGCATGCACCTATCCATTGGAAAAGAGAATTGAACTTACTAAACTTCACATGGTTGCCATGGGTGGCATTGTAGAGGTGGAGGACAGCCCTACCATCTTCAAAAAACCAAAAGTTTTAAGCACAAAAGAAAAGTACTCTCAAAGAGAAATCAATGAAAAAGATCCAACTGATTTATTTAGGGGTTTTGGTTCCAGTAAATCTAGTTCAAGTAAAAAAGGCAAAGTTGTTGTGACAGAGTGGTTCAAAGTGCAACGCAAGAATGAGGTAAAGGATGTAGTGACTAAATTCTTCTTTGCTAATGGTATATCATTAATGTCACTCGTTCCCCTCGGTACAAAGAGATGATGAAGAAAGTCATTGTTGTCGGTCCATCATTTCAAACCCCTGGTTACAATAAATTAAAGACAACATTGTTAGATAGAGGGGTCACAAAAATGCATGGGGTGATGGAAGGCCTTAAAAAATCATGGGTTAAAATATGGGTGTTTAATCGTCATGGATGGCTGGACAAATACTCAACGAAGGCCTTTGTTGAACATCATTGTCACCTCTCCAACTGGACCGTATTTCTTAAGGGCAATTGATTGTACCAGAAAGATGAAGGATGCAGCCTTTCAGTATGAGGTATTAAAGCATGCAATTGAGGAGATTGGTAAAACAAACATAGTTCAAGTTATCACAAATTTGTAGATCAGAAGAGTTGATTATTCAAAGCATGTACAAGCATCTATTTTGGACTCCTTGTTGTGTGCATGCTTTTAATAATGCACTCAAAGACATTGGTAAAATTTTTTGGATCACCCACAATATTTTGGATGCAAGAGAGGTGCAAATGTTCATTTGCAACCACCATGCCTCTCTAGCTATTTATAGAATTTATGCAAAAAAAGAGTTATTGAAACCAACAGATACACCACTCCAATAGTGGAGCTAATCAGGTATGCAAATTCAAATTCCCCTTGCCTTGGGGAAATATATGAGTCAATTGATAGCATGATTGGAAAGATCAAGTCCATTCGTCAAAGGGAGCCCTCTTTGGGGTTATTTAATGAACTCCAAAAATTGATAGAAAAGAGATGGAACAAGTTAAACAAACCTCTTCATACGGTCGCTTATGCACTTAATCCAAAGTCGTATGTGGAGAGGGAAGGCAAATTTTCACCAATAGATGACCCTGAAGTGAAACAAGGCTTTATTGATTCCATAGAAAAGATGTATACACCAGAGCAAACAACCATATTTCGAGAAAAATTTCTTGATTTTACCTTGCTCAGTAGCCTCACTTTCTCTAAAGCTGCAAAGGAAGATTTGTTGGGTATGGCACAAAGAAGTCCCAATGGATGGTGGAGGATGTATGGGGACAATGCGCCAGAAATACACTCTCTTGCTATGTGCTTACTATCTCAGGTTGCTATTTTTGCAGTTGCAAAAAGGAATAGGTCTACATTTAGTTTTATCCATTGTATTAAGAGGAATACAATTACCTCTAAAAGAGCAGAGAAACTAGTTTATCTACACAGTAGTCTTCGCCTTCTTACAAAGAAGACACCAGAGTATTTACAGGGACCTGCAGTACAGTGAGATGTAGATCCTAAGGATGCTCCCCAAATTGATGATGATGACGATGGGCCATCTGTCCATACAGAATTTGGTTAATTTACCATCAAATGACATTGAGCTGCAGTTGCAAAGCATTGATGATGACAGGAGAGAAAAAAGTGAGGCTCAAGCAATTACAGATAGGCTAGATGCAAAAGATATGAATTTCTGAGTAGCTTCAGCCTTCATGCTACAATGGATATTGACTCATGCTTCCTTTTTTGTTGTCCTGAGACATTTTGATTTTTCTATTTGGCACCTACACTACTGACGTTGTATGTCTATATTTTATAATTTATAATCCATTGTTTTCAAGACTCTTAATTTTAGATTTATATTTAAATTTAAATGACTTGTTCATGTTTACAGTTTTATTAAATTTTACTTTTAGGCTTTCACTGTTATTTAAATTTTGAAATGATTCATCATGCATCATAGAATGATTATGTAGTCAGTTGTAGATTGTAGGTTGTAGCAGACTAATAGTACTTATTAAGTTCTTGATAATGGGCAATAATGATGAGATTTGTTTTTGTGATGCACAATGATGATTAAATAGTATTAGTATTAGTATTTTATATTGTAATTTGAATTTCAAATTAGTAATAGTTCTAATTTTATATTTTAAATTATCATGCATGTTTATGCTGAATTACTAAATTTTATTTTTATTTTTATTTTTTAATAAATAAAAAAATTAGTTGTCGCACTTGCCATCCCCAACCTGTTGCCCACTGAAAATTTGGTGGTGTACTCTAGTCGTCTCAGAAACTCGTCCCCTCATCCCCACAGCTAGTGCAAAATAGCTTATATCTCCTAATGGTGTTGATTTAGATTGGTATGGGAGTTACTGCTATGAATTGGGTAATGATATGTGTATCTCCAACTTCCTTTGCTATCTTGATAAATGGCTCCACCTCCAAGTTGTCCTTCCCATCAAGGGGACTCAGGCAATGTTGTCTCTTATCTCCATTTCTCTTTTTACCCAGTGTAGAGAGATTGGTTGGATGGTAAGGGCAACAAAAAGAAAAGGGGCTTAAAGAGGCATAAGAATAAGGATTTTTGTGACGACGTCTTAATTATTGTTTGCATACAATGTTTTGTTGTTTGGGGATGTGTCATTCAGGGACGCAAAAAGATAAAGGAAATACTTGATTGTATTGCTAGGCAACAAGCATGGAGGTTAATGTCAATAAATCACTGCTTTTGTTCAGTGAATGAATGAAGAATTGGAGAGGTGGTGTACTCAGTCATTGCCATTCACTATTCAAAGTTTTGAGAAAGGATTAAAATAGCTTGGATTTAGCCTTATAAACCAAAACAATTATAGACTACAACACTGGAATTGGAATTATGAATGAATAGAAGGAAAGGTGACCAATTGGTGTCATAGGAGGTAAGGCAAATTAGTTTTAAATAAATTAGTATTGGTCGAGATCCCAAAGTACCAGCACACATTAACTCGCAATCCAAATAGTACGCTGGACAAAATCAAAAGAAGTAAAATTATAGTAAAGTAAATTTTAAAAATGCTTAATTTTTTATGGGCAAGAATACCTCTATTGAAATGGAAAAAAAATTGGCAAAGCCCAAAGGAAAAGGAGGGTGGGATTTCTATATATTTGGAAATCCCTAGCATCAAAGGTCTTATGGAGAATTTTGCAGATAGAGGGGTTATAAGGGGAAATAATGATTGGAAGGTACATAGTCCCTAGTACAATTGAAAATTGGATAAAAAGGGAACTTAAAAAGCATACATGTGTATTAGTTATTTTGGAAGGTTGTAGTCAAAGCTTTCCCTTGATAGGAAGATGAATGACTTGGAAAATTGATAGGGATGATAGACTCAGAATAGAAGAAGACACTCAGATGAGGAGCACAAGTAACTACAGGTTGTCAACAAATTTGAGAAATGTACTAATAAATAAGGAGATCAAAAGCTTAGTAGGGAAAACTAACTCTAAAACTATCTCTATGGAATCCAAGATGGAATTTTAAAGAATATTTGGGTAGCAAGAAAGTGGAAACAGTATCTTCAAAGCCTCAAGAATTTTAGAATTTTGGGCACTACACTCGGTGCGCGCACACACACACACACACACACAAGGTCTGATTATAGCGTCGTATTAACTTTACAATGTTAATGAAATTAAAAACACTAATGTGTCTAACTAGAAACAAATATAGCACAGCGTAACTTATAAAACTAGCAATTAGATCATGCACAGTAAACACAAAATCAGCCCCAAAAGTTAAAACACAATTATCATTAGTTCTCTAACAAGAATCTAGGGCTCTAGTACAAGGGATAATGGCCCTCGAGGAAATTACGTATACAACAATTGCCCTGATCCAACAAATCAAGAGCTAGATTCGTCCTCAATCTCACTGATCTGGATCACCTTTGTTGCTTTATGCTCTTTTCTCATACCCAACACAACTAAGTATCTCACTCATAGAAAACCTGCAATATTACTCATGCAGATCTGTTGCTTACTTGAGAGAATCTCTCTCTCAATATCTTGTGCTTTTGCTCGGACCTCTTGGCCCTACTCAACCCTCTCGACCCTATCCACAAGCCCACTTGGCACTCCATAGGCTCGAGGAACTCAACCTTCTCCTCCATAAGATGCTCTCTTGTCAACCACCATGGGCCCTCTCAGCCCCCCATAGGCTCAAGGACTACTCAACCTTCTCCTCCACAAGATGCTCTCTCGTCTACCACCATGGGCCCTCTCGGCCCCCCATAGGGTTGAGGCCTACTCGACCTTTTCCTCCACAAGATTCTCTCTTGCCAACCACCTTCCACAAGCCCTCTCATACCTCAAGGGGTTTGAAGCCAACTCGAGCTTCTCCTCCACAAGTTGCTCACTTGTAGACCAGCACAAGTACTTTGGGCCCTCCACGAGTGGCCACCTTCCACAGTCCCCCTCAGCCTTCAAAGGTATGATACCTACTCGGCCTTCTCCTCCACAAGATGCTCTCTTTCCGACCACCTTCCACAGGAGTCAGGGCCTCTCAACCCTTAAGGGGTTTGAGGCCTACTCGACTTCTCATCCACAAAATGCTCTCTTACCAACCACAACAGGCCCTCTCGGCCCTCTACAGTCTGAGACTTGATTGACCTTCTCCTCCACAAGATGTTCTCTTATCGACCACCACAGGTCCTCTCATCCCTCCAGAGGTCGCCACTTTCCACATGCCCTCTCAACCTTCAAAGATCTAAGGCCTACTCGACCTTCTCCTCCACAAGATGTTTTCTTGCCAACCACCTTCCACAAGCCCTCTCAACCCTCCACGGGCCCTCTTAGTCAACCCGTCCCTCCTTAGGCCCTTTCAGCCCTTTACGCCATGCTCGAACCTCTCAACCCCACACAACCCTCTCGACCTTGCTTGGCCCTCTCACTTCTCTCGACTCTCCACAGGCCCTCTCAACTCTCTTACCAAGCCACAAGAATGAATCACTCACCCTAATACTCCAAGTTACCAAGATTTTGATACGGATACAGATCCGGATATGTCAAGTACAAAAAAATTAAAATATAATAATAATTTTTTAATTTCAGAGTTCAAAAATTAAATACTCCCTAAAAGCATCAAACACTATTAGAACTGAAACCATTAGATATATTATAAATATGAAGACTGAAACACTGAAATGATGCATCCTCCCTCATACATATTAGAATACTCCCCAATACTTAGGTGTAGATTCTTTATGTCGTATTGTTTTTCATTTTCGTGAAATGAATTTGTTTCAATTATATTTGATTCAAAGATCACTAATTGGTTAGCACATTTAGTACTAACATAATTATTCTCTTGATTAAGATCGATAGATATGAGAACTTCCTTTCCCGCAAGTGACCCTTTAATTTTAATTAGTGCACAGACAAACATACTATAATTTTCAGGAAATCTCCCATCTTTCCTTTCCAAATTAGACTCCATTTGCATTTATCGAGGTGAAATTAGGGTTTTTAAAGTAGATATTTCTGATCTTTATAATAAAATATTACTTCCCTTTTTACTAAATACCTTCTTTTTTCAAACTCTTGTTTTTTTTTTTGGTGATAATTAAATAATTCTCAAAATTCTTCCAATATATATAAAAAAAAATTGTGTTGGTAATTGGAAATTCAACTTTATTTCTCTTTGTAATGAATGGATTATAAAACACACTTTTCTTCAATATGCCTTCTATTATACTCTATAATAAGTAACCCCCAATATAATAATATATTTTTCTTTTGATTTTTTGTTTTGTTTTTGTTTTTATAAACTCCTTCAAGGTTTCCTTTACTTGTTTATATATATATATATATATATGAAAGTTTACATTTGGATTTACATTATTTTGTTCATTACATGTATTTCTTTTGTTGCTACATATATTTCATTAATCCATTTGATCTCGCCAATCTTGGCAAGCATAAGGCTCAATGAATGCACTGCACATGGAGTCCAAAATATGTGATCATATCGACCCTCCACAATCAACCCTACAGCTTTACAAATTTGTGCGTTGTCTGTAATGACTTGGACAACATTATGTGGCACCACACTTCCTATTGCCTCAATAAGAATTGTGGATATGAAAGATGCATCTTTCTCTATTCCACTGCAATCAACAACCTTCAAAAACATTGCCCCTTGGGAGTATACTGCAACAACATCAACTAATGGGTGGTTTCGTTGGTCTCTCCATCCATCATAAATGAAGGATACCCCTGTTTTTTCCCATGTATCCCGGATTGTACGTAATGCCTTATAAATAAGCCACTTCGAGGGGGAAACCTCCAATACATTACATAAATGAACAATTCTTGGATGATACAAATAAACAAAACCTCCTTCTATATATAGGAGTCCATGGGGCCACAATATAATCCTAGTGGGGCCACAATGTAATCCTAGCCGACCTAACAATAATAATGTAAGGGCACAATAATAACAATATGGGGGTTACAGGGGTACAATAATAACAATAAGGGGGGCTACACTAACATAATAAGGGACTATACTATTAATATAGGGACTTAACATGTTGACTCCCTCTAAGCATGTTGATTCCCTCTAAGCATGTTAACTCTCCTAAGCTTGCTCACTCCCTCTAAGCCTGTTAGCTCTCCTAAGCTTGCTCACTCCCTCTATAGCCTAACTCCCTCTAACTCTAAATCATAGGCCTTTGTTAGTTTTTGATGGATATGGTAGCATCGGACAGGTGTTCTAGTCTCTAAGGTGTCAGAGAGGCTAAAGAACATGAGAATTCCAAAACCCATACAAAAATTCAAGAGAAAGCACTTAGAAACCCCTCAATTAAATTAATTGATCAATAATTAAAAAGTTCCTAAGTCTAACCAAGGAAAATTGATTAATTAATGGGTATTAATTGAGGAAATCAATTTTTCTCTAGAGACTTCCGGGAAAGTAATTTGACGGAGTCTAACATGATATGAGTCATCGATCATTATTAGATCTTGGTCGTTGATGCTCCAGTGAAAGATCATAAGAGCAAGTCGAAGGGGCTTGGAAAAGACAGCTTACAGTTCGTGAGCAAGGTAGTTCAAATTACCCAGTTCGCAATATTCAATGAGGGCACAATTTGAGCCAGGGAAAAGCAGCAGAGAGAGGGAGCAGCAATCCAAAGGAGATTTTCCTCAATTTTCTAGTGTCCAAGAGGCAGGAAATAGGAAGTCGAATTATCTGCAAAGAGAATCGCTATAGCTAGTGCAAATAGCCAGAAACCCCAGTGTGAGTTACCAAAACAGCATCATTTCAACTACAGAAGGTTGGATTAGGGTACAGAAGGCAAAGCGAGTTGGTTCCTGAGGGAAAGGGAGGTTGGACATCATTCCAGAAGGCAAATCCAAGGTTGTACGAGCATATTTTGAGCAGCAATTCGCTTTCCCAGTCTAGCAGTGCGAATTGTCGAGGAGTGTGAGTTGTCGAGACAGAGCCAATTTGAGTTGCAAAAGGAGATTTTGGATCTCCAATTTACTTAGCCAGTTGAGATCAATATATAGCCAAAGGCTTGACAATTAAGTAACCAGTTGTAAACCTATCAAATTGTTGCATAATAATAAAACCCTCATTTGTGGCGCCGATTTTCCATTCGAGGTTTTTCCAAGGACTATTGTCCAAAAATAATAGTGTCATGTTTTTTGTGTGTGCATCTATTTCTCAATTCTTGTTTATATTTTCGCAGTGTATTTTATTTGTGAAGAATTGCAGGGTGAATTATTCGCTATTTGTCATAATAATAATTAGAAAAGACAAATAAACTGTTAGGTTAAGATAATTAATATCCAATTGTTGCAATTCAAGGATTTTTCACATGGAATCAAAGCGTTAAAGATCATATCAGTGGCTCAAAAGCGAAGGAAGAGAGATTGTGCAGTCTCAGAGGGAGATCTAAATCACTAGCTTCCAGATCTGCACAGGCCAGCCAAGGAGTGTCTGGAGCAGAAAGGCAAAAATTTGATTTCCAAATCCAAGGTGGAGGAAATTTAGATTTGACTTTGATCTGTAGCAGCAGATAGTAGGATTGCGATGAGGGTTTCCGATGAGCGAATCAGTTGATTCACAGAGAAGAGCTAGCACAGTTGATTTTGCAACAAAGGTTTTTCAGTGCAGATCAGAGCATGGAGGAAAAGAAAAGCACACTGAAGAGGAATTTCCAAACATTCTCAGAGGGTTTCCAATTTTCCAGTTGCAAGAAAGGAGGTCGTGATTTCCAACAGCAGACGACTGTAGCAGGCTTGCCAGACTAGTCCGTTCAAATTTCAAGGTCAGCAGTGCGTGTGCCATATTCGGAGAAGGACATCTGGAAGGTAGAGTGAGATGCCCAACGAAGGAGTAGCAGGCAATGCGAATTTTGAAAAGGACACTGGAGGCAAGTGCAGAGGCAAATTTGCGCATTTCCAACAAGAAGTGTGAGTACAGGAGGAAGGCTAAGGTAGGTTGTCGGAAGGAGGAGATTTCCAACATATAGTTCTCCAGTTTATTTGAGTTTCGCAAAGATGGCCACAACAGGACTCATAGATCAAGACAAACTTGACAGAGCCTCTAATTTTGGCGTTTGGAAATCCATGATGCAATTCCTATTGGATGAGCATAGCTTGAAGGAATTTGTCACAAATGTAATGGTTGAGCCAACAAATCCACAACAGTTGGTGACCTTCAAGAAAGAGATGGCCAAGACCAAGAGGATGGTCCTAGATGGAGTTTGGGATCACATTGTCCCACATATTGCAGATCAGAATATAGCAAAGAACATGTGGGATGTTATTGTGAAGTTGTATGAAGATCTATCTGAGAATCATAAAATGATTCTCAAGGAGAAGCTGAGGTCAATCAAAATGCAGAAGGGCGAGAATGTTACATCCTACCTCACCAGGATTCAAGGAATCAAAGACGAACTTGCAATTGTAGGAGAAAAACCATCAGATAAAGCATTGGTGCGCACGACACTCAACAGGTTCTCCAAGGAGTGGTGTACATCTGTCTAAGTGATTTTTGCATGGGACACACTTCCTGGTTGGGAGCCCAGTGTTCAAAATTGAACACGTCATAGCCCGTCAAGAGGCCTATAGCACATCAAAGAAGTGTTATGTTGAAATAGCACGTAAAAAAAAAAAAAAAAAAATTACCCATTTTTAAAAAAATAAAATAATATTACAAAATGCACTATGAAGGGCGTTGGACATTTCTAAAAATTCCCAGATATTATCTTATCTTTCAAGGTTGGAAGCTTAGATTCTCGGGCCCTGGTTGCAAGTTTCAACTTACATTGTTCTCTGACAGCTTGACGTGTATAGACTCTAGAGTACGCAATCTCCCACTCCTGACTAATTCATTACTAAGTCCGCATTTACATTTGGCGGTGTTGGCAAACAGCGATGCATAAAGACAATGTTGAGATCACACAACCGCACAAGGCGATCCAACGAGTTTTGACTATGGTGATTCATACTTTGAAGAGGGAAAAGATGAACCATCTTTAGCCTCCTTAGCTTGAGCAAAAAGCAACAGGCAGTCATCAAGTCATGTCAAAGAAGAAGCGTTGTGAGCTGGACCGTGGAGGTTTCAATCCCTCAAGTTATTCAGGACACAAGATGGGGATTTCGAAGAAAATTTCAGATTTTGTTTTTGTAAAATACCTCTCTGTTATATATATATATTCAAATTGAGGAGAGAAAAGAAGCATGTGGGAGCAGGGCATAGAGGGTAACGTATCGTTGACTTGAGTGGAACTACACTGCACTACAAGATTTCTCTTTTTTCTTTTGCATGTTTACCTTTTTTGTGCTGTTGATATTTCCTATATTGTTTTTTCAGCACCTCAATGGTTGTTTTTGTGTTCTTGCTTTTAATGTGCTTCTGGGTTTTGGATTTTTTTTTTTTTGCATTGGATTTTATATTGTTTTTTAATCTAGTTTTGATTTGGTTTCTTTTGAGATCAAGATTACAATAGGCTTGGTTAAATTTGAAACGCTATAGCCATGATTGAGGCACATTACAGAGGATGTTCACTAAGTAAAGAGGTACACACAGTTGCTTTTGGATTTATTTTAATATCCAATTACACGTGAAACTTGATGGAGGCTCTAATTTTGGTGTCTAGAAATCCAAGATGCAATTCCTATTGGATGAGCATGGCTTGAAAGAATTTGTATAAATGTAATGGTTGAGCCAGCAGATCCACAACAGTTGGCGACCTTCAAGAAAGAGATGGCCAAGACCAAGAGGATGGTCCAAAACTGAGTTCGGGATTACATTGTCCCACATATTGCAGATAAGAATACAGCAAAGGACATGTGGGATGTCGTTGTGAAGTTGTATGAAGATCCATCTAAGAATCAAAAAATGATTCTCAAGCAGAAGTTGAGATAAATCATAATGCACAAGGGCGAGGATGTTACATCCTACCTCACCCGGATTAAAGGAATCAAAGATGAACTTGAAGCTATAGAAGAAAAACCATCAGATAGTGCGCTAATGCGCACAACACTCAACTAGTTCTCCAGGGAGTGGCGTACATTCATCCAAGTAATTTCTAGACGGGACACACTTCCTAGTTGGGAGGGCCTATGTAGTGACTTCACTCAAGAGGAGTTGAGGCTCAGCCTCGCAGAAGATACTATAAGCAGTAATAGCAAGGGTCTGCAGGTGGAGAAGGAAGAATAGAACATAGCCCTTACAAGAAAGTGAAAGGAAAAGATGGGTCCCAATTATGGACAAGACTCAAAGGGAGAGAAGAAGGACCTATCGAAGGTCAAGTGCTTTGGATGTGGTGAATTTGGTCAACATCACCCAGTGTCCAAAGAAGAAGAAGGACAAGAAAGGGCAGCAGACAGCAACTTCGACAGAGATCGATGAGTTGACCTCCAAATTGGAGGAATTCGCATTGATAGTTGCAATACCTCCAAAAGGAGGAGAAGCATGATAATTCAGATTGCCAGTTTAGGCAGGTTCCATGGGAAGAATAACAACAGATCTAAATCTAGCCATGGAGGGCTTGATCAATAGATCAGGTCTAGTAGGTGTATATTCTTCAATGGATCAGTACCTTCGCTATGGGAGCCCAAAGTATCATGTAACAGGCGGATCGAGGTGTCAGCAAGGCGCAATCAGATTTTGAGGGACAATGCAAAGCTAGTTACAGTTACATACTTGAGAGATAGTTGCAGAGTCAGTTGGGTGCACTCAGGTACTCAATAGACAGTGCAGAGCTAATTGAAGTCAAGGACTCAAGGGGCAATTGCAGGGGCACAATAGATCAATTTGAGACTTAGAGGAAGTCTAGCTTCAGAGGGCGCAGCCCTATGGAGGTTGGATCTTCATAATAGACTTGACAGAGCCCTTAATTTTGGTGTCTAGAAATCCAGGATGCAATTCCTATTGGATGAGCATGGCTTGAAGGAATTTGTACAAATGTAATGATTGAGCTAGCATATCCACAACAGCTGGAGACCTTCAAGAAAGAGATGGCCAAGACCAAGAGGATGGTCCAAAACTGAGTTCGAGATTACATTGTCGGATTGTCCCACATATTGCAGATAAGAATACAGCAAAGGACATGTGGGATGTTGTTGTGAAGTTGCATGAAGATCCATCTAAGAATAAAATGATTCTCAAATAGAAGTTGAGGTCAATCATAATGCAGAAGGGCGAGGATGTTACATCCTACCTCACCAGGATTACAGGAATCAAAGACGAACTTGCAGCTATAGGAGAAAAACCATCAAATAGTGAGTTGATGTGCACGACACTCAACTAGTTCTCCAAGTAGTGGTGTACATTCGTCCAAGTAATTTCTAGACGAGACACACTTCCTAGTTGGGAGGGCCTATGGAGTGACTTCACTCAAGAGGAGTTGAGGCTCAACCTCGCAGAAGATACTATAAGCAGCAATAGCAAGGGTATGAAGGTGGAGAAGGAAGAAGATAACATAGCCCTTTTAGGAAGGGGAAAGGAAAAGATGGGTCCCAGTCATGGACAAGACTCAAAGGGAGAGAAGAAGAAGGACTTATCGAAGGTCAAGTGCTTCAGATGTGGTGAGTTTGGTCAGTACGTCACCTAGTGTCCAAAGACGAAGAAGAACAAGAAAGGGCAACAAACAACAACTTCGGCAGAGATCGATGAGTTAACCTCCAGATTGGAGGAGTTCGCATTGATAGCAACAATACCTCCAAAAGGAGGAGGAGCATGATAATCCAAATTACCAGTTTAGGCACGGTTCATGGGAAGAATAGCAGCAGATCTAAATCTAGCCATGGAGGGCTTGATCAATAGATCAAGTCTAGTAGTTGTATATTCTTCGCATGGATCAGTACCTTTGCTATGGGAGCCCAAAGTATCATGTGGCAAGAGGATCGAGGTGTCAACAAGGCGCAGTCAGATCTTGAGGGGCAGTGCAAAGCTAGTTACAATTACATACTTGACAGATAGTTGCAGAGTCAGTTGGGCATACTCAGGTACTCAGTAGACTGTGCAGAGCTAGTTGAAGTCAAGGACTCAAGGGACAATTGCAGGGGCACAATAGATCAATTTGAGACTTAAAGACTCTAGCTTCAGAGGAAGCGGCCCTATGGAGGCTAGATCTTTAGAATCTGAGAAGTCAATACACACAATTGCAGTGGTAGCAACACAGAGGCGATGCAAAAGCAGCAACGTAGGGGTACCAGCAGTGTGAGATCAGAGATTGATTCAGCTATAGTAAGTGGCAAGTAAATCAGAGTATGCGGAATAACATGGTGGACAATGTTTGCCAAATTGTCTTCTTCAACGTGATTTCCAGTGACAGAGAGTCAAATCAGCTTGAGATGTGAATAAAGGAGGTATAACAAAAGTCATACATCAACAGTATGATGTTAGTCCAGCTACAGGATGTTCATCGAGGAGGAGATGAGCAGAATGGATAGTGAAGAGTGAAGAACACCTTCCTCGCTAAGAGGGAGTGTTAGTTTTGTGTCAATATGGTAGCATAGTATAGGTGTTCTAGCCTCTAAGGTGTCAAAGAGGGTAAGGAACACGAGATCCCCAAAACCCATAAAAGTTTTCAAGAGAAAACACTTAGAAACCCCTCAATTAAATTAATTGATCAATAATTAGAAAGTTCATGAGTCTACTTGGGAAAATTGATTAATTAATGGGTATTAATTAAGGAAATTGACTTTGCTCTAGAGACTTCCAAAAAAGTTATTTGGTGGAGTCTAAGATGATTTGAGCGATCAATCATGATTAAATATTGGTCATTGGTGCTCCAACGAAAGATTAAAAGAGCAAAGTCGAAGGGGCTTGGAGAAGACATCTTACAATTTGTGAGCAAGGTAGTTCAAATTCCCCGGTCCATAGTATTTAGTGAGGTCACAGTTTGAGCTAGGGACGAGCATCAGAGAGAGGGAACAACAGATGTTTGAGAGCAGAAATTCGAAGGGGAGATTTTCTTTAATTTTCCAGTGTCAAGGAGGTAGGAAAGAGGAGGTTGAATTATCTGTAGAGAGGGCCACTACAACTAGTGTGAATAGTCAGAAACCCAGTGGCAGTGGCCAGAACAACATCATTAGCTGCAAAAGGCTGGATCAAGGTCCGGAAGGCAGAGCGAGTTAGTTCCAAAGGCAAAGCGAGGTTGGACGTCATTCTTGGAGGCAAATCCCGAGTTGTATGAGCATATTCTTAGCAGCAATGCGCATTCCCAGTCTGGCAATATGAATTTCCAAGGAGTGTGATTTGTCAAGACATTGCGAGTTTAAGTTGTAGAAGGAGATCTTGGATCTCTAGTTTATTTAGCCAATTGAGATCAATATATTATCGAAGGTTTTCCAGTTAGAAAACCAGTTGTAAATCTCCCAAATTATTGCATAATAATAAAACCTTCGTTGTTGCACCGATTTTCCCTTCATGGTTGTTCTAAGGACAATTGTCCAAAAATAACAGTGTCATTTTTATTGTGTGTGCATCTATTACTCAGTTCATGTTTATATTTTCGCAGCGTATTTTATTTGTGAAGAATTGTTGTGTGAATTATTCAATATTTGTCAAATTTATAATTATAAAAGACAAATAAATTGTCAAGATAGGAGAATAATATCAAGTTGCTGCAGTTCAAGGATTTTTCCCAACCTTCTCAGACCTTCTACCATCACAGGAACAGATTTGGCCCTTGGCCCTTACTGAGCCCCTCCAAGGTCAAGTCTCTTCATAAGGCCTTCACACCTAGATCATAATGAATCTCTCATTCATTTCTCTTTGTCTGTGCACCAAGTTGCAACTTTCCACAACTCATGTGAACAATCTGCCCCATGTCTCATTAGGCCTGTTGATCCTAGCCTTCACAGCCCATACAAACAATTTGCCAGACTTAGCCAACTCTTTTGGCATGGTTATTGAAACACTATCGCTGCTTGCAATAGTTCCTATAGCTCCCTCTCAGAGTTGTCACCTATGGAAATCTCAGATCCAACTACCTTTCTCAAAGACCATGCTTTGATACCATGTTAGAATTTTGGGCACTAGACACAATGCACACACGCACACACCACATCCAGTAATAGCTTCCTATTAACTTCACACAGCTAATGAGCTAAAACACATTGATGTGTCTAACCAAAAACAAATATAGCAAGCAAAACTTATAAAACCAACAAATAGTCCATGCATACAAAACACAAAAATTCAACCCCAAAACACAATTCTTATTAGTTCTTCAACAAGAATCTAGGGCTCCCATACAAGGGATATGGGCCCTCAAGGAAATTACATATACAACAATTACCATGGATTTGATCTAGCAGATCAAGACCTAGATCGGTCCTCGATTTGTATGATACCTTTGTTGCTTCGTGCTCTTTCCTTAAACCCAACACAACTAAGTATCTAACTCACAGCAAACATGCAATATTACTCATGCAGATCTCTTGCTTACTTTAGAGAATCTCTCTCTCAATGTCTCGTGCTGTTGCACAGCTTTGTGCTCTTGCTTGGTCCTCTCAGCCCTCTCCGCCCTGTCCACGAGACCTCTCTACCCTCCACAGGATTGAGGCTTACTCGGCCTTCTCCTCCACAAGATGCTCTCTTGTCGACCACCTTCCACAAGCCCTCTCAGCCCTTAAGGGGTTTGAGGCCTACCCTTCTCATCCACAAGATGCTCTCTTACCGACCACCACATGCCCGCTCAGCCCTCCACAATATAAGACCTACTCGGCCTTCTCCACAAGAAGCTCTCTTGTTGACCACCACACATCCTCTCGGCCCTCCACAAGTCGCCACTTTCCACAGGCCCTCTCGGCCTTCTCCACAAGATGCTCTCTTCCCTACCACCTTCCACATGCCCTCTCATCCCTCCACAATATAAGGCCTACTCGGCCTTCTCCTCTATCGGATGTTCTCTTGCTGACCACCACAGGTCCTCTAGTCCCTCCACAGGTCACCACCTTTCACAAGCCCTCTCAGCTTTCCACATGTCCTCTCCACCCTTTCGGCTCTCCACAAGCCCTCTCAGCTCTCCAAACGGTGCAATATTGTGGGTCTATACCATGGGTCATCAAAATACCATGGGTCATCAAAATACCATGGGTCTATGGGTGCAAAGCCCCATCACTTAGCCCACTTGCCCCACACATGAGAAAACTCCTGATGCTACCCAAAACATCAACAAAGAACAGTGCTATTAGATTAAATACATAGCAAGATGAAATTGTGTAGTCCAAAAACAAAACTACAGGGGCATATACTACAAAATTAGGTTATGAGGCTTCAGTGAAAGACAATGAAGATGAAGAGAAACTATGGCGGTGGAATGCGGTATGGAAGCTCACATGCATGCACAAAACAAAAAATGTGTTACGGCTAGCTTTGTCTACTCAAGTTTAAAATTTTACATCGTACATTTGCAAGAAGAATGACTAGAAGTGTCCAGGATGGTGTATTTTATATCAAAAAGGTAATGAATCTATTGATCATTTGTTTGTACATTGCCCATTTACAAAAGAAATATGGAAGGAATCTTTAAAACTAGCTGATATTCAAGGTACAAACATTACCTGAATGTTGGGAGAAATGGCATAAGGACAGGTTTGTTAGAGACCATAAATGCACTGCCTTGTACAGACACTTAAGCTATTTGGCTAGCAAGAAATGAAAAGAATTCAAAACAAAGATGCTATTCCTAATCAAGTTTGACACAAGAATACATATGCATACGAAGGGACACAGCCACCTTTAAAGGAAAAGAAACAAATAATACTAAAAGCTCCAGATATATATAAAACAATAGTCTGGGGTTATTTCGACAAGGTTTGTCAAGGTAATCACACTATTGTGGATCATGAGGCATTACATTTTTAAAAGGAAATTACGAGATCAGTTTCAAAGCAGCTGTAGGAGACGGATCAAACAACGGAGCAGAACTTTATGCTTTTTGGTAGATTCTGAAAATAGCAATAGAGAAAATTAAATTGTCTACAGGTGATAGGAGATTCCAAACTCATTGTGAAGAGGTCAAATGGAAATTTCATTCTGGAAAATTTGCTGCTGGTCCATTAATGGACAGAATCAGAGAAGCGAGGAAAAAATTCATGTCATTATCTTTTCAGGATGTCTGCAAGGAGATAAATATGAAGGCTGATATATTGTCCAAGGAAGCACCGAGGATGCAGAAAAGATGGATGGAGATGGTTGTATACCCCATCTGCACTTTCTCATTCAATCTATTTCTAATCAAGCTATTATAGTGATGATCTCTTGGATGGCTGTTTTGGAAGCAGTGTGTTGTAAATTTTCCATGTTTAACAAACTGATCGTAAAACTTGTTGGCAGGAAGTAGTTTACTTGGTGTCTCGAAAATCCTGGAGGATTGCATTAGGTGAAGCCTTTTGAGATTTCTCAAGAGTTCATGTATGGCACAGCACATGTATATGTGTTTATCATCTCGAACCATAAAATCCTCTATATATATATATATATATAGTATGCACGAATTTTCTGGTAAGCGGGTATTTCAGGTACGGGGGAACGAGTATCTGACACAGCTAGAAGTTTTGCCCAAATTTACAGGAAACGTCAAGTTGGGAGCAGCAATAATGTAATATATTAAAATTTAATATATATTAAAAATAAAAATAAAATAATTTATTTATTTCCATCCAAAACTTGCCAATCGAATTCCATCTTGCAAATAAATAGGTAAAATATTGAACTTTGAAACACTGTAAAAAAAAATCAAAATATTAATCCATCAACAATTTGCCAATCAAATTCCTTCCCAACAAAAAAACATGCAGAATTCCCAATCAGGAAAAAAAGTTGATATTACTTGCTTATTATGTGATTTCATGCAACGCTATATTATATTCAACTTCGAAATTCAAGTTTGGAAATTTATAAAATGAAACTGACTAACACTCTACTCTTTCTCTTTCTGGCCAGCACTTATCATTAAAACTCCAACATAGGCTTCAAGAGAGTAGACTTATTTCATTTTCAATTGTTGAACTTCAAGATTTGCAACAGAAGTTGCCAAGGAATGATTAGCAACTATCTATAGTTTGTGTAAACCTTTGCTACATCTCCACGTCTTTGTAGCTTTACAGAGCTCATGCAGTCCAGCCCCTGACCTGGTATGTATCACCTAGAAAATAAACAAATGGTACCTTCCCTACTCAAAATAGGTACTCGAAATGTGAAAATCTGCTCAAAATAAGTACCCGAAACGTCAAAATCTGTTGCAGTGAAGCTCCCCAAAAGCTCTAAAGTACCCATTGAAGCTCACGACAGTTTTGGAAAGTTTCCTACTAGCTCCCAAGCTCCCAGGAGTGCGGGGGGGCGTGGGATACGTGCTCTCCAATGCCTGGGAGCGTGGTACGCATGTAACTATATATATATATATATATATATATATATATATATATATATATGCACTGGACTTATAGAGGGCTGGTGGATGGGAGATTGCTGAAGAAGTTGTGGTCTCTTTCCCAGTTTCCCTGTGATCCCGGTTTCCGTGAGAAAATTTTCAACATCCAATAAAGGTTGCCAACCACACTCAAGGGAATCAAGTTTTTCTTAAACTCTCAGTCAAATTTTGTATTTTTCCTTCCAGCGTAACCTTTTCATTCAGATGTGCTTTTGCATGCTGCAATCTAGAAAAACTTTTTGTCACTTTCATCAAGCCAAAACAAAAACATGAATAGTGCAAGTTTCAAAAATAGCTTTTCCAGAAAACTTTTCATAGACAATAATCTAAAAAGCTTTTCCGAACCTTTTTGTCACGTTTATCAAGCCAAAGCATGAAGACTGTAAGCTTCAGAGAAAACTCCATCTTTCAATTAAACAACATAACATTACAAAACTATGGTTCCACGGAAAATGTGCAAGTCCAGAACATAATTTTTTTAAAACTCACAAAAGTAATTTCATTACCAATAATCGGGTAAGAGTTAAAACATTGCTTCCTGGAGTAGGGTGCATATAAATATATATTGAAGGAAGGGTTGACACAAAAACAAAACAGAAATCTCTGTTCTTAAAGTAGTCTTAAGCAAAGAATATAATTCCGATGATTTTTTCTAGCTGACTATCGGCCATGAAGAAGGGGGAATTAGTTTAAAACTATTTTGCCTGTTGGAAATCACACTGAGCTAGGACAGAATCCAAATACCAATTAACCTATAAAGTCACATTTAACTTCAGATATAAGACATCGCACTATATAGATGGAAGCTTATTTAACAGAAACCACATGTAATGATTTGATCTTAGACAGAAGCATAACTCAGCAAAACATAGTATGTAATTGTACCTCAGCCAAGGAATTGTGCAGATTGAGCTCCTCCTCAGTGGCTTTCCGTAGCTCACTGATCGATGATTTATCGTCGTCATCATCTGCACAATCCTCTGCCATCTCGTACCTATATGCAACCAATTAAGCATCCATTTAGACAGACATTTATATTCAATACAGATCTATGGCTTGGCGTAGAAAGAAAAGTCAACAACCAGAGTCGTGTTTCTTGTATTTCTTTACACTAAATTTATCAATTTGTGAATATTACGGCTGATCACAAGTTCAAAACACAAAGATACAGTACATGACATGTGTAACAACACTCTCAGTGAGAATGGCTATGGCTAAACACCATCTGTGTTTTCAATTGTAAGAAATCACAAACCATTTGATTAAAGGCTGCCCTCTTGAATAATTTGAACTGTAGAGGAAACAAAAGTTAAAAACCCAGTCTGTGTCATCTTCGTCAAGTATATTTGGGGCCCAGCACCTCACACAAACATTTATGTCTAACGCAGAATACTAATATAAGGTTTGGTAACAATAAAAAATGTCAACAATCAGACTTGTGATTCTCGTATTTCTTTATTATATATTTATCAATTCGAGAAAAACACAGAGATACAGAGCGTGAGATATGCAAGAAAACCCTAGAAGAGAATTGCGATAGCTAAATACCGACTGTGTTTGCAATCGTAAGAAACCACAAGCCATATAGTCAAAGAGTAATCTGCTGGATATCTTGCTCTGTAGAGGAGACAACAGTCAAAACTAGGGAAGAAATTAACCGAGTCATCTTTTTCAATTCTATTTTGCATGGTTCAATTATTGGTTCCAAATCTTTTTCGGGTGAGAGTAGGTAGCTATGATAGATACCTGTCAAAAATTCTGCTACTATATTGATTGAACCAAACTTAGAAGTTAAAAATCCGTTATAGCACAGATAATTACTAGTATTGGATCTCTTTGAATGGAATGAGAATTTTCTCATTGTTTCTAAAATAGGTCGCAACCTGCAGTACGGGTCCAGGGCCTCAGGGAAAAATTTTAGAAACAATTTTTTGTTGAGAGAGGAAAAGACTCTTCAAAGGATTATAACACTCTGAGTGACAAGTATAAATATTTGTCAAAATTACCTAAATTCTCAAATATTTTACCTTATTTATGCAAAATTGTAGCAATTTTTCAACTAAAAGATATACAGGGGAAATAGCCAAACGGAGGATATTAACCCCTCCATTTTTTCAGGACAAACACTAATTAACCCAATTTCAAATTCAATAAATAACAAATCAGAGTTACGGGGGTCAAAAGCTTACGCTTGAGCAAATGCTTTGAGAAAATAAGCATCTTGCGTCATGTACTGCTTAAAAGACTCCATTTTGAGAGTCCCGGCCGCCAAAGCAACCACAAAGGAATTGTATTGCGCAAGCGCAGTGTCTTTCTTGAATTTCGCCCATAGCCTTCTAGCGAGTCCTGCTTCATCGGCGACCCCCATGGCAGAAAAAGAGCGCGAATTTAGTCTTTTTGCCGGACCAATCGAATTTGCTGATGCACGGCAGCCACCGGCTGAATTCTCACTCACTAAAGCGTACTTAGACAGCAAAACTCCCGACTTCCAGCTGTTAAATAAACGCGGGCTGTAGCCCAGTACAGATGCCCTTACTAGACCGAATCTGGAGAGCTTTGAGTTCACTAAATGGTTCAGATTACTGAATGGATCAGACACGCGCGAACGGCAATACATTCCAGGAAATATAAATAACAAAGGATGGATCTTCAACTCTTACCCGTGACCGAGTTGCGTGCCTTATTGAAATTCTTTTCTAATTCGCCAATACCGATCTGGATTGCGCGACCTTCTAGCGGAAGAGAAAATAAGCACGCGGGAAACAGGTAGCGTCAAACCTTCGAGAAAAACGGCTTGCAGCTCTGGCATAAGGCAAAAGTGAGTCCAGAACCTTTCAAACCCTTGTATCGGGTTCGGCCTCTGCGAGCATTTCAGAAATGGCGGACAGCTTTCGAAGGTTGCCAGAACTCCTGTAACCTTTAAATTAGATTGGATAACGTGTTTTGAAATCCGGTCTTAGTCAACATCATTATTTTTTGTTTTCAAGGAGGGGTATTTCTTATAATATACCAAAATTTGGAAGGACCCACGTTTGCAGGAATATTAAAAAAGCCAAACATAGGACAATTGGCCTTTGCACTTGCCACCTACTTTTAGTCAACCTTACAATTTCCCTTTCCGTATGCCGCCGTTGGTGATTCAGCTATGGCGAGAACATCGGTGCTTTCCCATGCACGATTCGACCCCCACAGCTTTCAATTTTGAATAAGAATCGAATATTTTAAATATAGTTAATTTTTATTTATTAAAGTGTTAGTGATGGTAATTTGGTTAACAATTTTTTTTTGGGTTGGGTTAAGAGTTTTTTTTTTTTTTTGGAACATAATAAAAGAGGTTAACAGCCTAAAATCTAGAGGTATTTGGCACCAGCGAAAGTTTTGTCTGTTTACGAACCATGAACAAGAAATTTAAGGTGGTTTTCTTTGTTATTTGTCTCTTTACAGACCATGAGTAGGTAATTCTAGGTGGTTTTCTTTGAATAACAATGATGACTCAACCTAACTTGCATTTGCGGATAACGTTTAGTGATAGTTGTATCTTGTACTAATTTGTCAATTGAGTTATGGTAGGCTTTCACCCATTAAAAAAATAAATAAAAATTAGTTCACACTTGAGTGAGTATAAAGCCTTTGTATGTCATTAAAAAACTTTCATTTTTATTACACCTAGAAAAAACTTATGATAAAAATGTTGTAATATAATGTAATGTAATTTAATATAGTTGTGGAAACATTTTAATTAGGTCAAAATAAAAATTTAAAATTTAAAAAATAAATAAATATATATATATATATTATTAATTTTTATAAATTATTACTAGTGGTTTTTGAGCTCCAAATTTCTAAGAACATGTAGTATTTATGTGAAATATAATTTATTTAAAGAGAAAAATTAACCCTATAAAAATATCAAAACTCTTAAAATACAAACTTCTTAAAAAAATATCAAAACTTTTAAAATAAGATTTACAAACTTCTTATGAAAAGATATTTGATACCTTTATATCTTTAATAAATTATAATTAATCTAATTATAAAAACATTATTTTTAATTTAATTTTTTTAACTTATTTAACTTTGAGATTAATGGTGAATCTTTAATGAGAAAGCAATATTAACACTTTGATATGTTTCAATGCCAACCATGCAAGATTTCTTGCACGGTCTTCCTTTTTATGCTCACTTCTTGGTGCAATGAATATTCTTACTGGCTACTTTTCTCTATATGGTATTGTTTGAGTTTTATTTTTTATTTTTTTCAGTGGTACGACATCTAAATTTATTATTGAATGTCATACTTGACACCATCTCGAGATATATCAGTGCTTGTTTTGGTAAAGGGTAAGTTTGAAAATTAATTTTATTATGATGATGAGAATTGAGTGTTAATAATAATTTAATACAAATTAAAATTTATTTGTATTATTTAAATTATCTTCAATTTTATGTGTAGCTTTAAATATATTTAATTTCAAAAATTATGTTTAATGGTTTAATATGTCTTAATTTAATATTTTTAATTGTTGGCTATTAAATGTGTCTTACAATTTTATTTATTTTCCAAGGTTTTGGATTTCAATATTCTTGTTTCTCTTTTTTGTCATTATCTTTATCATATCTACTTGCTTCAATGGAGTACATATGGATATGCAAAGCATATGTTATTTTTTATGGATATCTCAAACCTTGTCTAAGTGGCGTCTCTTTAAGGTTTTGTTATGGGGTTAGTTATAAAGTTAGTCATTTAACAAGATAAATGATGTGACTAAGTTGGAGTGTGAGGTTTTAAATTTGAAAGGATAAAAAAAATCAACAAAAAACAATTTACAAAATTAGAGTTTTCCTCTTTTTTAGCATTTGTATTTCATAATGGAAACTTTTTCTGTCACACATAAAAGTTTGACTTGTTAAATAGTGAACAATGCACTAGTTACTCACAAATTAAGATCTAATGTATAAGTAATCATGAGTTTTAACTCATCTAACTTTAAATCGTGGACACAAAAGGTTAAATTCATGATCGAGTTAACTCAATTCAACTTAAAGGCCAAGCCAAGTTTGACTGAAAAGTACTTGACAATCCCCGATGGGGTGATCATGGACAAGACAGGGGGTGAGGATGGTGTAATTAATTGCCTCCCACGTGGAAATTAATATGGTAAAGCGTGTTGAGAAAGCCATCGTTGGAGAGCGAGTTGGGAAGGTTCGAGATATAACGTTGTTTATAAATCGTGTTTGGTTTGTGGTGGTTTGCGAATGTGGGTTTCAGGTAATGGGTGGTGAGACATTGGTGGGTGTTTGCGCTCTTGGAGAGCACAGTGACTACCTGTTATAGCCATCTCTTGTCCTTCACTTTGAAGAAACTAGATGGATTAACAATGTGGATGGTAATGGATCCATCTCTGTAGAGGAAGTGGCTTTGGCATTGTAATTTGGGACCTTGGTTCACCTTGGAAAATTTAGGCCAGGGAGTTGGGATGCTCGAACCTCTAGGTTGGGCGAGCTATCTTTGGGTATGCCAACGAGGGCCCCGTTCTCAATTATGTGTGGGTAAAAGGTACATGCTTAATTTCCTTTTATGTTCATGAATTATGCTTGGTTAAGTTTGGCAAGGCACATTTAGGGTGCCTTGTGTGGTGTTGGTGTTTTCGAGTGTGGTTGAGGGTAATGGAGGAGGCTCATTAGTGTCTCTTTCTTCGCACCTTTGTTGTCCTCTGCTTTTGGTAGGCTTGTGGGGTGGTGGGCCTGTAGACCCTTGATTCTTAGTTTCTAGTGGGGGTTTTGGGTGTCTTTTGTCGTCTTCAAAGACCTGGAGAGGTTATTGTCTTTGGTGGTAGCGGGGATTTGCAGAAGATGGTTGATGGAGTGGCCCTGGCAGCAAAACAAAAGGCAACTACGAGCTCACTGGTGGGTTTTTTTGCACACATTATGCATTTTCCTTTGGATGGTTATATAGGAAGGCACATTGGGTTTCATATAGTTGTTGATTCACTAGGAAAAATTCATTGTGTGCGAGCAATGTAATGGTTACCCTGTGTGGTATGCAACGCTAGCATGGATGTGCCCGCAGGGATGCAGGTCCCAGGGGTCATGGCTTGGGGCACAGATTGGAACATTGTGATGATGAGGAGGAGGTGGACTAGAAATTTTCCCCCTTGCCTAGACGTGTTGACTTGCCTCCTCCCCTCGACTCCCTGGAAGTGTAGATTTAGCAAGTTACAGTGTTGGGGGAACAATTGGCTCAAGACAGGCATGATGATCACAACAAAATCATTGCTTTTATGAATGACCTCAACACAACCAGTGTCATATGATGGATCAGTTGGTCTCCCTTTGTTGCAGACAAAATAGGATGCAAGAGAGGTTCAATCAACTAGATGGTGGAATGGCACATATGGAAGTGCATGTGCATGAAGCCTTTCGCCCTTTGTCACCACCTAGGAATGGTTCGGTCAACCCTACTCTAGGTAATTTAGCTAATTGAGGATGACTATGGGTTGTATTTTGATTCTTGGACTGTTTTGGTCACTTTGGCCAATCTACTTGTGGTTATTGTCATGGTTTTTTTGTCATTACCTTCTAGCCAATAATTTCGGTAGAAATGAAGCTAGAAGGGTTTTGCACTCAAGCTTCTCACAATGTACCTTTATTATGGCTTAATAAAAATTTCTCAACTTACAAAAAAAAGTATTTGATAACTTCATTAAATTTTTTAACAAAGGATGAAAACTGAATATTTATAGTGAATTAGCTAAATAAAATAAGAACACTACTAATGATATGATAGCTACTTTAACAAAAATTGAATCATTATCTTTATAATATATGAGTATTATTGACTTTTTTAGCACTTAACCCTTCCCTATATTATTTACATTCGTTTAAAACATTCTTCCACAAAAACTAATTTTAAAATTATAATTAATATATATATATATATATATATATATATATATATAATTAAAATTATATATTATTCTTTTAAAATTATAATAAAAAAATAAAAGTTATTTAAAGTTATCAATTTTTTATAAGCAAAACAATTCCATTATCTAACTTAAATAGCTTACATATTATTCCACTTTTCAAATTTAATAGTTTATATAAAACTCCCAATAACTATTACAAAAATAATGCATGAAAACTTGTTTTCCCAAGGTTGTGAAAAGGCATCTAACTTTTAAATCTTCTCTTTAGGCATCATGCACATTCATGCTTTGCCTTTTTCTTTTTTAATATGATATAACAAAAGTATATTATGCTTTACCTTTTTCTTTTTTATAATCATATGACAAAAGTATATTAATTAAAAATTAAAAGATAGGTTAAAATAAAATAAAATAATAAAAAAAATAAAAAAAATAAAAAAAAAAAAAAATATATATATATATATATATATTAAAAAATAAATTATAGTTAAATTAAATAACTTTGTAATTCAAAATTATAGAAGGTTGGTTTAAGTCTTTTAAATAAAATAATAGAAATTTTTGCAACAAAATATTGTAGGCTTATTCTAAACTATTTATATATATATGATAAGTAAGTTAACATGAAAAAATAAAATAAGTTTGAATATGGAATAACTAAACAAAAAGGGTTCTCGGACACATTCCACGTGCTTCTCTAAAGTCTCTATAATAGCTTCACCTAGTCCCTTTTCAATGATTCATTTTCCTATGGGGTGAGCTTCAATCTCAGTGAGCTTCAATCTTAATAAATGACAACCTAAAATTTGGTCATTCCAGTGTATCCATAACCTCTTCTTTAACCCCAACAAAAATAGTGATCATGGATATCGAAGGATGAGGAGACTCATAAATGTCCAAAGGGATATGCAGATGCTCCACCACTCTGTTAACTTGAGATACAAGAGTTCGCAACATTGCAAAAATAATGCATGAAAACTTGTTTTCCCAAGGTTGTGAAAAGGCATCTAACTTTTGAATCTTCTCTTTAGGCATCATGCACATTCATGCTTTGCCTTTTTCTTTTTTATAATCATATGACAAAAGTATATTAATTAAAAATTAAAAGATAGGTTAAAATAAAAACATATTTACATATATATATAAATTATAGTTAAATTAAATAACTTTGTAATTCAAAATTATAAAAGGTTGGTTTAAGTCTTTTAAATAAAATAATAGAAATTTTGCAACAAAATATTGTAGGCTTCTGGTAAACTATATATATATATATATAAACAAAAAGGGTTCTCGGACACATTCCACGTGCTTCTCTAAAGTCTCTATAATAGCTTCACCTAGTCCCTTTTCAATGATTCATTTTCCTATGGGGTGAGCTTCAATCTCAGTGAGCTTCAATCTTAATAAATGACAACCTAAAAGTTGGTCATTCCAATGTATCCATAACCTCTTCTTTAACCCCAACAAAAATAGTGATCATGGATATCGAAGGATGAGGAGACTCATAAATGTCCAAAGGGATATACAGATGCTCCACCACTCTGTTAACTTGAGATACAAGAGTTCGCAACATTGCTTCCAACTCTAATATTTTGGTCTTTGTGAGTGCAAAGGCACCTTCATCTCCATTGTGTTTTTTCCTATCTACATACACTCAATTTGACACCTCTCATTCCAATCTTTCCCACTTATTCCTTTTTTCAAGTAACCATATACCATAGAACTATGCACTTTTATCAAGTCTCTTTCACATTTTTTTCATCCCTCGTTTCACTAGCACTAGCTTTACACATAAAAATTGCTAGCACAAAGACAATAAGCACGGATTTCCCCTAACAAAAGTATATTAATTAAAAATTAAAAGATAGGTTAAAATAAAAACATATATATATATATATATATATATATATATATTTATATTTATATTTATATTAAAAAATAAATTATAGTTAAATTAAATAACTTTGTAATTCAAAATTATAGAAGGTTGGTTTAAGTCTTTTAAATAAAATAATAGAAATTTTTGCAACAAAATATTGTAGGCTTATTCTAAACTATTTATATATATATATGACAAGTAAGTTAACACGAAAAACTAAAATAAGTTTGAATATTGAATAACTAAACAAAAAGGGTTCTCGGACACATTCCACGTGCTTCTCTAAAGTCTCTATAATAGCTTCACCTAGTCCCTTTTCATTGATTCATTTTCCTATGGGGTGAGCTTCAATCTCAGTGAGCTTCAATCTTAATAAATGACAACCTAAAATTTGGTCATTCCAATGTATCCATAACCTCTTCTTTAACCCCAACAAAAATAGTGATCATGGATATCGAAGGATGAGGAGACTCATAAATGTCCAAAGGGATATACAGATGCTCCACCACTCTGTTAACTTGAGATACAAGAGTTCGCAACATTGCAAAAATAATGCATGAAAACTTGTTTTCCCAAGGTTGTGAAAAGGCATCTAACTTTTGAATCTTCTCTTTAGGCATCATGCACATTCATGCTTTGCCTTTTTCTTTTTTAATATGATATAACAAAAGTATATTATGCTTTGCCTTTTTCTTTTTTATAATCATATGACAAAAGTATATTAATTAAAAATTAAAAGATAGGTTAAAATAAAAACATATTTACATATATATATAAATTATATATATATATATATATATATATATATATATATATATATATATATATATATATTTACATATATATATAAATTATAGTTAAATTAAATAACTTTGTAATTCAAAATTATAAAAGGTTGGTTTAAGTCTTTTAAATAAAATAATAGAAATTTTGCAACAAAATATTGTAGGCTTATTCTAAACTATATATATATATATATATATATATATATGACAAGTAAGTTAACATGAAAAAATAAAATAAGTTTGAATATGGAATAACTAAACAAAAAGGGTTCTCGGACACATTCCACGTGCTTCTCTAAAGTCTCTATAAGAGCTTCACCTAGTCCCTTTTCAATGATTCATTTTCCTATGGGGTGAGCTTCCATCTCAGTGAGCTTCAATCTTAATAAATGACAACCTAAAAGTTGGTCATTCCAATGTATCCATAACCTCTTCTTTAACCCCAACAAAAAAAGTGATCATGGATATCGAAGGATGAGGAGACTCATAAATGTCCAAAGGGATATACAGATGCTCCACCACTCTGTTAACTTGAGATACAAGAGTTCGCAACATTGCTTCCAACTCTAATATTTTGGTCTTTGTGAGTGCAAAGGCACCTTCATCTCCATTGTGTTTTTTCCTATCTACATACACTCAATTCGACACCTCCCATTCCAATCTTTCCCACTTATTCCTTTTTTCAAGTAACCATATACCATAGAACTATGCACTTCTATCAAGTCTCTTTCACATTTTTTTCATCACTCGTTTCACTAGCACTAGCTTTACACATAAAAATTGCTAGCACAAAGACAATGAGCACGGATTTCCCCTAACACATGGTAAGTGTAGGTTTATTGATTTGAGGGAAACGTATAGGGCCTCTCTCCACTGTTCAAGATAGTGGGATTTCTTTATACACCTTATTGTCCCATCTTTATACGCCTTATTATCTCATGTGTTAGTGGTTAAATAACAATGAGGAGTGTAGTATTTAATTCCCTTGTTGTTCCAACTGGCATGCATTTACACTTGTTCCAAAAAAAGTTCCTTGAAGTTCAATTGTGTAATGTCATGGGATGGATTTGAATACTGTAATTTCATTGTGAGTTGCTAAAATACCTTCCTTTTGTGGACACCAACATTGCCTTGTTGATCCACATTTTTATTTTGAGCTCTTAACACCTGAAAAAAATCTAGATTTACAAAACCTTTAGCTAAGTCCATAGTACGTGTATCGAATACGCCATACTAGTTTCCAAGGCCTAGTCTACAAATATTAGGCTATAAGGATAACAGAGGAATCCTCTACTATCATCACAACATTGGTACATGTCTATTTAAGCATGCATAGACCTTGAAAGGTGTCATGGCATCTTCTTCATTGTTGGTGGCGACTCATTATCACCAAGCAACATATACATCATTTTGTCCCTTAGGACCATGTATGATCCCCCCACCCCCCAACTCCTACCACCCTTGCATGCAACCCTTTATTGGACATTATCAAATACAAACTTTTAATTTGTTGAAACTTTATATCTCTCAAGCATTGACATTCAAGTATGCACACACCTTCAATCTTAATTAAAATGTACTAGACTTTTTTCTTTATGAATAATAATCTTTAACGAAAATGTAAAACCAGTTTATTTTATTTTATAAAATTAAAATTTATGTATGTGAGAAATTTTGACCATAGTAAATCAATTGTTATACACAAAGAGAAAATCATAGGTTTTGTGCGTGAGAGAGAGAGAGTGAGTGAGTGATGATGATGTTGATGTAAGATTATACCACTAAAAATATATCCATTACATTATAATTTATTAGGATATTTTGCAATGTGTCACATATACAATAATTATAAAATAGAGAATGATCATAAGACATAACATTGATATCATTGATGATATGAACATTAGAGTAAGGGTGAATGTCAACACATCAAGATTCAATCATTCACATCAAATATTTTAGTATAAATAATGTCTTATGGGCCCTTTTGATTCACTATTTATTCACATAGAATTATTCATAATGCGCATAATGTTTTTAAGAAAAGGGTAAAAAATGCATTCGTACTTTACTATTGAATGTATGGAAAACATAAAAGTAGTTGATGCTTTTAATTTAGTGTGAGCATCTCAAATTAACTTGAAATAGAACCATATCATGGTTACAAAGTTGAGGCATAGTAGCCACAGTCAAAATATTATCAATGACCATATCTACTAGCTGTGATTTTTATCACTAAGAAGCATTAATCCTTAGCTTGTAAAGAGAATGCATACAATATAAGCATAACAAATATTTGAAAATGAAAGAAATAAAGTGCAGTGCTAAGAACTAGTGGTATACTACAAGGATGTATTATGCATAGATAAAGGGAACAAATTGCAAGGTTCTTAATATTGCATTTGGATTCTCAAGAAACTCGATATCATCTTGGTCATAATAAGTATAAGATTAACAAGGCTAGGATTATGTACACCATTTTGTTGTTTTTCCTCTCGTCCAACTACCTCATGGAGGATACTTGTACTAGCTTTGTCATGTTTGGAATTTCCATGCAATGCCACTTCAAAGCCAAAATGTTAGAGTTGGGAGTATGAGTTATGTACCCTTTGTTCAAATCTTCAGCATTACTTCTCAACGATGATTGTTGTTGCATAATCAAATCCGGGACATTATCTATGTTGGTGTCCTCCCACCATGAAAATATTGGCCTAGTTCCCATGGCCCATGTTGCAGAGAATGGAGGTGAGATTAAAACAACAGTCTCGAGCTTGTAAGTCATTATGAGGAAAAAATCTAAGTGTACTAAGTCTTTGGCTAAGTCTATATATCTTTGTATGAGATAAGCCACACCAATATTTCAAGGTGTAATTCATAGGGATAAGGCTCTAAGGACGATCATGTAGGAATCTCTTGCTATCATCACACCATTGATATTTATTTCTCTGAGCATGTAAAGACCTTGAAAGACGACTTGGCCTCTTCTTAATTGTTGATGGCAACTTCCAATCACCAAGCAAAATATATATCATTTTGTCCCTTGGGATCATATATGAACATTAACACCCTTATATGCGACCCTTTACTAGCCACCACCAAATGCATGCACTTCATTTGTTGAAACTTTAAATATCTATAAAACATTAGTGTCGAAGCATGGACTTAGCTTTCAAACTTGACAAAAAATATTCTAGACTTTTTTATTTTTAAATACGAGTCTTCATCTAAAATGTAAAACCATTTTTTTATCCTTTATATTATAAATTAACTATATAATATTTAATGTTATTTTTTTTACCCCCACATGTACATAGACGACATTGATCATTTAAGCCTTTATTGATTATGTGTGTATGAGAGAGAGAGATGTAATGTTACATCACTAAATATATATCCATCATAGTATAAGTTATATGATATTTTGTAACATGTCACATATATACTCCACGTGAATATAGATGTCATTGGTCATTTAAATCTTTGTTGATTATGTGTGTGCATGAGAGAGCTGTAATGTTACATCACTAAATATATATCCATCATAGGATGAGTCAATATGATATTTTGTACTATGTCACATATATAACAAATTTAAGGTAGAGAACCCTCATAAGGCATGACATTGATATCAACATTGAAGTGAGGTTGAATGTTATCATATCATCCAAAAAAAATTCCATTCTCTTAAAATTTATAAATGAGTAAATATTTTAGTATAATAATATTTTATGGATCACTCTACCTTACTATTTATGTACATAAAATTATTTACAATGCACACATTTTTCACAAGTAAAGACAAAATTATATTATTTTAATATTAAATGTATGAAAAATACAAGAACACGTAACCATTTTACTTTAGTGTGAGCATAAAAAATTACAAGTTTATCCATGACTTGACTTGAAATAGTACTATAGCATGATAATCCTATTGAGGCATAATGTTGTTGATAATCACATTTACTAGTTGTGATCTTTATTGTTAAAAAACATCGATATTTTTTTGTTAGAAAGAACAAATACACTAAACAAAATATAATATATGAAAATGAAAGAAATAATTGCAATGACAAGAGCTAGCGGTATATTGCATTGATCGACTATGTATAGAAAATAAGCAAAAATTGCAAGGTTATTTTCTTTAATATTGCATTTAGATTCCCAAGTAACTCAATCTCATCTTAGAATGGGCATTGTAACTATTAGATTGATAATGTTGGGATTGTTACATCACCTTTTTATTTTTCCTCTTATCCAATTCCCTCACGAAGGATCCATGTATTAATTTTTTCATGTTTAGATTTGTTGTGAGTCGCTATTTAAGAGATAAAAAGTCGAAGTTTGGAATATGAGATATATACCATTTGGTTCATATCTAAAATATTACTTCCCAACAATGGTCGTTATTGCATATGCAAATTGGGGATGTTATCTTTGTTGGTGTCCCTTTATCATGAGAATCTTGGCCTAATTCCCAAGGTCCAAGTTGGGGAGAATGGACATGAGACTGAAACAATAATGCAGTGTTTTTAAGTAATTATGAGATGAAGACACATCTATAGCTAACAAAAACTTCGTGATGGAAAACTCTTCTTAAGTTGCCAAATTTTATGTTAGATTTGCTTACATATAGATTTAATTATGCAAATTGTGTGAAGTTGTTCACTATTTATATTTGCATTGATAGAAATGTTGCACGAGTGTATAAATTTCTCACACTGATTAAGCACGATGTTAAACTTAACCCATGGATTTTAAGAGTAGGCTTTGACATTTTATTAAAGTCAACAAAATATCATGGATAACCCATTCTCCAATGATGACAATGTGAAATAGGGTTCTCCTTCTACATGAGGATTTAGGATCATCAAGGCAAAGACTAGAGAACCATTTTCAATTTCACTACACACCTCCCTCTCATATTGCTATTGCATCTCAACTTCACCTACCAACTCATAAATGTCCTTATGATTCCACTCAACATTATAGTTGGCTATAAAGTAAGATTGGGAAAATTGGGTTGAACTTGCGCAATCCAACTATAGAGATGAACAATTCCATATGGATCACCCTAACACTCCTAGTTACACACACCAACATTTCTGTTTTGATACCAGTGAATGTCATTCCCCATCGATGGTCGAATGGACAGTGCCTTGAGAAATCTCCCATTATCGTCAACTAGTAGGGTCAAGGGGCAATGAATCTAAGGATTTATATCATTTAGCATAGACAATACCATGGGTGCATAACTCTTGAACTTAAGTGCCAAGTTTCAGCCTAACACACACTCACTCTAGCATTTTGTGCACATGTCCACAACTAAAAACGACAATTGTCACTCAGATCATTTTGCACTGAGAGTAGGTCGCTCTAAAAGTAGGATCAAGAGGACTGGGTTGAACTTGGGTGATCAAAGTGCAATGATGGACAACTCCATACAAACCACCTTAACACTTATATACTGGTTACATAGACCAACTCTTGAGTCCCAACAACATGTCGTGCAATTTTCATTGAGAGGATGAAGGGATAGTCCCCTAGACAATCTGCCATCATCATTGACTAATGGAGTTGAGGAGCAATCCATCTGAATCTCTATAGCATTTGCATAGACAACAACACAAGTGCACAACTCTTAAACCTACATGCCAAGTTTTAGCCCAATGTGCTCTCACCTTAGCATTAAGTGCACATCTCCACAACTAAATATGGCAATTGTTGCCTAACTAAATCATAACTTCACTAAGAGTAGCGAGGTGCATATATAATCTAGTACAATAGAGATGTTGTCACGTGGGCAATGCTTACAACATTGCATATCAACTTAAAAAAATAGAATACTCGTAACAAATGATACTAAGAATATCAAAAATAATCAAATGTAGATATAAAAATGTCTCCATGCACACAAATGAGAGAAGTATATATAAATGAAAAGAGAGACATGAGATCTACAGATAAATAGAAATATTATAAATATGATATTTACATAAAATTATTGTCATATTACAATTATAAATAACTTATAAGTAATAAATATTTTATTTTTACATGTCCATATTTGCTTATGTTGTGAGCTTTGAGTTCTTTGAACTTGAGTGAGATTATGACAAATCTAGATCCATATTAACTGATGAAGAAATTTACACTTAGGAGATTTGATCCTCTTAATGCTTGATAGATTTAGACTTGAGATGGATCTACATTGGTAGTGTGTTAATCGTCTGTGTAACTAAGTCTTGGCACAATGTCCGCCCAAGAGCACTATGGAAAACCAATCATCTCTATAATCAACTCTTAGCTCATTCATATAACTACTTATACATATTTCTTATTAATACTCTTAAATATTTAATCATCTAGTAAACATGATTTTGTTTCACAATGTTCCTCGTAATTTTCTTATATGTAATTTCTCAATACATCAATCCTTGTTGATTCTATAATCATAACTTTTACCATTTTGATATATTAAAAAAGCTTTAAAATTACATCTCTATTTCAATTATAAATATCTAATAATAAAATAACATAATTAACTTCTCATATATTCATAATTATTTATATAACTTTAAATTATCTTAAATTTAAAATCCTCTTCCATACTACACATATCAAATTCTTTGATATAAGTATTAATAAAATCAAATTCTCAAATATTTTATATAATGATAAATATCTAACAAAATTAAAAGACACAAAAGAATTATACATTATAATTCAGCCTAGATCTATCTTAACTCTGAATATACCAAGTGCCGAGAGAAATCTCAGTGCTTTGTCGAGATCTAAAATAGATCTATGTCAATAAAAAATAAATAAATACACACATATGACATGGAACCAAAAAATCTACAATAATAAATTAATTATTTTACCAAATCAAAATATTTACAAAACAAAATAAAACATAACACATATCAGACTGGAAAACACCTCCTAATACAATTAAAACACTCAACTAATTTTACCAATACTATTAAAACACTTAACTAATTGTACCAATGCAGGGCTCTGCAGTCATTTTTTATAAGGCAAAGTACTTACGCATGTATTTGTTCATGCACTTTAAAGATATACATCCACTTGTTTAATAATAAAAAAGACTATATTGTAACTCTAAACTATAAACACGTTCCACAAACACATTTTTTTATTAATAGTTGATTTGTTTAATGGAATGGAGCTCACCATAGATCGATGCCTACTTTTAGTACTATGTCACATTATATTTTTTTTTGGTGGTGGCATGGGACATTGTCCAAACTAGTAATTGGACGAGTAAGATTTATGCGGTGGCATGGAACATTGCCCAAGCTTGCAAGTAGATAAGTAAGATTTATGGATTTTAGGTTTATATTTTACTGAAATTAAATACGTGTATGTGCATACATCCAAAGATTGAAATTTATAAATAAATATATTGATTTATATAATATATTTGATTTTCATTCTTATAGTTATATTTTTATTAAAAAATTGTTAAAAATAATAAATGAAATTTTGACTTAGAAGGGTGACAGGTTTGTTTTGACAATTAAAAATATGTTTATGATTAGTCAGTCGAATATGTGAGTCAGTTTAACCATGTTTGTAATGGTTGTTAGTGCATAACATAGTTTGTAGTTGTTGTTAATGTGTGACATATTTTGATGGAGACCATTGGAAAATAGATAAATATTTCATCGGAATGTGGTTTTCGAATATCTTAATGTTGAAAGGTTTAATGTCGTTTTTGAATATTTTTTAGAATAATGTTGAAAGGTTTAATGCGTTTCTTTTGGGAGAGAATAAGGTTCAAATGTTTCCATCTAGCAATTGAAAAGATGGTAATGTGGTTTTTGAATATTCTCGAGAATAATGTTGAAAGGTTTAATGTGCGTGTTTTTTTTTTGGGAAAGAATAAGGTTGAAAGGTTTCCATCTCACAATTGAAAAGATGCTTATGATAAGTGACTTTAACATGTAGATTAACTTATCCATGCTTGTAGTGGCTATTACTATAATATGGTTTCTTGAGGATAATTGGAAAATGGATAAGAATTTCCCAAGGATGTGGCTTTTGAATATTCTTTAAGAGGATAATTGTATTATGTTGTGATGGAGGAGATATGATAGATAAAGTGTCATTTACATTTAGACGAGGTGTATCATATTTAACATTTAAAGAAATATAGATGCTAACATGGAGATGTTTCAATGACTTTTGATGTTACTTTTTAGTTTAAAAAGAAAAGGAAAAAGAAGAATATTAATGTAGAATAAAATTTTATTATAAAAAATATTTTATGGTAAGATGTAACAATATATTTTGTAACATCACATATATAATCACCACAAAGCAAACACTATCATTATATATATATATATATATATATATATATATATATATATATATATAATACCAAAATAACTAGCGTTGTTTTAATTAATTTTTCTAGATACCGATTTTTGGACAATAAATTGTTCATTCTTAAATGATCATAATGATTAATATATATTAAGATTTAATTTTGTTTATCGAACCTTAAGAAAACTAAGGTAGTAGCAATTGCACCATGAGGTACAAAGGAATGTCGATATGAGAAGTGGGGGAATGTGGAAGGAAATAATGAAGCGAAATATATGGACAATGAAATACAATCGAAGTTTAAGTTTCTATATATCTTCTAAAGAATGTAGCAGGAGGTTAAATTTAAGAAGAAAGTTACACTAAAATGTTTGTCCCATAACAATGGCAGTCCTTGAAAGTTCTTGGAGATTTAGAAAGGACTGACCTTCCAAAGGTGGATAGAAGAGAAAGAAATGTGAAGGCCATAGTGTATTGTTAGTGCATTTACGTGGAAGACTGCAACACTTGTTAGAGCAAGCAAGAGTAGAGAGCTTTCTCTAATGCTAGAGTTGGTCATTAATGTATCCTCGAGGCAACCAATTAGGAAAGAATTTCCTTTCCCAACACTACCTTGGATGATCATATTTAGTAATGTGGTGGAGGCGTTGCTTAAAAAGTGGGTAAGAATGATATTGAAAGCCATGCTTTGGTTGGGGGACAAGGAGATAAATGAGTGTGGATTTGGAGGGGGATATGGCAGAGTTGTGTGGAGGAGTGGTTGAATTATTTGAAGTGAATGGTCGTCTCTTGCATGTTTGAAGGGGTAAGAGTATGGGCCCAGTTATGGTTTGCATCAAATTCATAGTTACCAAGCATGCGAAGGTCATCAAAGAGGATGTTGTTACTTGGGTGGAGTTGAGAAAGGAATTGTTGTTCTTCAATTTCCATGGAGTGGTGGGGCTACATTTTTAGGAGAAAAGTCATCGTCAGATTCAACAAGAGGTTCCTCTTCAAGTCCATGATGGACATGCCAGGCATGATTTGTGTTCTTTATTTATTGCTAGGATACAACAAGCTCCCTATCAATTTCACCAATGACATCAGGTAGCTTGTGGAAAGGGAAGTACAAGAGTAGCTCACTCTAACAAAAGTCGACATAGTATTTTGCATCATGAGATGGGATTGATATGTATTTAGGCAAGGCGCGTATGTTGATGGCGAGTTAGATATGCTTCCATGATGTTTTTTTTTTTTTGGAGAGAGGAGAACGACCAAGAGCATGTAACCTCAATAATGAACACTGTCTTGAGTGAAGGAGGCATTTGCATATAGGAAGTGATGAAGGGTGTTGATGGAAGCTAGCCATCCAAGTTATGTGAAACACATCTAAAAATAATTCACTTGAAATTTAAGGAGACAAACGAATGACTACATTGTGTTAGGGGGGAGATTTTGGAGCATGTGGTATGTCTCCTATTCACTGATGTCCCTATCAACAATCATTTAGATTAGGAGTTTGATATGACAGTGACTATAGGGGCATCAAGAGGAGAACTTTGTGCAAGGCACGAGAGCATCTGATGGTAACTTTCAGACTATGTCTCTCCTTTTGGTGCATATTGGGAAATGTAGTTTAAGATAACATGACACAAAAGGAAAAACTTGGAAGTCAATGTTGGCTCTCCACATAGTAAGCATGTGAAGGTTGTGGATGTTAAGTATGTCATCATTTCTAGCAGGACTATGATTTTCCCAACTAAAAGCATCGTTGTGCATAGAAGCGGATTTCGCGTAACTTCCAAGAGACTCCATATCGGAAAGATTAAATAGTGTCATATTTTTGCGAAGGCATGTAGAGGAATGACAAGTTGTGTGGTGTTGGACAAAGTTAGAAAACTCCTCGTAATCTTGGAGCTCATTAGAAGCAAGGATATCGTTTGTTGCAAGTAGGCAGGGATCACGAACTATCGATCGATGTCTTCCTAGATTACTTTGATGGAGGGCTCAAGGGTTCCAAACAATAATGTATGTATTGAAGAAGGACTTGGGAGCAACAACGTTGGATTCATTGTTCCAGTCGAGGTTTTCCATATTTGGTGCATTTTCTAACCATAGGAAACCATGTATATATGCAGACCCTTTATGTTTCCACTCATACCTCTGCTAAATTGAAGTGAACAAGTAATAGTTATGCATTTGAGCACTATACATAAAGCAAGAAAGAGGCAGTTGTTGAAGGTGGCGGCGAAGGTCGACAATGATTGACGACATGTTGTTTGCAAGGCCTCTTTTAATGAAGACAAAAGTTGTTGCCTCAGTGAGATAGGACATGATAAGGTTGTACATGTAATAACAAAATATGGTTTGTTGTCCAAATCTCTTATCATGGGAGCACATGAGCTGTAAAGGGTACATTAAATTTGTATTTTAATTATTAGAAATAAAATAACAAAAAATTTATTATCGGAGAGATCATTTTATTCCTTTAATAATATATATCGTTATAGGAGTGTCCATTTTGAAATCCCTCTATTTTGGAATATGGATTTCACTAATTATCAATGATTGTTAAGTGGATGGTAGGGATTTAACCACAAAATATTCTAGAATATTGTTAGTAATGTCCTTTTTAACCTTTTAAATAAATTTATTGATATATATATATATATATATAAGTGTCGTATGAAATGAGTTATGGTTTTTTATGCATGTTGTATTGATAAGCCATGATATGGTAACAAAACCTATTTACAAGTTAATAATTCTATTACATTTTTTTAATGTATATATGTTTAACTCATATATTAATTCTTTTTATAATTAATAAAAACAATAATAATAAAAAATTAAAATACAGTTATAATTTAGTTAATTTTTGTGATTTTTATTTTTTATTTTAATCTTATCAATGTGAGAAGTATTACCAAGTAAGTGTTTTGATGTATATCATAGATGGATTCCTACTAACAATTACCAACCGTTTAATTGATATGGTTGTGCTAGTTTATATTAATTTTAACTATAGCCTATTTATTTATTTAAATTAAAGACGTTTAATAGTGATTTTATATTAAAAAAAAAAAAAACCATAATATTTGTGATGTTTTAAGAGGTTTAATGGTTAAATGTTTAATGGTTTAAGTAATTGTTTTGATGTATATCATAGATGGATTCCTACTAACAATTACCAACCATTTAATTGATATTATTGTGCTAGTTTTTATTAATTTTAACTAATAGCCTATTTATTTATTTATTTATTTTAATTAAAGAAGTTTAATAGTGGATTATATATATATATATATATATATATATATATATATATATAGTGATGTTTTAAGAGGTTTAATGGTTAAATGTTTATTTTTATTAAGAGGAAAAAGTATAAATCTATCTTAATTTAGGATTATCAAACATTTAAAGAAGTATTGATCATTTAAAATAGACGAGTGGATTTAATGATTAAGAATATGTGTTTCCTCTTAAGAAGTCACAAGTTCAAATTCACATTCGGTTAGAATATATATACATCTATAGACTTTGATAGAGCCACAAATAAGAAGGTTTCATATATCAATTTGGTGTTTGGGTTGGTTGTGACTTTATTATTACGCTCAATTCTATAAAACTTAGAACTCAGAGACTATATAATTAGAAATATGCAAAATTGCAATAAGATATTGATATTTACATTAAAACAATACAAATATGCAAATGTTAGATCTATTTCTTTTTATTTATGCATTTTTATATAACCATTTTTATGTGAGATGTACATGTCAAATATTTTTCTTTCATACTTATAAAGAGTTATTTACTTTCATTGATATTTATGTTTAGTTAATACATAATATTATTTTTAGTATTTGTATAAATATAATTTATTTAAACACATCTATGATGTAAGCATTACTTATTTGAAAACATCTTCATCATAGAGTTGTATAAGTACCTAACCACATTAGACTAATAAATTATTTGACATTAAAAACATTATATCTAAAGTACAACATCAACAATTAAAAATTATAATTTCAAGAAAGGGATACTTTTATATAAGTCTTAGAAATTGGATTTTTATATAAGAAAGTGGAATTTTAACAAATGAATGAAAATAATCCAACACTCACGACTTGTAATTTTAACAAGAAAATATTACAATATGTGAAGAATTAGAATTTTCAAAATCAATAAAGATAATAACATTTTATTGCAATTTCAACAATAAGAAATGCAAATATCAAAATTTTAAAATTTCAATTTTAACAAACAAAAACTTTATAATAATACAAATCAAATCAAATTATACATCAACAATACCTTGTCTTAGAAAAACAAAAATATTTTGTACAATATTTATATTTGTGATGTCTAATTTATTAACCATTATATAAAAAAAATTACATATTTATAAATTCAATTATAAAAAATGACAATTTCAATAGAGAGAAATTGAGATAATCATCCTTCTCTTTTTACTATTACTTATTTGATTTACGTTTAACTAACAATTAATATCACATTAAGTATATACCATTGATCATCAATACAATTAACTAACAACTAATATTATTTTAAATATATTATTGTTTATCAATACACTTAGGGAGTACAATTTTAACATTAACAAATTAATAATAATAATACTAATAATTAGTTGATATAATATTGTTATTTTAATAAATTTAATTTTAATGATAAAAAATTATAATTACAAAAAATTTAATAAATAATGGCTATAATTTTATTATAAAATTTAATTGCAATCCCATACAATATGAATAATTATCTACATAAATTAAAATTTCACTTTAACAAATAAAATTAAGAATTATAATCTTAAAAATAAAAAATTGTGATCTTAACAACTTAGATAATTAATAATAATATTTTTATTACATTAAAAAATACAATTTCATAAAATATGAATAGTTATTTTAATGAATAAATATTTTAAAAAATAAATAAATAAATATTTTAAAAATTAAAATTGAAATTCTATAAAAATTAAATAAATAAATATTTTAAAAATTGAAACTGAAATTCTATATATTAAAATGTTTGAATTGAACCATACAAAAAATATGTATATCATTCTTTTAATTTTGAAAATTAAAAATTATAATCGTAATCATTTCTATAAATAATAATTATAATTTTTTTTTGCATTATTATTATTATGTATCTAGAGAAATTGACAACTATCAATATAATCTATAATCTCTAAATGCCTATCTATATTTTCATTGTACATAATATGTCATTTTTATCTTCATCACCAATTACATTTATTTTCTATAACTAATTCTATTATATTATTAAAAAATTAAAATTACCATTTAATTTTTAAATAATTATAATTTTAATAATCTAAAAAACTATACATACAAAAAAAATATATAATTTTAATACTTTAAAATAATTAAAATAAAAACTATTATTATAAATCTAATAATTTAAGAACATCCTTCAATTCATTAAAAAAATACAATTTTAATACTTTAAAATAATTTAAAATATCTATTATTATAAATCTAATAATTTTAAAACATCCATCTCCGTCCATCCTTAAAAGCTTAAAATATTGTATTGTAAAACATCTTTCTCTCATATTTATAAACATAAAACACCATCCTTAAAAGCTTCAATATTGTATTGTAAAAACTTTAATTTAGATATTAAAAAAAAAAAAAAAAAAAACCTAAATCTTGAGTAAATGCATTCTTAACTATTCTGAAAATTATAAAATTCTATAATAAAAAACAAAAGTGATTTACTAAGACTTTTAATTAAATTGAAATTAATAAAATATTATAAATTTAATTAAAATAATAAAAATTCTAGTTAATATGGACAAACTTTTTATTTAATCATTTTTTTAAAGACAAATTTCTATTAATGTAACATAAAATACATGGAGGCTTGGACCTCTATAGTCCTAGCCTATTTCGAAGGCATAATTCTCAAAAATAACAAAATAGGGACTGCTCACGAAGGGGAAACCAGTCCAATAGGTTGTTTTATCGCTGCCCACAAAGAGGAAACTAGCGTCGCACATGGAAAAAAAGATAAATGTTTGCAGTCCTCAAATAGACCTTAAAACCAGAAACCATATAAAAAGGCCAAAAAAACTTGGAACCAAAAACCAGAATCCAAAAAGAACCTGAGTGCTTAGGTGTCATTTGGAGAGGGAGGTGTCTCTTCCACAATCAGACACTATACTCCTGTCATCCGCTAGCTTGTTGTGGGTGTTATCCGCCGCGTTCCGGGACTCCTTGGTGTCACGTACTTGCCAGGAGCGTCTTTATCGCTCTTCCATCCTTCACCGCTACCGTCGAGCTTCGTCGCTGCTGGAAGCCGGGTCACTCTTCTCTCGCGCGTATGGAGCGTTTTGGTGAGGACTTCAGCTTCGCTCTGGTCGAAGGCCAACCACACCGGTGGGTTCCTCTTTGAAAGAGATGGTGATGGTTGCAATATAGCGTGGGCGGTCCAAGGTGCACAAATAGTGAAATTGAGCAGATAGAGTGGGTGGGTTGCTGAGAGGCAGAGGTGGTTGTTTCCAACTGAGGAAAACTGGGATAAGGTGGTGGTGGAGGGATGCAGAGGTGGAGAGCGAGATCGTCCAGAAAATTCCAAAGACGACTACCACGCCACTTCGAGTGGCCGGATAGCGTCCATGTGAATGCTCCGTAGAAGATGGGGGATATCGCAGTGGGAAGAAGGAGAGGAATGAGCACCTCGCTCCGTCCATCGCGCGCAACGCATTCGATGGCGAAGACGGGAATTGGGGGAGGCTGGGGAGAATGAGAGCTTTGAACCGAGGTAGCAAGCAGGGTGAGGTACCAAAGTGAGCCGAGAATTCTCGAAGCAGGGGGAATGTCCGTCCATAGGACGAAATTCGATGGAAAAGAAGACTATGAGAGAAGTGCAGCCGGAACCACCTCAATGCAACAGAGGAGACTACGCGCCGCCCCCGTAGGCGTCGGGAGCTCTGGCCCGAGACCTGTGGGGAAATCATAGCTCAACGACAGAGGCGAAGGAGGAAGACAACCAGGCATATTCATTTTGAAGGACTGGCGATGGCATCGGAAATTGAGCGGAGTTAATTTGCAGTTGTGGTAGTGGTTGAGGAAATTTAATGCCCACCGCTGAGACCTGTGGGTGGCCATGTGGCTGTGCCACTTGCCAGCCCAAGAGCCCGCCAAATAATCTCCCCTCTTAATCACCCGCATCCGGGAATCTAATCATTATTATGCATTATATAACCACTATTATTTATTGACATGGTTAATTCTTTTTGTAAAGTTCTAGCTATTTTATTGTTGTACAAAAAATATATTACAGGCTAGGTGACCAGAGCATTCAGGGGAGCCAATGACGGTCAACCCCTAACACAATCAAAATCAAGTTTATTTGGCGCTTGTGGGATGCCCAACAGAGGGAAACCAACCCACCAATCACAACATGTTCAAAAGCATAACTAAAAGCCAAACAAACAGATATAGGGTGTTGTTAAAAGACCTGAGATTCTGCCCAATTGATAGACATACACCACAAAGCATAAAAAACTAGGGAGGTAATTCCTCCAGACCAACAGGCATAGGGGTTGGAGGAGTACACTCAGATTACTTGGGTTCGGCCACATAGCCAGCCACCCGCTCGAAATGTAGACTGTCAAGACTTTCTTTGCATTTCGTTTTACTGCTGGAGGGAGCATCGATGCCACCCTTTCATTTATTGTGCCCTTTCTAGCATTGTCGTCACCATCTGCAACTGGCCTACTCGCAAAGGAGGTGGAGGCGTTTGCATCTCTCCCATATTTATGGGACCTATTAACGTGCGAACTTGGCCCCAATCTGGTTCTCCTAGGCTTGGGTCGCACAGGCGTCGTAGGACTCAGAGGTTTGAGGGCAACGAAAGGTAGGGGGTGGAAGATATCCGCCGCCTGCTGCCCTCCCACCTGGAAGCGGAGCTCCTGGTCATAGAAGATGAGGTCCATGGCCTCGCGAGCTTTTTCCAACGCATAGTTACCTTGGATAATGTGGTGTTTTAGCATGTCCACTGAGAGTTGAAATTGAACCAGAGAGGTGGATTTTTTTTTTTTTCTTCATGAGCTAGTAGCACCTCGCCAAGGTACTTCGGGATTTCGCAGCACCGTCCAAGGCTTCCAACTCCAACGCAACAACTTGGCAGCGAATGTGCACAGGGATGTCGGGCGCGTAGCCAGAAGCTTCCCACTTTTCAGGGGCCTCATCGTCATCATCAGGGACCTGCACACCCAAGCGTCCCCCACGCATACATCTCATTTTTCACCTTGGCATGAGGGTTGGCCAGATGCAGGAAAGAGACCAGAGCGTCCTCCTCTTCCAGGCCTCACTACAGGAGACCCGTCTATGGAAGCTCACCGGGACGCTCAACACAATGGGATGAAAATCCTAAATGAAGGTGACTCGAAGGGTAAGCCTCGTGAGGAGGGAAGTTTCTCATGCATGTGTCCTATGATAGCTGACCTCATCTTTGTGCTTTTTGTGATGCCTGTCGTGCAGATCAATAACTCTCAACATTCCCATCAGGCCGACAATGATTTTCTAACCTACGACAGTACTCCTCACACACTTCTTCATTAAGACATGGAGGGGGGGGAGAAAATGAGGCAAGTGGCTCACTTGTGGGAGCCATCTGTCTCCTCGCATGCTCTTCATCGTGCCATCTAATAGCCGCGTCTGGGGAGTTGATGTCCTGTTGAGCCAAGTCCTCACAGTGGGACTTGAGAGTGCTGGTGGGCAGGGTGTGAAAGTCACTAATGAAGAGCACAGTTGCCACGTCAAAACCTTCATTGGCTAGTCTGTCTGCCACTTTGTTGGCTTCCCTTCGCACGTGGTTGAACTGATTAGCACCAGTCTTAGTGATTGTGCTTTCCAGCATGGCCATGGTAACCGCAAGTCTCCAGCTTAGAGAGAGATTGGCCGAGCTGGAGTCATTCTAGAGATCGAAACTATGATGATGATGAGTTGGGAACCGCCTTCCACTGTGAGGGGGAAAAAAATTTCCGCACCTCCAATTCTGAGTCCCTGGAAGAGACCTTCCAACTCAACAGCGTTGTTGGAGTCCCATCCTAAATAACCATGGGAGATCTTGAGAATTTTTTCCTGGCTGTTGCGGAACAGACCACCGAAGCCATCTTCCCCCGGATTTCCTTTGGAGGCTCTATCGAAGTTCAATTTGAAACCACCTGAAGGGGGCAGGCTCCACACCGAGGGACTGGAGGGTGTCAGGGCAGAGTGGCTGGCTAACATACAGGGATGAGCTGTGAAGTTCCAAGTCTGCAATATAAGATTTTCCTGAGGAGAGGTCAGCATGTCCTGTTGAGACCAACGGTTGAGGAACAATGTTTCCTGGATATGCCCCTTGAGGATGGCCCAGATATCGTCTAGGGAGCAGTTCTTTCCATTGAATATGCCTTTGTTTCTCTCCTTCCAGGTCTCCAAAACAATGAAGCCTGGGATGATTTTCCAGAGGCGATTGAGAAGAGGATTGTGGTAGGGGTCTAGGTGCCAGGAGAGGATTGTGTGGACCACATTCCCTTGGACCCGAATAGTTCTTCTATATAACATAGCCACAGGATCCCAAAGGTAGTTCGCCACATGACAAATGTCCAGAAGGTGATCAATTGTTTCTTGGTTGGAACGACACATAGGGCAGAAAGAGGGCCCATGGAACCCTCGTTTGAGAATTTTATCTCAGGTCAAGATTTTCCTTTTTCTTAGGAGCCACAGAAAGATTAAGACCTTTGGCCAAAGATTGGTACGCCAGATTTTGTTCTAGATCATGTCCCGTTGTATTTGTTTTTCCTTGTCCATAAGATAGTGAGCCTATTTTGCGGTGTATTGTCCCTTAGGCCAGTATCCCCATTTCATGATATCTTCCCCTTGTTTGATCTTAATTTTCCTTTTTTGAAGTTCTGTCCAAATGTTGACAGGAGTTTCCTCTCTCCACTCGATCGGCCAGCTATCCGGATGCTTCCAAGTTCTGAGATGAGTGTGGTTCCCTTCTCGCCAATAATGTTTGACCTTGATAAGATTGGGGTTTCTAATGAGGTTGTGCCAGTGAGCTAGGTGGAATAGACTAGCCATGCTAGGGAGTTATTTCCATGAGTCTTCCCAGAAACGGGCCCAGGAGCCATTGCGAATTTCCCAGAAGCTATGATTTTGAATGAGTTACTTCTATTGAGCGGCTACCTTCCATATGAGAGATCCATTCTTGTCTTCACATAATCTAATTAAGTCATGGTAATCCCAATCTAGGGCATACTTTTGTTTCCAGAATTTAGCCTAGAGAGAGGAGGGATGAGTGATCCATTTCCACCAGATTTTCACTGCCAGGGAGGAGTTGTTTGCTTCTGGATCTCGAATTCCAAGTCCTCCCTGAGATTTCAGTTAACAAGAGCCCATTTTTTCTTGTTGTTATATCCTCCCCAAAGAAAAGTGCATTGGAGGTTCAGGATGGTTTTGAGAACCCATTTGGGCGCTTACAGAATGGAGAATAGATACAAAGGCATAGCTTGGAGGACATATTTGACAAGGATTAGACGATCGGTTAGATTGAGTGAACGAAAGGTCTAAGAATCAATCTTTCTTGTGAATTTGTCCATAAGTTCACGTCAGGAGTAGTGCTTAAGAGCAGAGTCAGTGAGTGAGGCTCCCAGATATTTGGAAGGGAGGGAGGCGATGGATATGCCCAGAATTCTGGCGATGTTTTGTTGGGTTACATTTGGGGTGTTAAAAAAGAAAATCCAGGACTTGTCCAAGTTGATGGCGGCGCCCGTGGCATCAGAGAAGGTGGTCAGTATGGAATGGATGCTGCGAGCTTCCAGAACCGAGGGGTGCCCCATTAGCATATTTTCATCAACAAATTGTTGGTGGGTGAGAGGCCCACAATTGTGAGCTCAAATACCATGAAGATTACCTTCAAAGCATAATATTTTAAATGTCCGACCAAGGCCTTCCGCCATGACGAAAAACCAGAAGGGGGAGAGTGGATCCCCTTGATGAATGCCTCGAGAGGGGCATAAGGTTTTAGATGGAGAGCCATTAACCAAGATGGAAAAGAAATCTGATGAAGTGAGGGAGACAATCTAGTTAATCCACTCTTGGCAGAAGCTAAAAGCCTGCAGGACAAACTTGATGTACTTCCAGATTAGTTTGTCGACAACTTTCGAGAGGTCCAACTTGAGAATCATTCCAGGAATTTTGGTAAATTTTAAGGAGTGAATGATTTCATGGGCCATAATAATTCCGTCGAGAATTTACCTGCCTTCCACGTAGCCATTTTGCTCAGAGAGATGGGGAGGGGCAATAGAGGCTTTAAACGACTAGCCGCCACTTTGGAAATGATCTTGTAGATAACATTGCATAAAGAGATGGGACAGTACTTACTGGGTGAAGTTGTGTTATCTTCCTTGAGTATGAGAGCGAGAAAAGTGGCATTTAGAGCGGGAAGGACCCATTGCTTGACGCAAGACTCTTCAACAACCTCCCAAATTTCATGCTTGATAAGGTCCCAGAAGAAATGAAAGAAGTTGGCTGTGAAGCCATCAGGTCCCGCAACTTTGTCATTTTAAAGTTGAGAAACCGTTGCTTCGACTTCCTGAAGGGTACAGGGTTTCATAAGAAGAGAGTTGTGCTCCTCAGAGATAAGAGAGGGAATGTGTTGGAAAATGTTGTTTATCGCTTCCGAACGATCGGGCTGATCCTCAGAGATAATATATCTATAATAGGTGACTGGTTCATGCTCGATATCTTTATGTTTTTCCAGGTTCTCTCCCTGGGCTTTGCAGAGTGACGCGATTCTATTATGCATTCGATGCTGAATGGTGGAACAATGGAAAATGATGTATTTCTTTCCCCCTCCTTCAACCACTTTATTCTCGATTTCTGCTTCTAGAGGATTTCTTTTTGTTGATGTCTAGCTTCTAGCTGGGAGGTGAGTTGTTCTTCTTGAAGATTTAGATCCGACTATATCTCTTCCAGAATTATCCTTTGCTGAAGCTTATCCATCTGTTGTTCCAACTTGAGTTGGTCTTGGAAGATGTTTTCAAAGCTGTGCTTGTTCCATAATTTAATATTTACCTTGAGGGCTTTCATGTTTTGTCGAATGGTGTACATCTTGGCGACTCCAGGAAATTGCATGTGAGTCCACCAATGTTAGAACGTTTCCCAAAAATTTGGGTGAGTGAGCCAAAAAAAATTAAAACAGAACGGACGCCGAGAAGGAGTGCCATGTTGGTTCCATTGCATGCAGATGGGCTAGTGATCTGATCCCGTGGAGGGGAGGATGGTGGTAAAAATATCTCCCCCGCAGGCTAGGAGAGATTCAGTGATCAGGAATCTGTCCAGCATGGACAGAATTTGGTTTGCTCTGCCTCTTTTATTGTTCCAAGTGAACAATCCATTGGAAGTTGGTAGATCAATTAGGGCATTGGAGGCGATAAATTATTTGAATTGAATGTTATCCTCTTCCAGGCTCCTACGTCCCCCTTTCTTTTCCTCAAGCACCGCTATCATGTCGTATTGCCCCCCAAGAATCTAGTGGGAATTGGGGATTTGAGTTTGAATCCAGGAGGGTTGGGTGAGTAGTTGGATTTTTTGGGAGAGGTGTTGCATACTGTAAACATTAGTGATGAAACTGTGTATTCCAGAGCCCAGGATGTGGAAAGAGGCCGATATGGTATTGCGGGTAGCTAAGAAGTTGGAAAGGATGATTTCACGAGGGTTCCAAGCAATGGATAGACCTCCAGAGGCCCCTCAGGCATCAACAACTACAACCTTACAACCTTTCCATAGTCACAGAAGTAGGCTTTGGAGGTGGAGGTGAGTGTTTTAAGTTTCTTGAATCATTAAGAGGGAAGGATGTTCTCTATGGAATTTCTTTTTTATTATTCTGTGTTTGGAAGGGCTATTAATGCCTCTAATATTCCAGGATATAATCTTCATCAAGAACGATTGGGGCATGTGGGAAAGAAATCAATGAGTTGGGCATATTGCCCTGATTCAACAAGCTGGTATCCTACCATAATGATACATTGGAGATCAGTTCTTCTGCCCCTTTTCTTGGTTTCTTTGGTGTTATTTTTTATCTCTCTAGTGGAACTTCCTTGGATTCTAAGGCAGGGGGTTGCTTTGGCTTTAGAGAGGACAAAGGTTAGGGTTTGAATCTGGCCCGACGGGATGGAGTGGTAGGCTTTATTAAGACAACTTCCTCCATACCTAAAATATCCAGATCACCAAAGTCTATGTCAACTAGATCTTCTTCCATGGGGATTTCTTCAGACTGAGATATTTCCAGGTTTTCTGGTGTGGGGGGGGGGGGGGTGTTGGGCTTGAGGAGGAGGTGATCTTATCAGCGGTTAGGATCTTGGATTTACCAGAGTCTTGGCGAGGGATACGAGCCTTCAGATCAATATAGATCAATATGTTGTTTCTTGCTTTTGGGTTCTGATCCCTTAGTCTCCATGTCCGTATCTTCTGGGAGACTAGATAAAGCAGCAAAACTGTTGTTCATAGTAGGATTAGAGTTTTGTGAATTTACCTGATGCTTTTTTTGTTGCCGTCGTCAGTTCTGGACCTTGGTGAAGCCCTCTACATCAGGTTTGTCAACATTCCTGGAGGTCTGGTTGACCTGATTGAGAGGGTAATCCCTGAATAGATTCCCATGTTCATGGTATTTGCGACATCGAAATGGAACATGCTCGTATTCAATCGTTTGAACCACTCATAATCATCATGCAAGAGGTTGATGGAGTGCAGAAGCGATTTTGCAGTATGCATGTAGATATAGATGCATGCATAGGAGGTGTATTTGTTGATTCGTGTCATCTCATCTACCTTGATGAATTCTCCCAGTAGGTTTCTAATGTATTTAAGGGTGATATCATCCCAATAGTCCTGCAGGAGGAAAAATAGGCGCACCCAAAAAGGGGCCCATGAAAGTTATTCCTTGTATGGATTGAACCTTTCTACCCAGTTACAGAGGTAGAGACCTGCAGAGTTAAAAAAGTATGGCCCGTCATCCAAGACCTTGTTCTTGTCTTCTAGACATGTAAAGATGACGGTGAAGAATCCCTTAGATGCAAGTTGGAGGTGTATGTCACCTTTTGGTTTCCAACTGGCCATGATCCATCCACAGAGGGCCCTCTCTGTGGGCCAGATTATGATAAATTTACCAATGAGTGCATGGTCTTTCATGCGCTGAATTTTTTAATTATTCATTGTGTAGGGAAATGTAGCTTTGGATGTTCCGCCATTTTGGGGATGCATCTCGAGGAGGTTGTAGTGCCGACAGGTACCTGGTGATTTTTCACGGGGGGTCAAGTCGTTATCAGGATTTGAGCAGCCCGATGATTGGGTGTCCATATTTGTGCCATTGTTCTGTGTATGCTCTGACATTGCAGTGGCCCGCGTTACTGTTTGGGAGGGACCCGGTGTCCCTCCCTTCAAGATGGTCATGGGACCTCCGGTAGATCCACTCGCCAGAATGAGGGCTCTTACAGGAGGGGGGGTACGTCAGTTGGTTAGGAAACAAGGTGATGTAGGAGGTCCATCAAACTCTAGGCGGTCGCCATGGCCTTAAAACCCTAGCTCTGTTATACGGTAAAAACTCTTCTACAAAGAATCCCAAGCGAAATATTTTTTCACATGGTTAACTTAATTTTTCATTTCCCATCTAATATATCAAACCCAACATTAAAAAGATATACCACCCAATGTGATGCTTATCCACCAAACATTCCTAATTGATATTGTTTGACGTTTAATATGGATGTCTCTATATTGTATAAGCTTTATGAGTTTCTACTTGATATTCAAGCCAAGGAGATAACCATAAATGTTACCCTTATTATTGTATCTTACACACTCCACAATTTCATTTATCAACTCTGGATATTCTTTTTTGTGTATAGCATGAACGAAATGTTTGATGTCAATCACCCTTATCATTCATAATTTTATTGTTAACTAAGGAATCACAAGTCACTTTTAAAAAACAAATTTAAAAAACATTACAGAAAAATATGTTGATAACTTGACAAGGGACAAATGCTTAACCAAGCAAACGAGCGTCTTACACATCCTCCCAATTCCCTCCTATCTCGCGATGAATATGTTCCTTTGTGTCATGAATTTTAACCATATTTTCATTATTTATTTCATATGGTCTCCTATGGAACAACGTGTCCATCTTTCACCTTTATTCTCGAGGCACGTGCATTACATTCTAACTAGTTGTCTCTTCGAACACATGCATAACAATAACTCAGTCCATTTTGTTGTCATTTCTCCCATGGTCCAAAGAGGGCAACAAATCCTTTCCTCGCAAGGAATTTTGGGGGCCATGTGCTTGCATCCTAACTTCTTCTCGTCCTACTAGCATCATAATAATAGCTAGAGCTTGCGCTATATAACCTATACTATATCTCTTCATTATTTGAAGGAAGAAAGTGTGCCTACTGCATCACATGAAGCTCTTTGTTACAGAAAGCTCATCATTCCTTATGTAATGAGAAAACAAGCCTAAAAGTTCGGTTGTGGATTTAGAGGCATTTAGGAAGGCTCAAAGAGCATATTGATTGACAACGACCCTTGCTATCAACACCTCCACTTCTCCCAATGCGGTTGATCAAAGCAGATACCCCAATTACTACTTCAAAACCAACAACATTGAGCATATGACAAAGCTCAAGGATAAATTCAAACGCTTGCGTAAGAATTTCTACATCTAATTTCATGCTTGTAATCATATGTGATAACATTGATTAGAAAGGTATTTATACTCTATTTTTTTACGATAACAAGAATTCATTTGGGAAGAATGGGCGTTCAACAACTGGATAGGGATTGGGCATTGGAGAAGTTTATGGTCATGTGATTTGGATTATGGGATCAAATCATGCTTTGTTCGAGGGGTCCGACTCTTTTGAGCCTACCGTTTGTGCGATTGATGGAAAAATGGTGCCAATTTAAGACAAAAGTGAAAATATGGGAAAAAATTGTCAGGGGATCTTGATTTGAATCACATTTTGGATGGACACTTGCACATGCTTGAACTCGAGCTGAAAACTAAATGAAATGCTTCCATTTCAAGGTCATCTTCCCGAATTTGAGAATTAATTGATTTGTTAAAAAAATGTACAAATTTCTAAAGCTTCAAGAGTGAATTTCTGAAAATATCACGAGTTTGAAGTGTAGTTTTGTAAAATCTTGTACAGACTACAATGCTTTCACTTCAAGTTCTAGTTTGCTAAATTTTGTAGTTTCAAAGGTAATTTCGTGACCATTTTCTCGCTATTTAAAGATTTATTTTTAATATTTTCATTAGAATGATCAAATGCTCACCTCCTTTTCGTGATTCTCCAATGTTATCCCATGCATCTGCATCACTCAAAACAATGAATTACCATGTAATATTTTCCTTAGGAATAATAGGTTATACGTGAATAGAACTGGTTGTCCTGGTGTAGCAGGCATGTACGAGTTACCCTCAATCGATTTAGCACTGGAAGAGGGGGGGTGAGCGGGAAAGAGAACAATGCAAAACATCAGTGATGCTTCGTGCTGATACATATTTGGGAACACCACATTATTCTTGCACATGATTTTATGATGCCACTGCATGTGGTTTCTTCCAGAGTTAGATATAAGATCTATTTGTAAAACACATATCCTTTGGTTTCATGTTGAGAGATGCCATTACTTTTAAAGTTGTTTTTGCAATAGTTGTTACTTCGTTGGAGGCACCATTCTCTATGTGAAGACCTAGAAAAGAGGTCGATCTCACCTTCTACCTTCTACCTTCTTTAAAGATGTTTTGGGGCTCATCTCCAAGAACATAGAAAAGATAAAAGAGTTTGGTGGATGAATTCTTGTAGTCTGGAATCTCGGACAAGAACCAATTACTCTGGATCACCCATCCAGGAGGGCTACTATCTACATCAATTTGAAGCCAAACTGAATCTAGATCCCAATAAATTGAGAGCATCAAAGTGTCAATAAAGTACAAGAACATGTCGAGTGTGTGCATGCACTTCATCTTGGATGATATGACAAAGTCGTCTGGGCAGAATGGGCGTTCAAAAATCGGATAAGGATTGGACGTTGGAGTATTGTTTGGATTGAGGCTCAACGTCACTGATGAAACTGTTGTCCTCAACATTTCCACCTATCGAATTTTGATTGCAGTGAGGAAGAAAAAAATGAAGGATGCCTATTGGTTGGTGTGAACAGTGTTTTCTCACCTCAACCTCGCAGAGAAAATGCCTATCAGTATAATTATTTGACTAGCTTTAGTTTTCAACATCAATATATATATATTGATTGTAAGCTTGGTGGGACTACATCTTCATCATGTTTAATATATCACCCTTATCGGGGTAGGGAATTGAACTGGTGACTTCACATCAAGGAGTGCAACTGATCTGGATATTAGGGGGAGGCCCCCAAGATCTAAAAATTTGAAATACCAGAATAAAAGAGGAGAACACACAATAAACAAAAGCACAAAGATTGTTTTTATTAAAACAAAGAATGATTATAAAAACTACATTGTGGTGGACAATCTGTCCTTTTACAAAATGCGACTTATTAATTATAGCCTTTTTTAGTTACAATACCACGGGTAAATTCCATGGGTGGGTAAATACCATGGGTGAATGAATACCATGGGTAGATGTCACTTACAATACCAAGGATGGATAAATAATATGGGTGGATGTCCCTTACAATACCATGGGTAAATAACATGTGTGGATCAATACCATGGGTAGATGCCACTTTCCTTTCAGATCATTCCCGCCCCCTTAAGAAGAAATGGTCCCCATTGCGTGAAGTTCCCTCATGAGCAACCTTTTTTTAATATAAAGAGACACTGAAGAGAAGGGTTTTGTGTGGTTAACACATAACCATGATGAACAAAGAACTGAGGATGGAGATACCTTGTAATCCTTGTGACCAACTATGATACTGACAATGTGTGACCTATAAAATGAACTTCGATGAAATGTGTGTTTGTGGATGACCCATAACCATGACAAATGAAGATCCGAGGATATAGAAACCCTGTAATGCTTGTGACCAACTGTGATACTAATAGTGTGCGACCTAGCAAATGAACTTCAATGACAAGGGTTTTGTGCGGTTGACCCATAACCATGGGTTTGTGGGTGACCCATAACTGCGATACGTGTCATTTTGCTTGGTAAAAGCATGGTGGATTGTATGGTAGATTCTCTTATCTAATGAGATGTTGTAAAGGCTTCTTTCCCATTATAGACCTCTTGTTTCAACTTTGCTGATAATTTCCTCTATAGGAGATAAAATCAAATTCTGTCAAAGACACCTTTAAGGTATTGAAGATATATTTCCGTTGCTATAAGACACTTGAACTTTCATGACCTGTGGAGTCAGAAAATAATTCAAGAAACTCGTGCTATGCACAGTCGTGCAACGCTCCAAACATGTGTAACTTCAATTGCCCATATCTCTTAAACCAGGAAACAAAATCAAATTCCATAAAAAACCCATTTGAGATAACAAAAAATAATTTTAAATGAGTTGTTTTTAAACTTATAAAATGCTTTGTGGATGTCGTAGCACTTGCAAGAAGTTTGTTGAAGATTGTTGTAAAAATTTGAAACTAAAATATGCTTCAAACCCTCATTCCCATGGAGTCGTAACCTGAATTTGATACCATTGATCCAGGTCTTGGGGGGAGACCCCCGTGATCTAAAATATTGAAATATCAAAAGAAAAGAGGAGAGCACACAATAAATAAAGCCACAAGTAATTTTTTTTATTAAAACAAAGAATAATTATAAAAGCTACGTTGTGGTGGACTATTTGTCCATTTACAAAATGTGACTTGTGACTTATAGCCCTTTTTAGTTACAATACCATGGGTAAATTCCATGGGCGAGTAAATTCCATGGGTGGGAAAATACCATGGGTGAATGAATGCCATGGTTAGATGTCACTTACAATACTCTAGGTGGATGTCACTTACAATACCCTGGGTGGATAAATACCATGGATAGATGCCGCTTACAATACCATTGGCGGATAAATACCATGGGTGGATGCCACTTTCCATTCGAATCACTTATTCACTATAGAGATCACACCTATCTATTTGTTCAACTTGTCCACATAATGCTCCACCATCATAATGTGGATAAAGGCATTCTCAAATTGGTGTAGGTTTACATAAAAGCAGATTTTAAACGAACATAAGTCATAGATTTAATTTAAAAATATATTAAAAAAAAAAAACATTTCATTGACATTTAATTTATTTTAAATATATTTTATTATTAAAGTTATTATTTTTTCACATAATGCATTTCCCACGGGAACTTACCTCATACTTCTCCTCATTCCAAGGATGGTTCCCAAGGTAAACCTTATTTTTTAAAAGCTCAATTCTTTTATTAACAATATACATTTCAAGAGCACATCACTTGTGGGAATTGAACATGTGCATGAACAATAACGCTCCTCTCAATCGCTTGGACTAGCCCCTTGATATTTTTTTTAAATACCTAGCAGATTTTATATTGAATGAAAACTGCAACAAAGCTCATTGTGTTGTTACATCAAAAGTTTAATTATAAACTTTTAAAACAAAATTTATAAATAAGAAAATAAGAAAATAATTTTCTTCTAGCATTTAATTGTATTCATCTCATTTTGTAAACAAAACATCCCATAATTGATTGATGGTCTAGATTATGTAAAATAAGCCCAAAATTATAACTACTTTGTACTTCTACTATTGATTTTGTTGAATTCGAGTCTCATTTGACAATTTCTATATCATTTGTAAGTTGGTACATTGTTTCTTCTTTCCCTAGACCCCATAGTTTGAATTAACTAACTACACTTGGTTAGATGACCCAAAATTCTCACCCTTATATTTATGAGCATGTTCCTAAGCATATTATATTCCACCTCTAGAACAATTATGCGACACTTTTATAGAACCAATGTGCCCATAGTAATTTCAATTTGAGTAATGGCATGACGTTCATGCTCATGCATTTTCATAATGGTTATGAAGATTGAGCTTCTATTTCCTTGAATAACATCCCCTTGATTTCACAAAGAAGACCTAGTCTCTCACACTTCCTTATAATCCATATGACGAGTATGGTAGTCCAAGATCTAATTCAACCTTAAAATCTCAATGTTTCCCACAACTCCTTACCTTGCTTCACCTTCAGATCCCTCAACACCCAAAATAGATTCTAGTTTCACTTAGAGTAGTTCTTGTAAATACCATATAGACTATCTCTTTTCAAAGCAAACATGAGGAACAACAATGAAGATAAGGAGTCGTAGGATAAACTTCTTGATCTTGAAGACAAATTAAACAAATGTAATAAGACCTCCTAGAGTCCTTCCACCCTTAGAGGGCCCCTAATTGATCTTGACAAAAATAAAAAATGAAATAACACATGCTCAAAATCACAAGTCCTCTCGATGATAAATAAAATTTACACATAGCTAAAATAGGCCCCCTAGAGGAGAGATCGAAGCAAGGACAACATCCCCTGAACTAAAACTTGGAACAACCCAATCACTACAATCCCTTCATAATGTAAAGGAAACAAAGGTGGTGGCTTACTCATATTCTAAAAAAAGATTAAAACCACACATATGATCAATGAAATACTAGGATTCACCAATCTAATGCCTAGACATGTAGACTAGAGCCTCCTTGTAGGAAATCTAAACCATAGAACCGTAATCCCACAACATTGAGAAAAATTACCTTTTGTAAGTTCAAAAGCATGAAAAATTGTATGTCTAAGTATGTGAAAAGATGGAAATGGTCTCTTCTCATGATGCTCTTTACCATATGAAAAGAACAAGGGCTTCGCCTTGTTGATCAATATCTTACCACAATCATTCATAAAGGGAATTTAAAATTGTCAAAAATCAAGTCAATATATTGTAGGTATTGGGGCTAGGTACATGGTATTAATGGATTTATAAGTATTTAGGGGCATTAAAAGGTATATCTAGTAAGACAAGGGGTTATTTTATTAGAAACACGTATTGGGAGGACAATTAAAAAAAGGGTTTTGGGAGGTATTTATCAATGCATAGTGAAATTAGGGGTATTCTATAATATTCCATGAACACAGGTGTGATGACACAATTTCACTGAGTGAAGACGCTGTGACGACAAGTCTATCTCACGATATGTCGTGCGCCTCCTCAATTGTCTGAAATGTGTCTTGTTCTCCATTATAGTGCTAATGTTAGGTCCTTATAATACTAGTGTAGGCCCCATATTGTTATTTTTGTGCCCCATATTGTTATTTTTGTGCCCCATAAAATACCACTATTGTTATTATTGTTCCCTTAAATTATTATTTTTATGTAAGCCCTAATTATATTTTGACCCCTTAGACTCCTATATATACCACAAAGGACTTGTCATTTGAATAATCCAAGAATTGTTCATTTATGTTATGTAAAAGGAGTTTTCCCCATCGAAGAGGCTTATTTTCAAGTTGTTGATCTATATTTTATTCTATTTGTGATATGGTTACATAACATTTGATATCAAAGCTATGGATCCTAGGGTTTCATTGCTTCAAACACGCCATCTTGGCATTTTCGCTCTAATTTTATTTTATTTATTTATTTTTTTTGCGAGGTTTTAGAAGCTGAAATTATGACTACGTGGAGTCAAAATATTAATGAAAATCATGTAAAAAATTCATACCTCGGTTCAAAATATTTTCGGAGATATGGTTCAAGGAAGTTAGGGTTTCTACGTGCTCCAGAATCTAGTCTCAAACATGTGTTCTGGGAAAATCGTCATAACTTTATTTTCGAGCATCAGATTTGAATTTCATAAGAAGTGATAGAAAGTACACAGACTGTAGTTTTTTTTGTAATAGTTTCAGGGCTGAATAGTAAAATTTGACACGTGGCATACTGTACAAGTTATCTCCATTGAACCAATCCATAATCAGGTCATCGTGGGAGATTTGGAATAACTTCACCTTGAAGAATCCAATATTGGCCTAATTGGTGGGGTTGGAAATAAGACACAAAGGGATACCTTTGGATACAATTTAAAACTTTGGGAGGATGAAATTACAGAGATACAATAGTTTCAAGACCACGCTCCTAAAAGCAAGAAAAATGTGTGTATTTTTTAAAAATTTGCATAATTTTTGTTTGAAAAATAAGTTTGAAGTGATTAAAAGGGAATATTGATGCATAAATATAATTATTTGGTTCTAAAATGCCTAAAACAAAAATGGATACACCCAGTAAGCCAATATAAATCTCTAGTATGACACATGAAGAAGAGGAAGAAATGCAACATGATATATAAAAATGATTAGCCCAAGTGCAACAAATTTCACTCCCAGAGAGTAACCAAAAATGAATTGGAAGGGATGATGAATGTTAATATGAAAGGTTTAAAAGGGTACATGGATGGTTTAGAAGCAAAAACAAAAATGGACCTGGGATTTTGAATTATGGTTTGAAAGCAGACATGGAAACAATGATGAATGTCAAGATGGAAGGGTTGAAGGAAGGTTTGTCAAAGTTGTTGCAAGAAATGCTTCTAGTAGTGACAAAGTATTCCATGAAAATAAGGATGAAGACAAAAGGAACATGAATTATGATTTTAGAGACTCCAACAATGGGTTGAAAAATAACCACATTCTAAATATCGATATGCAAAGTTTGATGGAAAAGATCTGTTAACATGGATACTACAGATGGAGTGGTTATTTGATCTACACAATGTGAAACACACACAAAAGGTACACATTACATATTTATATTTAGAACCCAATCAATTTGTATGGTATCATTGGCTTTGTTCTTGTAAAGAACTAGTCACTAGGACAATTTTTACAAAGGAATTGATAACAAATTATGAAGATACGAAGAGCAATACCATCATTAGCCAAATGATAGATCTCAAACAAAAGGGTTCAATTGGGGAGAACAATGAGGAATTATAGAGATTGAATATCAAGGTAACTGATATTCCAGAGGAGCATTTTATTGATGTATTCATATGGACTTTAGAGGATAACATCCAACATGAGGTTCGCCTTTGGGAACCTAAGTCATTGGAGAGTGCATTCAGGGTGGCAAGAAAAGTTGAAAGAAAAATTATGGAAATAAGGAGGTATACCACTCACAACTATAAAGATGGAAGTGTTTCTATTCCTATATTATCAGAACCTACAAGGTTGGCACAATAACAACTGGAGGTAAAAATAGCAAAAGGGCTTTGTTACAGTTGTGATAGAAAATACATTAAAGGTCATAAGTGTGCTAAAATGAAATTAATTTACATATATTGTGAAGAGGAGGAAGAAAAGGAACAAGAAACACCAAAAGAATAAAATATACATAGGAACCAACCCTAGGGGCTGAAAAATAAAAAATGAATCTGACCATATATTATAATGCATTGGCGAGAATTAACACACCTCAAACTCTCAAGATAGAAGGATATATCAAGAAGAAAAAGGTAATAGTGTTGATTGATTCAACTAGTACTCATAATTTTATTCTTTATAATATAGCTAAGAATTTGAATTGATTTTTATACCCAACACTAGAGCGTCAAGTGATGGTTTCAAATGGAGGAACTATAAATTGTTTAGGGAAGTGCCATAATATCAATCTAGCCATGGGGGAATATGTATTGAACGGTCCGATGCTTTCCATTCCAATGGGTGGTGTAGATGCTGTATTAGGAGTCCAATGGTAGCAATATTTGGGGACGATAAATTTTAATTTTCAAGAACTTTTGTTGAATTTTTTCTTAGAAGGAAATGAAATGAAATTAAGGGGCATCTCAGGGAAACCTAGGAAGATAATTATCTCTAATGGCATGACAACTATTTTGAAGAAGGAACAACAGGGGGTAACTACACAATTATATTCACTAGATGTTCAAATGTCTAAGTCATCCATTTCTCCAAATCTCCAAATATTCCTTGAAATTCATCCCAAGGTATTTGAGACTCTGAAAGGTCTCCCACCTATTCAAAATCATGATCGTGTTATTCACTTGATTCTAGGAAATGTTCCTCCAAACATTAGACCTTACATATATCCTTATACCTAGAAGAATGAAATTGAATGTATAGTTGTAGAAATGCTAGAGGCATGTATGATTCAGCCTAGCCAAAGTTTTTTCTCTTCTCCAGTAGTATTGTTGCATAAGAAGGATGGATCATGGCATATGTGTCTAGATTATAGAGAGCTCAACAAGCTCACTATTAAAGATAATTTTCCCATTATTTTCACTGATGAATTGTTGGATGAAAAACATAGAGAAATTTACATCACGAAGTTAGATCTTCTATTAGGATATTATCAAATTAGAATGAAGACATAATACATTCTGAAAACAACATTTAGGACTCATGAAGGTCATATGAATTTTTGGTCGTTCCTTTTCGCCTTACTAACGCACCTTCCAAATTTCAAGGTTTGATTAATTCCACTTTCAAACCCTTCCTTAGAAAAAAAAATTTAGTATTTTTTGATGATACACTAATTTATAACAAATCTTGGAAAGATTATGTTCAATATGTTGACAAGGTGCTCAAACTATTGGAGGAGAAATAATTGTATGCAAAATCCTCCAAATGTTTCTTTGGAGTATAGGAAGTGGAATATTTGGGTCATATAATATCCCATGAGGGTGTTAAGGAAGACCCTAACAAAATTAAAGGCATCAAGGAATGGAAAATCCCCATAACCTTAAGACATATTTAAGGATTTCTCGGGTTGATAGGGTATTATTGAAAAATTGTTAAGAATTTTGGGAAGATAGCAACACCTCTAACAACATTACTAAAGAAAGATGCATATTTTTGGACTCTAAAAGCAACTAAGTTCTTTGAACATCTTAAAGAGTCAATGTGTCGAGCTCCGTTATTGGCTACACCAGACTTCACAGAAACATTTATTGTGGAATGTGATGCATTGGGAAATGGAATTGGTGTTGTTTTAATGCAAGAAGGAAGACAAATTTCTTTTTAAAGTAATCCAATTAAGGGAAAGTATTTATGGGAGCTTATTTATGAGAAGGGAATGTTGGAAATACTACATGCTTTGACGAAATGACACCCTTACTTAATGGGAAGACACTTCAAGGTAAAAACAAATCATGATAATCTTAAATACTTATTTGAACGAAGATTATCTTTCAAAGAGAAACAAAAATGGCTCATAAAGATGTTGGTTTATGACTTTGAAATCGTCTTCAAAGTAGGGAAGCAAAATGTTGTTGTAGATGCACTCTCAAGAAGGGATGAAGATGTGGAAGCATTGCTCTGTGCCATTTCTATCATCCAACCTGATTGGATAATTGAAGCAAGGGATGAATGGAAGAATGATGAAGAGGTATGGAAACTCATTCAAAAGTTGCAGCAATATCCCAATGCATTTGATTAATCTATTTGGAAGAATGATTTACTCTGGTACAAATATCACTTATATCTATGTAAGAAATCCCAAATTAAAAAAAAAAAAAGGTTCTTTTGGAATTACACACCTCTCTTATAGGAGAGAACTAAAGATATTAAAATACCCACCATAGGGTTAAGAAGGATTTTTTTTTGGATGGGCTTAAATCTGATATTCAAAAGTTTGTGGTTGAATGTTTGTTTTTCCAGCAAAATAAGGTTGAGAAAATTAAGACCTCGAGTATTTTATAACCATTATCCATTCCAATTCAACATTGGGAAGAGGTCTCAATGGATTTTATTGCGATTTTACCCAAGTAGGAAGGTAAGAGTGTCATCATGGTGGTTTGATAGACTTACCAAGTATGCACACTTTTTTGCAGCATCTCATGATTTTAAAGCCAATACATTCGCTATTGAATTTATGGAAACAATTCAAAAGCTACATGGAAACCAAAAGAATATTGTTGTTGGACACCTAATCTGCTAAGGGTTATGGTGTGGAAGTTGAACAATCAAAGGGAGTCTAAGAGACCTTGGAATATGGAATCCAATGGTCATGTAAAATGTATTATAAATGTACATCCTTGTGAAAAGAAATGTAACTCACACTTACCTTAATCTGTTGTCTATTCATTTATGTGTTTAACATGGTATCAGAGTAGGTTTTTCTCAAAAAATTGTCATATCTATCTCTAAATTGGTCAGATCTACCACTCTAAGCAATCCAACAACCCTAGCATTTCCTCAGTTTTGTTGATTCTCTCCCTCATTCACTACAAGGAAAAGACCCTCTAGCGGATTTTTTTGAGGAACCCCTTATAAAAATACCCCATACATCTGTTTCTAGCGGAGGTTACTAGAGGAGGTTGGCGGGCGGAGGGTTTTGTGGATGTTTTCTGCTCGATGTGCTTATCATCCAACATCGCATCGGTGCTCTCTACAAGGGAAAGCACCAGTGCACACAAAAAATTTGCACATCGCACATCGTGCGCTCCGTACTCACCCGTCTGGTGCGTCGTATTACTATAGTGCACTGGTGCTTCACAACTCTGTTCATAAGAAAGAACACCGGTGCGGCTATAAATTACGCACACCGGGATTAATAAAAAAAAAAAAAAAAAAAACCCCGGATTTTTCACTTTCTTCAGTGCTCCAGAGCTCTCAATTACCGGTGTGCTCTACAAGAGAAAGCACAGTCTGCACAAAACATTGGACGTCGGTGTGTCCTATTACTATAAAGCACCGGTGCTTCACAACTCTTTTGTGTCGGTGCATCATAAAACATCGCGCCAAAACAAAAACCGCCCAGTGCGGTGTTAAGAAATCGCACTGGTGCATCATAAAACACCGCACCAAAACAGAAATTGACTGGTGCGTTCGTATGAAACAACGCTGGTGCGCTTATAAAATCTGTGCACCAAAACAGGGTTAAAACTCCTCATTTTTCACTTTTCTCAGTGCTTCAGAGCTCTCAATCACCGGTGAGCTCTACAAGATAAAGCACCAGTCACACAAAACATTGGCACACCAGACACCATGCGCTCCGTTCACACCCTCCCAGTGCGTTCTATTACTCTAGCGCACTGGGGCTTCACAACTATTTCGCCCAGGTGCATCATAAAACACCGCGCCAAAACAAAAACAACGCGGTGTGGTGTTAGGGAACCGCATTGGTGCCTCATAAAACACTGCGCCAAAACTGAAACTGCACTGGTGCACCTATAAAATCTCGTGCACCGGAACAAAGTTAAATAAAAATAAAATAAAAAAACAGCGAAAAAACCGCATTTTTTCACTTTTCTTAGTGCTCTAGAGCTCTCAAGCACTGGTGCAATTTCTCCTTCTCTGAGCCGCCCTGACATTGGTGCTCCCATTGTACCCATTGCACACACTACTGCTATGCATTGCCCACCAATCTCTAGCTTGCGTTTTGCAAAACGGTGGGCAAATTTTCTTTTGCAAATTCTATAGCCAATATGCCTCATCGATGACGAAATGTACAGGTTTTTTTTTTTTTTTTTTTAATGCCTTATAAACAATGTGTCGCGCAGTGCGCATGAGCCATTCGGCTCGCACCGGTAAGCGGTGCTGCCTGTAAAATTTACAGGCTGCACCGCAACCGATGCTAGCGGTATCCTCACTGTGTCCAGGGTGGTACCGGTAAGCACCCCGCGTTATTTTAAAATTAAAAAAAAAAGTGTGGTGCGGTCATTTAGCCCGTCACACCATTGACCATGGGAATAGCAATGCGGTGCGTTGACGGAAATATCTGCCCCGGTGTTTGTCAGCGCACCACATTCGACATTCTGACGGGGTCAACGGTGCGGCCTGGTAAAAGACCGCACCATTGACTATGTAATTTGTCAGGAAGTCGGTGCACTGACACAACTATACGTGCCGGGGCGTATATTTTAGTCAGCACACTGCTCTTCTAACATCATATATAGTCAACGGTGCTTTAAAAAATTTTAAGTGCACTGCATACGGTGAGTATATTTCATATGGGGCACCGCTGCTGGTGCGCTACAAACAAACACTGCACCAGAACCGGTGCATGACTGTTTTTGTGGTGCACCAAGTGGTTTTTTTTTTTTTTTTTTTTGTTTGTTTGTTTGTTTGTTGAGAGGGGGGACAATAGCGACAACAGACGGAGCAGTATGACATGCTTTGCCAGTGGGAGGCACGAGAGAGGGAGAGAGATGCATACCCTCGCCCTATTATAGCAGATACCCAGGGCCTCCTAAGGCAGGTAGTCCTCCTCAAGTTCTATGAGGAGGCTACCTCCCTAAAGGCACATAGTGGGTCTTTGAGACATCTTATCCGCAAGTGGAATGCCCACCAACAGGCTTTCTATGTTGGTCCTGACCAGTGGTACACACCCACTAAGGAGGATATGTATTTCATTACAGGGCTATCGAGGAGAGGGGTGGATTTTCCCTTGTTCCCAGAGGTTCAAGCTGGTTGTGTAGGAGGGAGTCAGTTAGTTTACTCCCAGAGATACATTAGAGCAGATGTATTGTCTCCTTTAGAGTTTCAGGTAGCTGGAGGTCAGTTACGTATTGGTGCATTTTGTAGACAAGACATGTAGTGCCTCTCACTTCTCATTTCGACCATTTCACACAACACCAGTGACGGGAAACACATTAGTTGCTCGCTTCTATATTATGTTGATTCTTTAGTACAAGAGCCATGACTTGTCAGGGGGTCTGCCATTTTTTTACGGGTACAGCCTTAGATAGACGTCGTGCCCATGCACAAGGGAGGGTCAACTTCCATTTTGCTTCAGAGATTTTTTGTTTATTTTTTGAGAGGTTTCCAAAGATAAGGCCTACTTTTGTTCGACAGCCTCGTAGGTCGATGTTGGAGGCTCGGATGCACATGTGGGGGCAGATGATGCCCAAGAGGGGAGATACTATGTTTCCAGCCAGGATATCGCATGATGCACTGGACTTACTAGCCAGTGTTGAAGAGTTGCATCCCTTCATTATGGTCCCCTGTCCTTATGCTGGATTGGATTGGCGAGGGTGTGTGAACATCCTCTTCATAAATGATGAGCCGCCAGATGATAGAGGTAATATTACTGTTTTATTTATATTTATTCTAACATGTTCTTTAACTTGTTTTTTTTAAATTATGTAATGAAATTGTCTAATTATTGTTGTGTTCTTGTATATATTTTGCAGACATTGGTTCTTTTGATGGGGAGGAGATGCCCGCACTGCCACATGATTCAGGTGTGGATCCTGATGACGATCACGGCCTAGCAGATGCCAAGGATCATGATCAGGAGGCCGGTGGAGAGAGACATGCTCCTGCTGGTGCGCCGATACCACCTTTTGCTAGGCACGCTCGACCTGATACTAGATATAGGATGGAGTTGGGCGACCAACTCAGTGCATTGATTGTTGAGGTGGGCATTAGGCCCGCTCATTACAGAGACATACAGGTCGATGATAGGCTATTGCAGATGTGGAGAGGCATGCCGCGTGACATGTACATTCTGATGTGGCATGTCGTAGGAGCTACGACAACTGTTACACGACTGAGGAGGATTGTTGCACGTTATAGGCATGCTCGAGTCCCAGCATGTGATGTACAATCCGCGAGAAACGATTCATCATCTCATGATCGTTCACCTCGCATCGCGCCGACTGATGAGCATGAGGCTCCACTAGCATCTAGCAGTCATCATGGAGATGAGGCTGGACCATCGGCCACGTCCAGTCAACAGCCTTCAGCAACATCCATCAGTACTAGTCATGATCATGAGCAGGCTGGACCATCGACCGTCGAGGCTGCAGTACCATTGACTGAGCAAGCCTCCACTAGTACTGCTATTGATGTTGTACTACCACCAACTGATCCATGACATTTATATTACATTTGTATATTTTTAACACACACACACACACACACACACACATATATATATATTTATATTTTATGTTCATGTTGCAGTTGTACTTAATTTACATGTTGGTGATCATCATGATGTGTATATTGTTAGGTCATATTAGATATGTTCATTTAATGTGCAACATGCAAATAGATGTGTATGTGATAGCATGAGTTATTTGACATGAGATGTATATTTGATGTTTGTGTTGTGATGATGTTAATATATAATGTTAATTTGATGTTTGAATGTGTTTTTTAGTCGAATATTAATTGTAATTTTAATTGTTGTGCATTGTAATTGTAATTTTAATTGTAATTGTATATATGACAAATTGTAAAATTGATATTGTAATTCTAATTGTATGTAAAATTCTGAAATTGTAATTAGATTTGTAATTGTAATTGTAATTTTAACTCTAATTGTATATGTAAAATATTTAATGTAAAATTTTAATTGTAATTGTATATATGACAAATTGTAAAATTGTAATTGTAATTTTAATTGTATGTAAAATTCTAAAATTGTAATTGTATTTGTAATTGTAATTGTAACTTTAACTATAATTATATGTAAAATATTTATTGTAAAATTTTAATTGTAATTGTAATATTTAATTTATTGTGAATTGATTGTAATTGTAATTGTATATATGACAAATTGTAATTTTAATTGTAATTGTAATATTTAATTTATTGTGAAATGATTGTAATTTTAATTTTAATTGTACGTAAAATTCTAAAATTGTAATTGTATTTGTAATTGTAATTGTAACTTTAACTGTAATTATATGTAAAATATTTATTGTAAAATTTTAATTGTAATTGTAATATTTAATTTATTGTGAATTGATTGTAATTGTAATTGTATATATGACAAATTGTAAAATTGTAATTGTAATTGTAATTGTAATTGTATGTAAAATTCTAAAATTGTAATTGTAATTGTATGTAAAATATTTAATGTAAAATTTTAATTGTAATTGTAATATTTAATTTATTGTGAAATGATTGTAATTCTAATTCTAATTGTATGTAAAATTCTAAAATTGTAATTGTATGTAAAATATTTGTAAAATTGTAATTGTAATTGTAATTGTAATTGTAAATGTAATTCTAATTCTAATTGTATGTAAAATTTTAATTGTATTACTGTGAAATGATTGTAATTGTAAAATTTTAATTGTAAATGTAATTGTATGTAAAATTAAAATTGTAATTGTAATTCTAATCATATTGGTATGTGAAATTTTAAAATTGTAATTGTAATTGTATGTAAAATATTTGTAAAATTTTAATTGTATTAGTGTGAAATGATTTTATTAAAATATTAAAATTTGTAAATTTGTAAATAATTGTAAAATAATAAATCTAGAATAATATGAATTATTGTAACATAATAAAGTTTAGAAAATAATGCAAATAAATTCATGTATAATGCAAATAAATTCATGTACTTTAGAATTATCATTATTTTATTATGATCTTACATACAAAAAAAGAACTTTATACAGTTCGGTGCGCTTATCATCATAACACGCACCGTGCGTTTTATTACTCAGACGCACTGGTGCTTCGCAACTCTTCCGCACCGGTGCGTCATAAAACACCGCGCCAAAACAAAAACCTTGATCTTACAAACCGCCCTGGTGCGCTTATAAAACAACGCGCACTGGAACGGGATTATTCTGTAAAGTGCAGTATTGGAGCAGCGGAGGGTACGAATTGCGGGCAAGAATTTTTCTAAGGAGATGAGGGTTTGAAACGATGAGAGTTCGAATTTCGGTTGAGAAGTTTATAGTAGAGAAAATGAGTGATTCAAACAGAAAGACAGACAAAGACGCTTACAGGGATGCAGACAACTACAGAGCTCGACAGAGTACAAAAGGAGAAAAGGAGTACAGGTTGAGACCGACAGAGAGCATTTAGTTGAGGTCGACGATAGGGTTAAGAGGTCCCATGATGGAGAAATGGAGAGCAGAGTTGATGGCAGAGAAAGATCAATCGAGGCAACCAATAAAGCCAAGAGGCACCATGAAGGGAAAGATTCTCATTCCATTAAGGAAAAAAGAGAAAGATAAATTAACGTTGTTGATCAAGCTAGTAGGTCCCATGAAGGGAAATATTCTCCAGAATGCATTTAAAATAAGCTGGGAGTATTGTCTAAGCTTCGGTTGGCTTACATAAACTTTTACCGGCAAAGCTGATGTCGCATAAAATCACATCTCCGACTTTCAATTGAACCTGAATGGCATCTTTAACTTGTCTGAGTTGTGGTCCTATGGATGAAACCAGTAAAAAGTCTGCTTGTATTATGAATGGAAATCCAGTGACCATTTCTATGGGTAGAAAAGCATAGATACCTGCAGCTACCATATTTCCACCTGCAAATCGGTTTCCCATTGGAAAACCTAATGTAATAGCTTATTTTGCAATGTCTTTCCTCTACTCAACCCTATACTCATTTTCTATGGGAAACCATTGCCTCCAGATGTAATAACTGCATCATCTAGTTGAAAATCAGTCTTCTTCTGCTAACAAATGTAGAATGAAGGACTAGTTGTCATTGCTCCTAGAACATTACCCTTTTGCAGATTATATGTACTAATTGCTGGCAGGACATCTGTCTATCTGCAGATTATATTCTAAAACATATTGGTTGCAAATAGTTAAGTGCCAATTATAACAGGTTCACATGCCACAATTGCCCACTTGGGCCCTGTAGTATTGCATCTTCACACGCCCCACATTGAATTCTCTCCACATAATCAGTGGGGAACTCCTACAATAAACAAAATGCATTGGAAGAATAGTTATTTCCATCAAGAATTTATCCAATTCCAATTCTCAATTTTAATTCTAATTCTAATTCTTAAGAATAAACAAAATTATAATTCTCAATTTCTATGGTTGGAGTTCACTAAATTTTGGTGTACACACCCAAAAGTAATTTCGGTGCCTTAACTGCAAATCGGTGCTACTGTACATATAATAGCACCGGTGCCGGTGTTAGAAAAAGACGCACCGGTGCGATGTTATTAAGTGATGCACTCGTGACGAATAAACACAAATATAAAAAAAGCGCAACTCTATTTTCTTTATTAAAAAAAAAAAAAAAAAAAAAAAAAAAAACCGGCAAATTGAAAAATGGGCGGAAAAATATTTTTGAAAATCTAATTTCATAAAATAATTCTTTAAATACTAAACACTTTTCATTATTTCACTATTTTTGCTAAAATTTTCAGCCAGATATTTGCAGGAAACATACCTGGAGCAAGAGAGCACGAGGGCACTGTAGAGCAGCGAAATACGTTCGAACAGAAGTATTCAGACAATCAGAAACCAATTCTCCGGTGATTTAAACCCTATATCATAGAATTTCAAACCATCTCGTGATTAAATTTGATTTTTTTTTTACATTTTCTGTAGTTATTTTTTACTTTTTTTTTTTTGTAGTTTTATCCATTTTTACCATAAACCCTTCATTTTTTGTTGTTTGTTTTACCATTTCTTCTCCCTATTTCTGTGATTTCAGAATTAAGGCTTTTCATTTTAGATTGACATCCAACCCACAGGACGACTTGTATAGTCGGATCCCAATCCATTCGGCCATTGCGTGAATTTTTGGACAAAATGGATTTTTTTTATCCGTGCGCCCTGCGTAACCTAGCGCATCGTTGCACTGTATTATAAAGTGCACTGCACAAGTACTTTGTAATAAAAAATTTGAAAACATTTTTTTTTTAAATCAGTGAGCCATATTTGAAATAGGGCACCGGTGCTCCATGTTACAAGGATAGCACCGTACGGTCTATTACACTATTTGTGCAGTGCGTTATAATACCCCACGCACCATACGATCTATTATACTGTTTTGCGGTGCGTTTTTAATAACCGCACGCACCGGCGACGGTGCGTACATCATGAAAGGCGCACCGGTGTCTTGATATTTATTTTTTACCTGAAAAGTTGACAATTTATTTATAAATATATTAATGAATGATATGGTACATGTTTCAGATTGATAAATAAATGACTCACAAGAGATCAAGTAACAAAAATACTATTAACACATCAAGAAAAGCAAAAAAGGCAAGTTCTTTGTAATTTTTTTATAAAAAATATTATTTTTGAACTATATGTAAGTTTAACTAATATGTATTGTTTACTGTGTATCATGCCGAGCCACAAAATGACGAAGCTCGATAAGATTATTTCTGATATAAGACCAGAAGAGCGTAAAATCTTGATGGGAAAATTGCAAAAGGATGAATGAGGTGAATGAAAAAATACTATCAATCCAATATGAGTTTCTTTTTTTAATTATCATTAATAATATACTTAAAATTATTAGATAACATGTGTCAAACAGTCTATTAATTCACATATGTTTAATGTTCTACAGGGACCAACAACTCAGAAAATGAATGTTGTTCTAAGAAAAGAAAAAAAATAGAACATGCAAATGAAAATGAATTTCTCCTTAGCTCATCTGGAGTGGTGTTGGAAGTTAATGAAAGGGGGAAAAACTTTTACAAAAGTTTGAGGGATCTAGTGGAACAAATGTATAGACGTTCTTTCCACTTACAATACAAAAATCAATCCAATGATTCCAAGAACCAAATTTTATCTAAACTATAGGAAGAGTTTCCAGAGAATTGGTCAATGAGACATGTTAGACTTTTAATAGCAAAAACGTACAACAACAAAAAATGAAAAAGTAATACTCCTTTAAATTTTTGTCTATAATTATTTATAAATATCACTTTTGTTATATTTTCTTTTCATATATCAATATAAAAATTAAATAATTGATTTTCATGTTACATTTTTAGGAAGATTATGAAAATTTCAGAATATTAACGAGTTGATATCAAAAATATGCCAGTAGGAATGTCCAAAAAGGTGTAGAAGGAGATGGTCAAAGAAATAAACAAAATTGCATCGGAAGAGAAGCCATCTCAACAATAACGTACTTCAAATGTAATATGTAATCATTGAATTTTTCAATCATTAGGTACAATAACTAAACAATTTACCATTAAATATTAATTTTCAAATATTTTCTTGTAGAAAAGGAACGAAAATGGAACCCATTCAGCACTAAAAACAAGATGACAAGGAAGAAAAGGGTTGATGGCTAGCTTTGCCCCTCCTTCATGCAATCCCCTGTTGAAGAATAGCTACGAATGAATTCAAATTACCCTTGCCTTGAAGTACGCAGTCCTCATTGGCAACTCCAATGTGTGTGTGGTGCAATCAATGCATCACTATAGTCACAACAGATAGTCCATCTTGCCCTTTCACCTATCTCTCCACTGGGTCTCCACTGGAACTGCCATGCACTGTAGTTAATTGCTGCATTGTTCAGTTGATTAATGAGTTATTATTTGTGAATTAATTAACTAATTAATTCACTCCACTCTCACTAGTGTATCATTCAGTTAGACTAGATACAACTAGCTCAACTGAGTTTAACTCCATTAACTGAGTTAAACTGAATAACAACTCCATGAACTACTCTTCCAACTCTGTCATAACTTTGCCACTTCAGTTCTAACTGAGTCCTCCACGCATGAACCACCAGTAAACCCTAAGAATTGCGTAATTCCTTCAGCCCACCGATTTTCCAAATCTGTGCACTGAAACTAAGTGCTCCAAGAGAATAAGTTGTTTATTGTCGGATTATTATTAAGAGCTAATAATAATCGACGCTTCCATTTTTTAGACCGACGATCTATAAATAGACTTCGTCCAATATTCTAAAAATAGAATTTCATCTATTTTTCCAACTTGATCAACCATCCACAAATAGCATCCTGCAACTTCTGAAATATGATCACCATGTCTAAAAATAGACTTCCGCCAAAAATAGCCTGCGGGCCCACTTAGTGAAGGTGACTCCTTTCACTAAGCTCATCATCTTGTTGAATCTCAACACTCCCTCTCAACAAGATAGGGATTATCCTTCACCCCGATCCTGCCTCTATGGTATTCGAATTTTCTCCTGGTGAGCACCTTCGTCATAATATCTGCATCCTGATCCTCCGTAGGAATGTACTGAAGCAACATGATCTTCTGCTTCACACAATCTCTGATATGATGATACTGGATATCAATATGTTTAGATCTATCATGAAACACAGAATTAATCGAGAGTTTAATGCAACTCTGATTATCACAATGTATCACTGTAGGATCTAAATGTGAACCGAACAAACTAACCAGGATCTTCCTCATCCAGATAGCCTCACATGCAGCTTGACTTACTACCATGTATTATGCTTCCGCTGAACTGAGTGCCACAGATATTTGTTTCCTGCTGTACCAAGAAACTTCCGTAGATCCGATACTGAAAATCCCTCCTAATGTGCTCTTTGTGTCTATTGGGCTTCCTGCCCAATCTGCATCCGTGAAGCCATGAAACTTCACCTAATCTGTCTGTTTGTACCATAAACCATACTCAGATGTGCCCCTGAGATATTTCAGGACATGCTTTCCTGCCTTCCAAGAGAGCTTGGTAGGCTTAACCATCGCTTGTGAAAGCTAGTTCATCGCATAGCATATGTTCGGTCTTGCATTAACTAAATACATGAGCGACCCCACCAACTGTCGATAAACAGTGGCATCCACTACCTCTGCCGATGTAACATCCTCTTTCCTCCAATTTCCTGGAAGAGGAGTGTCGATAGGCTTGCAGCCTTGCATGTGAAACTTCTCCAGTATCTCCCGGGCATACTTGCCTTGAGACACAAACAGTTCACCTTCCTGCTGTCATATTTCCAATCCAAGGAAATAATGAAGGAGGCCCAAATCCTTCATCTCAAACTCGTTTGCAAGATCTGCCTTGCATGAGTGTATCAACTACTCATCACTCGTTAGTATTAAATCATCAACATAAAGAACAATGATTAAAAGCTTACACTCCACCACAATTTGGTATAGGTTTGCATCCGCCTCACTCTTGGTGAAGCCAAGTCCAATGAAATAGCTGTCGATCTGAGTGTACCAAGCACGTGGTACTTGCTTCATCCCATACAACGATCTTTTGAGCCTGCACACATGCGACTCGCTTCTGTAGATCTCAAATCCTTCAAGCTGCTCATTGTACTCTTCTTCCTCAATGATCCCATTAAGGAACGCAGTCTTCACATCCATCTGATGAATGTGCCAACCCATCTGCACTGAGAGAGCAAGGATGGTCCTTATGGAAGAATACCGTGCAACAAGTGCAAATTTTTCTTCATAATCAATCCCCTCGATCTGTGAGAAGCCCCGGGCAACAAATCTTGCCTTATACTTCTCGACGCTCCCATCAACAGCTTGCTTTACCTTGTAGATCCATCTTGATCCTACAACTGATTTACCAACTGGCCTTGGAACAATCTCCCAAGCACTGTTTCTGACAATGGAGTCATACTCCTCCACCATGGAATTTACCCACGTGGGCTCCTGCACTGCTTCTTCAAAAGAAGATGGCTCTGTCACGACACACTTGCTCATAAGAGCCATGTATTCAGTAAATCGGTCAGGTGACTGTCTCTGTCTGCGCTATGATGTAGGGACTCCTACATTATGTGCCGCATCAAGCTTCAATATCTCAGCTTCTAAGGTACGCTTTTTGCCTTGTCTGATGTTTGGTTCTGCATGAGTGGACTCCTCCACTCCATGAACTTCCTCCTGTGGTTGATCCACATCCGGAGGCTCATCTTTTGGAACAAGTAGTTCCTTCACTGCATGCAAGTATAGATCCCTCTCAAGCATAGCTCGTGCAACACCCACGATCATTCTGTTCTTCCTCTCTATGACCCCATTCTGCTGTGGGTTATGAGGCGCTATGAGTTCTCTTCGAATTCCTTCGTTGCTACAGAAGTCTTTGAATTCGCCCGAGATGTATTCACCACCATTATCACTCCGTAGAGCCTTCACTTGCTTCCCCGACTCCTTCTCCACCAATGCTTTAAACTCACAGAACTTTGAGAATGTTTTGCTCTTCTTCTACATGAAGAAGATCCAACATCTATGAGAATAGTCATCAACAAAAATAACAGAATACCTGTGTTTTTCTATTGAAGCAACTGAGAAAGGTCCACACACATCTATGTGAATTCTCTCCAGGATCACCGAAGCACGGTTCTCCTTTTCATGAAAGGTGGTCTTCACAAACTTACCCATAGTACATCTCTTGCACTGATCTGACTGCGCAAGAGTACCCTTGGGAAGTCTAGTAGAAATCTGCTACAAAATATTCAAAGCGCCATGGTGAAGATGGCCCAATCTCCTGTGCCATAATTCTCCCTCATCCCGGCTCACCACTTCTTCTGCTTTTCCCACCATTACAGCGCAACCATCTACCTCCATCTTGTAGAGATTCTTAACTCGAATCCCTATCTTCTTGGTTTTACCCATTGTTTTATGTCGAAGGAAGGCTTTTCCTCACTGAAAACAACATCATAACCTTTATCTTCCAACATTGCGACTGAGACCAAGTTCTTCTTCAGACCTGGAAAATGCATAACATCCTTCAACAAGAATGGATTATCAGACTCCCTCTCAAAGGTAATGGTCCCAATGTCGGTCATACTGTATCGACCATCGTTGCCCATCTCTATATGCATCTGGAGGTCCTTCTCCTCTAAGTCACTAAACAACTCCTTGTCTCCCGTCATATGAAAGGATGCACCACTATCAAGATACCACACCGATCCCATATAGCTTGAAACCAAGCATGCGATCAAAGAGAAATCAAGTTCAAATTGCGAGGCTAAGGCCTCTCCAGCTACAGATCCAACATCCTTCTTGTTCTTCTTCTTTTGTGGGCAGTTAGTGGCGAAATGTCCATGTTCCTGATAGTGAAAACACTTCACTTTGGACAAATCCTGCTTCTTTCCTTTAGCTTCGGATTTTGAAAGAAATTTATTCCCCTTCTCTTTCATTGCTTTGGCAAACAAAGTGCAATTCTCTTCATCGTCATTCTTCGATGAAGAGCCATCCCTGGTACCCCGCCTTATCTCCTCCTGCATAAGATTCGACCAAAGTCGCTCCCATCTCGGCAGTTTCTCCCGTCCATTGACAGAGTCTTCATAGCTATGCCAACTCTTCGGAAGCCCAAGGAGAGCCAAGCTCACCAATTCTTCATGATCAACAGTAATCCCCACACTTCCCAGTTCATCCCTACAGTGGACAAACTTCGTGGGATATTTTGGAATACTGTCTCCCTTCTCCATTTTTATTTTTCTGAGCTTGTCTTTCAACACCAACTTCCTCTGGTCGCTGCTGCTTTGGAACAAATCTTTGAAAGCCTTCCACATTAAAAATGGAGTGGCTTTCCCATGAAGGCTAGACACAATATGGTCCTTCACACCTTCCAACAGAATTCTTCTTGTCTTTGCTACCTTCTTTTTCCATACGTCAAGTAATGCAACATCGCTAGATCCCGGCTTAGGAACATCGCTATCCATGAACTCCTTCAGTCCATTATCCTCCAGCACTGCCTCCATCCTATCCTTCCAGGCTATGTAATTCGAGCTTCCATCAAGGGCATACTCAAATCGCAACCCATTGAAAGACATTTCAATATATACTCAACTTCTGCACCAAGAATTTTCTGTAGCAAATTCGAATTGTCCACTAGCACAAACTCAACAATTCTTCACAATTGCAATCTTCAAGAATTAACACTGCTCTGATACCATGTAGAAATTATATACAAGATGCATGCATATATCCAGATTCTCCTGATATAACAATATTTTATCTTCTTGCTAAATACATAATCCTTCCATTGTTAATCTTTTACGGAAATTAAACATTTAATTGCAAACACATGAAGCAATCAAAACAATACTTTATGTACACCAGTTTATTTAATGAAAATCAAACTAAAGCAACTACTCATATGTTATGTATCATGGAATCAATATAACAATCTCATACAAAACATGCATCAAGCTCTAGGTACAATCCAGTACGTCACACACTAATCGAACAAATACATGAGTCAATGCTGCAGGTTTTAACACCATGCTAACTTTGTATACGCTAGCAATCTCTTGTAACGAAATAGCTAGACAAATTCAAATTACATGTCCTTGGTACACAATCCTCAGGCCATTTAAATCAACAGTATGTGTGGGGCCTTATTCATCACCTGGTACAACGGATAATTCAAAAATATTTTCCCTTTCACTATCTCTCCATAGGTGCTCATTGGAACTTCTTCTGCTTTATGGTTAGCTATGTTATTGGGTTGATTAATGAGTTATTATTTGTGAATTAATTAACTAATTAATTCACTCCACTCTCACTAGTGTATCATTCAGTTAGACTAGGTACAACTAGCTCAACTGAGTTAAACTGAATAAAAACTCCATGAACTACTTTCCAACTCTATCATAACTTTGCCACTTCAGTTCTAACTGAGTCCTCCATGCATGAACCACCAGTAAACCCTAGGAGTTATGTAATTCCTTCAGCCCATCGATTTTCCAAATCTGTGCACTGAAACTAAGTGCTCCAAGAGAATAAGTTGTTGTTTATTGTCGGATATGATATAACAAATTAATCCCAACATCACATTCAAATGCATTAGTAATAATTAATATGAATATTGTTATGAGATGTGTCGACTTTTGATGAATAATGAATATAAAACAATCACAATAATTGCACTGTCACAGGTCAATGTTTCTAAAAAATACAAAATGAAAACCGGTGCGTGTCAGTTACTGTACACCAGTGCATTGGTATTCTCAAGCACACTGGTGCATTTCTACGACCTATGGGCACCGCACAAATACCAAAACCAATTAAAAATATCGGTGCGTTTATGTGTCTATACACACCGGTGGCGTTGTATGACCTATGGGCACCGCACGAATACCAATACTAATTCTAAATCTTGGTGTGTTTGTGTGATACTACGCATCGGGGTGGCTATGTGCCTATAAGCACCGAAGCATTTGTACGACCTATGGGCACCGCACGAATACCGATACCAATTTTAAATCTTGGTGCATTTGTGTGATACTAAGCACCAGTGCGTTTCTATAATTCCACGCACCGGTGTGTTGATACGACCTATGGAAACCACACAAATCCCAAGACCAATTAGAACGGCCCATGCATTGTATCACCAACAGTATGCCTGGCGCGGTTTTATACCTTAACGACCCGGTGCATTCTCTTTTGATCGCCTCGGGGCTCCTTCTAAATGTACGCACTAGTGCGTTAAAGCTAGAGTAGCGCACCGATGAAAAAAAACATCTGTAATAACCTCCGACCGCCCATTTGTTTTTACTTATGTTGAATTTCCATTAAAAGCTCCACCAAAACCTCCGTAACCATAAACAGATGTTGTAGCAAATGCATTTTTGACAATTTTGGCCAATTTTATAACACTAAAAACCTCCTTTATAACCTCCGCTAGAGGTTCTTTTCCTTGTAGTGATTTCTTATAAACATTTCATGTTATCTCCTCCTATGTATAGGCTGAACTATAATTTGATTCGACAAAACTGTGCAACTGCAGACCTAACGTTCACACTATCAAGAATGATAGCAAAAGCTCTTGTGTGCTAGATAATGCTCGATTCGAGTTTCCTCTCGGTCTATATGGTTTTCAATTGAATTGGATACAAGTACTGAATATAATAGTGGGAGTGGCTTTAGCATTGAGTACCTTAATCATGGCTACAACAATTCCATCATTCACAGTGATGTGAATCTGACCAACATACCTTTAGATGAACATTTGGAAGCCCATCTTGTGGAATTCGTTTTGGCCAAAATTAGAAGCAATAATCACCATAGCCATAGATCCTCCAGGCCTCCCTTTGCTTTCACTGTTGGTTATACTGCTCCTCATAGAGTTTTTCTAGCCATGAAGCCTTTGCCAAAATTTTGCAAAACATGGTTTGTGTTTGTTCAAACCCTGCTTTTGTTTTCTATAATGTTAGTTTGATTTGGAGGGAACCATTATTTTTGAGTGAAAACCGTAGAGTTTTTCCTCACAAGTTTGCCTCGACTCTTTTCCATATAAATGTTTTGGGTTTGGTGATACACCCCACGGCTTAGATTACACCAACGACTCTACTCACTAGAACACACTTATTGAAGCCTCTGAGTCTGTGTTGAATGCAACCCTTAATCAATTTTTTAGTGTCATTCCATGTAAACCATTGTCATATGATTGAACATTGGTGTTGTGGGACGCACATGCATCTACATTGGATATAATGAATGTACACTACTAAGTGTTGATGTAGTGGTGTTGTGGGACGCACATGCATCTACATTGGATATAATGACCCTTTATATATTGAATTCTGGTCACTTATGCTCATCTTCAATATTTGAAATGCTTTGGTTCATTACGATCTCACTACTTGATTTAAACTCTACGTTAAATCCGACGTTAAATAGTGCGGTGAAAGTATTGGTCAATTCGTTGGATGGATATATTGTGTTGAGCATAAATAATGTGCATTGAGTTTTGTGCCCTAAAATGGAGTGATGCCTGTAGTTCAATTTTGAATGAGGCCAAGTAGTTAGAGAAGATATCCAAATATCAATGACCTTGAATTCTGTGCGCAAGAAAAGTAAATTAAATAGTGTTACCTCAAAACATAAGGTGGTGTTGCAAGAATTTTTTAAAGTTTTTAAATGGCTCTAATTGGTGGAATTAGTGTTCTGTGGATATGTTATATTTTCCAACATTAGAAAAACTGCATAGTAAGAGATGACAGTAAAATTATATCTTCTTGCTATCTCAAAGGTATTGTTGACATTTTTTTGGGTCTAGAGTTCCATATTAAACATTTTAGTTATATTTTTTTACTAAAGCAATGGCATATCGATTCTGAAGATAAATTCAAATTAGAGAACATTTGTAAGCAATTTGTTTACATTGTAAATGAGTGCATTATCGGTTGAAGTTGATGCCCTTCATTTCTTTAGCTTGAGTTGTTTGGAAAATGGGCAAAGTTTATGAAGTATTAGAGTTCATGGAAACTCTGGTACAATATACTACTGGTGACATAGTTAAAATCAACAAAGACACTATCTCTGACATTCAGAATTATCTGCAAAATGCACAAGAAAACATTGAATTTTTGTAGCTTGAGTCTCAACTTCAACAATATGAGTTACAGTAGAAAAGACATCCTTATAAAATTGTTCTTTTTCAGAATGATCCTCTATTTGAGGTTGAAACAGTCACCCATAAGTAGCCATCTAGTGATCAACTCAATAAATTTTATGTTGATTCAAATCCAATTCCCATTTCAGGCACATATTTTCATGTAATGTCCATGTTCAACCTACACTTCCCAAGCCCATCATGAGACCTTGGAAAGAGATTTTCAGTAATAGGAAAATAACAGGTCTTGGATATGACAAGGGTGTGTCCTTTCTTATTCTAGACAATACCAAGCCAATCAAATTTCAAAGTGTTGGGTTGCTTCATGGTAGTTCATCTTCACTTGTTTCAGATCTTGCTCCTCTTCCAAAGTAGCCACAAATTGTCAAATGGAAAAATTGTAATTGAGTTAGCCATATGAAACGTCATTATTTTTATCTTCATTCGTGTGAGCAGTGTGGGAAACACAATCATCATTCAATCAAATGCTTCAGAAACAACCCTCCTACAAGAAAAAATATTCACCTTGGATGGATTGCTTCCTGGAAATGGGCTTCAACAACCAAGAAGATATTTTGCTCATACAATAGGATTTGTTCTCAAATATTGAAAAGTATCACAGTTGAGATAGAATAATCTTCTTACTTTGCATCTGACAGGGGGGGAATTGATGGTCATCTATAAGCTTCACAGATACATCAATTGAGCTTGAGCCACAACCAGAACTTGTTGCCTGAGCTTATAGCCAAAGACAACCATACTTAGATTCAAAGTTGTAGCTAGAGACACAGAAGCCCCTAAGAATGCCTTTGGTTGGTGGCCTTCCTTAAACCATCGCAGATTGTATACCTCCATTTTTATAGCTTGAAGGTCTCCCTCTTCAAAGCATTATGGGCACGTCCTATAGTAGAATATCTCAACTTCTTTCCATATTTTGGAGATTTCAGGAAATAACACTAAGTGTTCTAGGTTGAGACCCTAATGGTATCCCTTTTCAAAACAATAGGGATCACTTCCTCTGGAAGAAGACATAAAATTATTGACACATTTGGAAGAGTTCTGGGAACTGCACTAAGCATTCCAGTGTTGGTGGTCATCCTTAAACCACTGCTGGTTGAGACCTCGAGTTCTCCCACCTTATGCCATCATCTCAGAGAGCACGTTCAACCTAGTGCTACCATGCATTTTTGGACATTTTGTATTATATCTCTCTTATTGGAATCATACATACCCCTTCAAATTAAGGCGGGGAATGTTGGACACCTAATCTACTAAGGGTTATGGTGTGGAAGTTGCACAACCAAAGGGAGTCCAAGAGACCTTGGATTATGGAATCCAATGGACATGTAAAATATATTATAAATGTACATATTTGTGAATAAAAATGTAACTCACACTTATATTAATCTAATTTCTATTCATTTATGTGTTTAATATGTGATAGAGATCCCATTTTCACTAGAATTTTTTTAACAAAAATATTTTATTGTCTTGGTACTCAATTAGCTCATAGCTCATCTTACCATCCTCAATCTGATGGAAAACTGAGATAGTGAACAATTTTTTTGTTCCAAATGCAAGAACACAATAAAATACAAAAATAAACACAAACGCAGAGATGCAACAGGAATAACTCTTCATTTCATTAATATAAAATACTGAAAATTTCTTAAAGTCATAATGGAAAATAAACTAGCTCGGGCGATGGTAGCTTATCTCTGAGAAGAGATGTGGTGGCTACATGCCTTTGAACTATGTTAAAATGAGGCTTAAGGGAATTTTTATTATTGAAAAACATGGGAAAACCATAAACAACCAAAACCCCAACATGTATTGCCAAGATTTTGTGGGCCCCGTTGGGGTTTGTTGGGCAACCAAATTCCCCCGGTCATAACTTGGTCATATTATCTCCATTTGGCGCATACGATATATTTTCAGAAAGATATATCCAAGTACTATAGGTTTCATTGCATGACCCTTCCAATGGCTACAGGCCTATTATAGACCTAAAAAAAAACATCGTTTAGGGGGTCAAAACTGCTCCAAAAATTTAGGACCCGAATAATTGCTAAAAATAGTAAATGCTGCTATAAATGAAGAAATTGTTGAAAACGACTGGAGTTATAAGTGGAATAGGTGAGTGACCACCAATATCCACCTAGATCATTCCTCCCCCTTTGGGAAGCAATGGTACCCATTGCGTGCAGAGCCTCCATGATGTGAGGAAATTTCTATTGGATATAGTCCTTGGTGAACCATTTGCCTTAGTGAAGGAGTTGGCCTACTTTTGCAACTCGATATAGATGGATCCTTTTCTGGTGGGTGTTCTTGATCTATGTTTCCATGATCTGATCAGTTGTGGCTTTTTCCATGCAGTCTGAGTTTAACTATGTTGGTGTGAGTTGTTCTGCAATGTCAGATGTGTCGAAAAATGGTGGAAAGTAGGGCCGAAGGCAGTCCACATTGAACACTGGGTGCAGACCAAGGAATTGTGGAAGTTTGATCTCGAAGGCATTGTCTCATATTGCCTTGGTGATGGTGTATGGCCCATATCGAAGCGGGTGAAGCATGAGGTGGGGCCTAGTGAGTCACTCCTTCTGCAAATGTAACCAAACTTTGTCGCCCACCTGGAACTTGTGTGGCACCCGATGTTGATCATGTTGTTTCTTGTACTTAGCATTGGCTCTATCCAATATGTCATGGAACTGTTGGTGGATGCGTTGAATGAAGTTGTTCACCTTGTCGGCTTTAGACTAGACATGAGCCGAATATGCCTGAGTAGCTACAAATGGTATGGCCACATCAATGGGACATAATGGCTGGAATCCCAAGCCCAAATGAAAGGGGCTATGGCTAGTTGAGCTATGGAGAGCCTGGTTATAGTTTTGCTAGACAGAGGGGAGGCTTTCATTCCATGTGCGTGGATGCTTTGAGTTGTACATGCGCAGGATGTGTACGATCATGCTATTGACGACCTCTATTTGGCCATCAGTTTGGGGGTGGAAATTTGTGGACTTAGTGAGCTTGGTGTCCAACATCGACCAAATACTTGACTAAAATGTACTGATGAACCTGCTATCCAGATCTGAGATAATGGAATGTGAGATCCCAAAGTGTACCCGCACTTGTTCAAATGAGAGTTTAGCAGTGGCTTCTGCTGTGATATTTTTCTTGGAGGCCACCATAATGGCCATTTTATAGAATCTGTCGATGACCACAAAAACACAGTCATTTCCATGCTTGGTAGAAGGAAGGCCCAATATGTAATCCATGGAGATGGATTCGATTAGGGTTAGGAAACCGAGTATATAGGATTTTTATTGATGTTTAGTTTGGAGATGATGCAGGCAGTGTAGGATCTTATGTACTTCCCAACATCACATCGAAGGTTCGACCAATAGAAATACTTCTGCAGTACTGCCACTAGTTTCTCGACCCTGAAATGTCCAACGACCCGACTGTAGTGAGCTTCCTAGATAATCTTGGCACGCTCGCTTGAAGGAACACAGAGATGTCCTAGGTGGCATAAAAGTGCATCATGGAGGTGAAAATTTGGAACTTGCTTACCCTCAAGGAGCGTTTGGCATGTGTTGTTGAATTCTAGATCACTTTTGTAGAGATGCGGCCAAGCCGAAGACTTGTGCCCACAAGAGTCGAGCATAGTGGTTACCACCACGATCGACAGTCAACTAAGGAAATCTACAACATTATTGGTGCTTCACTTCTTGTAATTGATGTTCAAATGGAATGTTTATAGGTATGTGGACCATTTCTGATGGCGATCATTCTGCAACTTCCCTTGTGTCTAAATGACTACAGGGTTCGATGATCTATGTGGATGACCGTTTCCTTCCCCAAAATGTAATGCTTCCATTGTCGAAAGACCTACACAATGGAATACATTTCTTTTTCATAGGTGGGATACTTTCAGACAATGTCTAAAAGTGTCTCACTGTGATATGCCATTGGATGCCCCTACTGAGTAAGCACTGCCCCAATAGCATAGTCAGAGGCATCTGTCTCGATCTCAAATGGTTGCTACAAATTTGGTAATGTGAGCATTGGTGCAGATCAGAGGCGTTGCTTCAACTTTGCGAACGCCTTCTGTTGAGATTCAGACCAAAAGAATTATGATTTCATTCCTCCCTTGGTGACTTGAGTCAAATGCCAAGTGATATGAAAGAACCCCAACATAAACCTGAAGTAGAAATTGGCAAGACCCATAAAGCTGTGGAGCTCTGTTAGAGTGGTTGGGGTTGGCCAATCCCGAATGACCTGGATCTTGGCTAGGTCCACATGCACCCCCCATTCATCAATAATGTATCCTAGATATAGAACCTGTGTCATGCCAAGAGTGGATTTCTCGAAATTGAGACACAACTTGTGTTGTCATAGTGTTTGGAGGATCTATCGAATGTGGTGGAGGTGCTCTTCTCAACTTCGGCTGAAGATCATGATGTCATCCAAACACACCACCACGAATGAGTTGTTGAATGGTCGCAAGATGTCATCCATTAGCCTCATGAAGGTTGCGGGAGGATTCGTCAACCCGAAAGGCATGACCAACGATTCAAAAGGGCCCTCCTTGGCTTTGAAGGCAATCTTCCACACATTGTAGGGTTCGATTGGTACTTGGTGATACCCAAAATTCAAGTCGATCTTGCTAAAATATTTGGCCCCCTTGAGTTGGTACAGAAGGTCATTAATCTGCGGGATCGAATACTCTTTCAGACAGTGATCTTATTCAGTGCCTGATAGTCAGTACATAGTCTCTAAGCCCATCCTTATTGTGCACCAACACGATCGAGCTCCCACAAGGTAATGAACTCGACTGGATGTGAAATTTTTGCAGCAACTCCTGAATCTGCGTCTTGATTTCGTTGTTCTCCAGAACATAGCGTCGATAGATCGATCCATTGGGTACTGGCGTGCCTGGGGTTAGATTGATGGAGTGATTAACCTGACAATGCGGACGTACCCCTGCGGGTGAGGTGAATATGTCCCCGTACTCCTCTACGACATTTTCCATATGTTATTGCCGTGCGTAGGAGCCCTATATGGAGGTCGTGGCCATAATATTCTTCTTTCCCTGAGGGCGGATCATCAGGAAAACAAATTTCCCGGTTTTGGAAATGAGCTTACTACATTGCTTTGTAGTGATCAAAGAGATGGCGGTAGGTGGTGCTACCTATGGTATCCTGTACAACTTATTGCCCAAAGTAACAATAACAACATGAGGCCTAGACTCATACACAACATGTCACTTCCACAAGTATGGTTGACCTAATAATACATCACAAACATCAAGAGGAGAAATATCACATAATACCTCATCCGTGAAGGGCTTGATGCTATAGGGAAGGCAACACTGTTGGCTGACGCGAAGATCTCATCCTTGGTGAAGCCACCCAATGGTGTATGACTGTGGGTGTGCTATGGACGACAGGCCCAGTCGCTTCACGATCTCTACTGAAATGAGTTTAAATTGGAAAGGATAAATTTTTTTTTTTTTTTTTTTTTTTTTACAAAATTAGAGTTTTCCTCCTTTTTAGCATTTTTATTTCATAATGGAAACTTTTTCTATCACACATACAAGTTTGACTTGTTAAATAGTGAACAATGCATAATTTACTCACAAATTAATATCTAATGTATAAGTTCGAGATATAGCCTTGTTTATAAATCGTGTTTGGTTCGCGGTGCTTTACGAATGTGGGTTTCAGGTAATGCGTGGTGAGACATTGGTGGGTGTTTGTGCTCTTAGAGAGCACAATGGCTAACTATTATAGCAATATTTTGTCCTACACTTTGAATAAACTAGATGGATTAACAATGTGGACAGTAATGGATCCATCTCTCTGGAGGAAGTGGCTTTGGGCATTGTAATTTGGGACCTTGGTTTGCCTTGGAAAACTTAGGCCAGGGAGTTGGGATGCTCGAACCTTTATGTTGGGCGAGCTATCTTTGGGTATGCCAACGAGGGCCCCTTTCTAAAGTCTGTGTGGGTGAAAGGTACATGCGTAATTTCATTTTATGCTCATGAATTATGCTTGGTTAAGTTTGGCAAGGGACATTTAGAAGTGCCTTGTGTGGTGTTGGTGTTTTCCAATGTGGTTGAGGGTAATGGAGGAGGCTCATTAGTGGCTCTTTCTCCGCACCTATGTTTTCCTATGTTTTTGGTAGGCTTGTGGGGTGGTGGGCCTATAGACGCTCGATTCTCAGTTTCTGGTGGGGTTTTTGGGTGTTTTTTGTCGTCTTCGAAGACCTAGAGAGGTTGTTGTCTTTGGTGGTAGCAGGGGTTTGCAGAATATGGTTGATGGAGTGGCCCTGGCATGGAAACATAAGGCAACTACATGCTCACTAGTGGGTTTTTTTGCACACATTATGCATTTTGATTTGGATGGTTAGGCACATTGGGTTTCATATAGTTGTTAATTCACTCGGAGAAAGTCATTGTGTGCGAGCAGTGTAATGGTTACTCGATGTGATATGAAACGCTAGTGCGTATGTGCCGATAGGGGTGCAGGTCCTAGGGGTCATGGCTTGGGGCACATATTGGAACATTGTGATGATGAGGAGGAGGTGGACTCGCAATTTTCCCCCTTGCCTGGACGTGTTGACTTGCCTCCTCCCTTCGACTCCTTGGAAGCACAAATTTAGCAAGTTATAGTGTTGGGGAACAATTGGCTCAAGACAGGCATGATAATCACAACAAAATCATTGATTTTATGAATGACCTCCAACACAACTAGTGGCATATGATGGATCGGTTGGTCTCTCTTCGTCGCAGACAAAAGAGGATACAAGAGAGGTTGAATCGACTAAAGGGTGGAATGGCGCATATGGAAGTGCATGTGCATGAAGCCTTTCACCCTTTGTCACCACCTACGAATGGTTCAGTTGACCCTACTCTAGGTAATTTAGCTGATTAAGGATGACTATGGTTTGTATTTTGATTCTTGGACTGTTTTGGTCACTTTGGGCAATCTACTTATGGTTAGTGTCATGGTTTTTTTGTCATTACCTTCTAGCCAATAATTTCGATAGAAATGAGGCTAGAAAGGTTTCTGCACTCAAGCTTCTCATGATGTACCTTTATTATGGGTTAATACAAAATTCTCGACTTACCAAAAAAAAATTTGATAACTTCACTGAATTTTTTAACAATGGATGAAGACAAAATATTTATGGCGGATTAGCCAAATAAAATAAAAACACTATTAATAATATAATAGCTACTTAAAAATAGTTGAATCATTATCTTTACAATACATGAATATTATTGATTTTTTTTGTACACTTGAATATTCTCTATATTATTTACATTCATTTAAGACATTCTTCCACGTAAGGAGGAAAAAAAAAGTTTCACATTATTAGAATTATAATAATTTTTTTTATCTATTTTTCTTTTAAATTATATATATATATATATATATATATATATATATATATATATATATATATATATATATATATATATATATATATATATATATATATATATTTTAAGGTGATTAGAAGGCCAGACACGCATGCGATCTTTGCGTATGGGTGGAGCCGATGAGGGTCGAATGCTCACAATGGAACTTGCAGAGATGAGGGAAGATGTTTGTTGGCCATTGATTTAATTTTTCTGCTTACCTGGTTGAGAATATCTTTTTCTTGCCGGTATGTGGGGTTGGTTTGTCAATGGCATATGGTGTTCAGATTTTTTGGATGTTCTCCCCACATTCTAAGTTTAGAATATCTCTTTCTTGCTGGTTTGTGGGTGGGGGCTGCATCTTCCCTTGATATGCTGCATACTTATCGTACTGGTGCAATGTATTTCGTGTATCTATAGTTTTCATTTCCCTTTCTCCTGTACCTCACAGGGATATTGGGGGCCCTATGGTTGGTTGTTTGGCATCGGCTTTGTCACAGGATTTGCTATATGCCCATGTTGTTCAATGTCGAGTGTTATTGATATTGTGGAGATTTGCGAAACTGTTGTCCTCATCTTAGTTGCCATCTATATTCTTGTGGCCATTATTGTCCATCATAAGCTATTTCACTAAGCTATCTGTTGTTGTATAACTTATGATCCTCTTTCAGTCACTACTTGCATATTGATATTTAAGATTTGGGATGCTTTGGGGAATGTTTCTGGGTGCATAGGGGTTGTAAATCTCTTCTCTCTTATTATGTTTGATGCTGAACTCGGAGGACTACTGCTCGCATATCGTTAGCTCGGCTTCTGTTTCTTCTTCGGAGACTTCCAACTGCGCTCAATCCTCGTCTAGTAGATGGCACCAATTATGGTGCAAATGGGTGGACTCCATCATTATCTCTCGGCCATGCAAGAGTTTTGGTTTTCGCATCTGTAAAAGATGGTGGGCTTGTCCGGGATGCTTATGCTGCTGCTGTTGTCATATCTAGAGTTGCACTAATTTTTCCGTCCGGTATCATCTACCAACGGCATATTTTTAGACAATTTCCGACCATTTTGAATGTTTTTCCGGGCTAAGTTATATGCTCTTTCTGAACTCGACCTCTGACTACCTTTAATGTCAACTACTCATCCTATCTGGCATTAATAATTATCCACATTCTTCTGGCCACCCTGTTGTTGTCAGATGTTTGATGAGTATTTGATCTGGAAGGATTCATTTGTTTTATTTTCTCTAGGTCACCTTTGGTCTCGGTTTGATCTATTACAGTCTACACGTCCTTTTCTCAGGGGTTTTTTAATATTTCTTGTTGGTTTTATCGAACTGGCGGCCATCTCTGTCACTCCACTGCTCAACTTTCTGGGCTCAAGTTACTTGAGCAGTATTGTCATCACTATTGGTATCTCTGCCATCAGATTAGACATATTGGGTATTGTGATTTTATTCTATCCTCTTTTTTAGGCCTCCTTTCTATTCTTAGTTATCCTCACTTTTCCTTTTTCGTATGCACCTTCTCTATGATTTATTTTCCGTTTTGGGATTGTTTCGGCTAACATTTACGTCGATTTTTACAAATCGATTCTATCCGAGGTGGCGGGCCGGCCTGTGATACATAAGCTGTCCACTGTGCCACATGAAGTGATTGGCTCTGTATAAGCGGCAGTGACGACATTTTGAATTCACAGGTGTTATTTATTTCTGCTACAATCTCGTGCTTGGTTGCTCTGACATATCTGCAGTGACGGTTTGCTGTAATCACAGTAACTATTCTCAATCTGCTGTATCCGCACAATTTCGCTCACGGCAGCGATCTTGTTCGATCCTAATATGGATTTTTCCAATAACTTGGCGGTACCTTCCAAATCAAAAGTGGCGGGTGGTTCTTTTGAGGAAGGTTTGGATAATATCGACGAACTTATCATCAGAAAGGGCTTCATTCCTGTCCCAAAGGTGGTGGAATGTTTACAGGATCGCAAGAAAAGTCATATACGAGGTCGTCGCAGTAAGAAGAAGAGACCTGTTTTTAAGCACAATATGGATATTAAGGAGGTGGTTTTAGATTATGATGATCTCTGTGGCCGCGTCGCTAGTTTACAGAAGCAAGCTGTCATGGGTCGATGGTTGTTTCCAGAGAATTCTGATTTCGATACGTCCTCATGGATTGGCAATCAGTGGAAGCCTATTATTGGTTATGTCCCAAAGGTGAGCATTCTCATTAACGGCTGGTTTAGTGTTCATTTTATGGATGATAAGGATGTCTTTAAGATTATCAGTCGTAGCTGGGTCCGCGGGAGAAGTTTTATGCAGCTCTTTCCCTGGTATCTCGGTTTCAATCCGGTTAAGGAGGCTCCTCGCAGTAGGTTAATTTGGGTTAAGCTGCCAGACCTCCCATTGGAATTATGGACTCTCAAAGCTCTGGGGGCTATTGGCAACTCAATTGGTCGCACTAAGTATATTGATCTGAGTATTTTGGGATCTAGTGACAAAAGGATTGCCTGGATATTGGTGGAACTCGATTTTTCGGGTGGTCTGCCTGGGGATGTTGATCTTGTTTGGGGTCAGAGGCGTCACCGACAACGTATCGAATTTTGGGGTATTCCTTTTAGGTGCCTCATTTTTCATCGTACTGGGCATATTAGGGAGCACTGCCCTTTTCGCATGCGCATGGTTCGGGTCGAGGATGCAGTGGCTGGACAGGCTGTAAATCGAAAGACAGATGCTGTGGGTGAAAGGCTAATGCCTAATCAGGTATTGGGTCCCTCTCTTGAAGCAGAATCAGGTAATCCAAGTCCTCCTATTTCAGATGATGAGGTATATGTATCTGCTCATGGTCATTTTGAAAAGAATGATCCGTTGCATGAATTGTTTCATTCGTCAATGCCCCGGGTCTTAGAACCAGAATCTAATATGTCTACTCAGAATGAGGTGACTACCTTAGGCATATCGGATTTGGGGCATAGTAGTGTATCTATTAGTGTCATTCCCTCTAGTAGTTGTGGGGTTGGGAGTGACTCCCTTGTCAGCCAATCTGAACCATCGAGTACCCCTCTTTTGAATATTCCTCCTATAGGTGCAACTAAGCCCCATCATGTGAATCCTTATCCAGGGTGCCCCAACAGTGGGCCTCAAGTTTATCCCCCATGTTTTTTGTCCTCTATCTACACTATCAGGGAGTCATCCGCACTCAATCTTTCTGCCTCTACGGATCATCTATCTCATGACATTGCTCCTGTGTCTACGGACCATCTTTCCATTGATATTTCACCTGTGCCTGACGACCCGGTTATCCTTTCGGACTCACCCACGAATTCCATCGGGAGTGATCTAGATACTATCCTGGCCAACCCAAATGCTGATATGGCTGCTCTCACTGTTTTTGAGCGACCACCCACATCTTCTAGAAACAAGTCGAGAGTGGTCAACAAATATACCAGAGGAAAGTTCAAGGCTATCTCTTTATTCACAGACTCAGATGATAATCTCACTGATATCCCCATAACGGAGACTGGAGGTTCATGGGAGAAGTCTAGGGCGCTTAGAGCAAGCAACCCTGACCAGTTGTCGCCATGAATCACATCCTTTCTATGAACATTCGGGGGTTGGGCAATGCCTCCAAAGCACATTTCCTCAAGGAATTGCTGTTTACAGAGAATTCGGTCATATTTTTGGGACATGAAACTATGTGTTGTTGGGAGAAGGCTATCAGTTTGTTTTTAAGTTTCAAGTCAGGGTGGAAAGAAGCTGCAGTGGACGCGGTGGGTCATTCTAGGGGTCTCATTGCCATCTGGGACCCAGACAGGGTTAAGTTTAAGGCTTATAAATTTTTTGGAGGTATTTTTCTCTTGGGCCGCTTCAGGGGTTTCGAAGAATCTGTGCATATCATCAACCTTTATGCGCCATACAACTGCAGACTGTCCTTTTGGTGACGGATGGTTGCATCTGGCATCCTCTCTTTGCCAAATATTATTTTGATGGGGGATATGAATTTTACATTAAACGCTGATGAAATTTGGGGTTATGCGGCCAGATTAGATCCTCTTGCCACCTTTTTAAACGATCTGGTCACGGACTTCCACTTGGTTGATATCCGTCCAAATCCTCTTTTACCTACTTGGTCAAATAGACGAGCTGGTGTTGACTTCATTGGTAAGAGATTGGATCGTGATTTTATCAGTGATTTTCTGCTGGACAAATGGGGGGGGTTTCGCTCGAGGATTTTGGTTTATGACATCTCAGATCATATGCCAATTGTTTTGTCCTGGAATGCTGCCGTTGTGACAAAAGGAAGGCCCTTTAAATTTAATCGCATATGGCTTGAGGACGAGGAGTACTCCAGCATGATTCATCGGATCTGGCATGATGATGGGGATGTTTTTGACCTCCGGGGCTGGAGTCTCTTTTATAGCAAGCTCCAATTGATCAAGAAATTTTCAAAAGAATGGGAGATTCGGAAAAAACAGGAGCTCAAGAAGGAACTGCAGGAGATTTCCAGTCAAATGGCGATTATATATGAATCCTTTACTGATTCGGCCCCTGATGCGACGGTCTTGGAATCTCTCAAGACACTTGGTTCTCGGAAGTGAAAGATTTTAAGAATCGAGGAAGTTACATGGCGATTAAAAAGCAGAATTATGTGGTTAAAGGATGGTGATCGCAACACTCGGTTTTTTCACAAGACAACAAATGATAGAAGGAGTCGTAATGCTATTTGGCACATCAAAAGAAGTGACAATTCCTATGCTGTGTCTACTGCCGAGATTCAAGATGAAGCTTATGCTTATTTTTCTTCATTTTATATGAACGATCAATCTATCAGTGCAGAGAATCAGAACTGGGTTATGGAGCATATTAGTAGGTTTTTTGATGAAGATGCCATTGAAAAGATTGATCGTCGTATCAATGGGAATGAGTTTCTTATGGTCTTGAAATCCTTTCCACATGACAAATGTCCGGGGCCTGACGGGTGGCCTGCGGAATTTTTCATTTTCTTTTTTGATTTGCTTGGTGCTGAGCTCACTGATTGTTTGGAGAGTTTCCGTTTACAGGGTTATATGCCAGCTAATCTAAATTCAAAGTTTATTGCGCTCATTCCAAAAGTTGCTGATCCTCAATCCTTTTCAGATTTCCGCCCTATTGCACTTTGTAATCTTATATAAAAGATCACATCAAAGATTATTGCTAACCGAATTAAAGATGTCTTCTCTAGCAATATATCAAAGGAACAATTCGGTTTTCTTAGGGGGCGTTCCATTCACGACGCCATTGCCATTGCACAAGAAGTTCTTCATTCCATGCACGTGGGTAAAAAGGAGGCTCTGGTCATGAAGGTTGATTTGCACAAGGCGTATGACTCGGTGGACTGGTCTTACATCCGAGTTGTTTTGATCAAGGTTGGTCTTCCTATCTCCATTATCAGGTGGATTATGGCTTGCGTCTCTTCTGTTCGTTATGCCATCATTGTTAATGGTATGCCTACCAATTTCTTTGAGGCTGGTTGTGGCTTGAGGCAGGGATGTGCCTTATCTCTGTTGATCTTCATTCTCATTATGGATGGCTTCAGCAAGCTAATGCACAGTGCTGAGCAAAAGGGCTATATTAAGGGATTTGCTTTCTCTAATACTGTGTCATCTTCACATTCTCTTTTTGTTGACGATCTATTGTTGTTTGGCTATCTAAAGCATAATCATTGGTTCTACATCCATATCATGTTCATGCGCTTTCAATCTGCGTCGGGTCTAGGTATTAATAGTGGTAAATCCTTTATTATTCATGAACATGGGGACATAAATGAGGTTATGTTCATTGCAGATTTTCTGGGTGTTGAGTATAGATTAGCGGCCATGGGTATCAAATATCTGGGATGTTTTATCAAACCATGTGGTTATAAAATTAGAGATTTGTCTTGGTTCGTTGACAGATTCCGTGCTCGGATCCGCAGATGGACTCACCGTTGGCTGTCCATGGGAGCGTCTTATCATGATTCAAGTTGTATTATCTCAAATGATGGTATACTGGGGTCATCTTTTTTTCCTGCCGTCTGATGTGGTTGACAGTATCAATGGTATTATATCTCGTTTTCTTTGGGGTGGGGCTGAATTGGAAAAGAAATTGCATCTTTGCCGTCTTGAGCTCTTATGTAGGCCTAAGGATAGAGATGGTTGGGGTATACTAAATATCAGGGATTTTAATTGCGCCCTCCTGATTAAATCTTTCTGGTGGGTCATTAATGGCTCGGGCATATGGTCCGACATTACAAGAGCCAAGTACGTGGATGGCAATGTCCTTTATATGATCCTTTGCAACTCTATTACTTTCTCGCGCTATATTTCATTCATATGGAGTAGTTTTAAGAAAATACTGCCTCATCTACGCGGTCGGCTCATCTGGCATTTCCGGGACGGTGGTCGCATCCCAATTGGTACTTCTGGCATTCTGTCACTGTCTTTAGATTTTGCTCCATCGCCCCACCTTATCCATACATTGGCCCAGTTGGGTATAATAAATATATCTCAAACCATTTATTTGTGGATTGCTGTTGCTCCCATTTTCAAATCTGCTTTCCAGTTGGGGCTCATCGGTGCGAACGCTATTGAATGGGATCTCCTACGGGACTGTCTCAGAAGTGCTGGTTTTTGCTATGCTATGGGTGGTGATCTGATTGTTTGGAATGGTCCTCTAAAGGAAGATACGCTCATTGTTCAAGAAATTTATCGGCATATTAATGCCCACTCTCTACAGGCACATGCAACCAGGATTTTCTCCCCATTCTGGCACCGTAACATTCCTACCAAAATAATCCTCTTTGGTTGGTTGGTCTGGCGAGGCAAGGTACTCACATGGGACAGCCTTATGAAGCGAGGTTTTCAAGGCCCCAGTCGATGTGCCCTTTGTGGAATGGGAGAAGAATCCATATCTCACTTATTTTTCACCTGCCAGATTTCTGTGGCTATATGGAAGCTGTTTAGCCCTTTCCTTATTGATCCGAACCGGATCCTGGTTGATTTCATTTCAGCTGCATATGATTGGGACAAGCTGAAATCTAAATTTAACTCCCTCCCCTTTTTTTCTCGTTTGGGAGATCTGGCTAGCTAGGAATAATCTTATTTTCGAGGGCCATCCCTTCTTAATTCACCGTGTCTATCTGGCCATTAAAGGATGGATGGATGATCATGTACAACATACTCCTCTGATCTTGGATGGCTCTCGCCGCATTAGACCACACGAGATATCCTTACCTGCGCTCTTCTTTGATGGTGCATCGGCGGAAGGGATCACTGGATGTGGAGTTTGGATCAAGCTGTCAAATCTGGAACGATATCACATATTTTGGAACGGGGGTCCAGGGTCTAACAACAAGGCTGAGATAATGGCTCTTTGGGGTGGCCTCTTCTTTGCATATGATTGTCAATTCCAGAATATCAGTATATACGGGGACTCAAAGTTGGTCATTGGATGGGTTACAAATGATTATCACATGATGTCTCCAGGTTTACAAGGTTGGATGGACAGAGTTCGAAGACTATGGAGGCGTTTGGATTGCCCTGTTATTTCCCATATATATCGTGAAAATAATACTCGTGCAGATCGTCTTTCTAAAAGAGGTCTTCTGGCTGATTTCAGCTCCATGACGATTGAACACTTCAGAGATGGTGTACTCATGGAGGCGTCATCCATACCCATTCCATGAGCCTCTGCGTCTTGTGATTCTCCTTTTTGGCACCTACTACCCTCGCTCCTCTCTCTGCATAGTTTTTGCTCCTTTTCATTATCTCTGTTTCCATACGATTTTGGCTATTGTCATCAACTTCACCCTATCTCTATATTTGCTTCAGTATGTCGATGGTTATGTCGGATATATGCTCTCCTTTTCTTACAGGCCAATCTTTTGCTCTTCTCGTATCAAGCGAGCCTGCAGACGTTTCCTCAAGCGAGCCTGTTGAAATACATCAAGCGAGCCAGTTTTTTGTATTCCTATTCATAAGCCTGTAGTGCACATCTTCAAGTTTATCAACTCTGCTTTTCTCACAAGATGATTTCTATCACTTCAAGCGATCCTGGTTACTCTCTTTATCGAAGGTATGGATGGCTGTTGAATCAGGCCTGCGTGGTTAATTTTTCTCTCAAGCGAGCTTGCACATACTCTACAATGGGACGTACTTTCTTAACGATTATCCCTTCATCATGGAAATCCCATAAATTCCTTTGCTATACTTGGTTTTAAAATAGTCACCTTTCTGTATAAGCTTTATATGTGTTCTCTACTAGTCTTTGTCCTCACCTTTCATGTCTTATTGCTAAGGACATAAATTTGTGGTGTTATGGGATGTATTTTCATCACCAAGATGTGGCAGCCAGATTACTACTCACAGTTTTTGTTCTTTAATTATGAGTACTGTATGCTCTGGCATAGTAACTGATCTCTCACTATCTCTCAGTAGATGAGAATATTGTTGAATATGTACTGTTTATATTATCAATATAATCAGCGTTTTTTTCTTCTGAAATATATATATATATATATATATATATATATATATATATATATATATATATAAATTAAAGTTATCTATTTTTTTTTATAATCAAAACAATTCCATTATCTAACTTAACCAGCTTACATATTATTCCACCTTTTCAAATTTAATAGTTTATACAAAACTCCCCATAACTATTACAGAAATTATGCATGAAAACTTGTTTTCCCAAGGTTGTGAAAGGCATCTAACTTTTGAATCTTCTCTTTAGGCATCACGCACATTCATGCTTTGCCTTTTTCTTTTTTAATATCATATAACAAAAGTATATTATGCTTTGCCTTTTTTTTTTTTAATATCATATAACAAAAGTATATTAATTATTAATATCATATAACAAAAGTATATTAATTAAAAATTAAAAATATAGTTTAAAATAAAAACATATTTACATTAAAAAAAATTATTTTTATTTTTCTTAGAAAATAATTATATTTATATTAAAAAATAAATTATTGTTAAATTCAATAACTTCGTAATTCAATTTTATAAAATATTGTTCAATGTCTTCAAATAAAATAATAGAGATTTTGCAACAAAATGTTGTAGGCTTATTCTACACTATTTCTATATATATATGACAAGTAACTTAAGTAAGTTAACATGAAAAACATAAATAAGTTTAAATATGGAATAACTAAACAAAAAGGGTTTTTAGACAAGTTCCACATGCTCCTTTGAAGTCTATATAGTAGCTTCACCTAGTCCCTTTTCAATGATTGATTTTCTTATGGGGTGAGCTTCAATCTTAATAAATGATAACCTAAAAGTTGGCCATTCCAATGTATCCATAACCTCTTCTTTAACCCCAACAAATATAGTGATGAAGGATTCTCTAGTGGTCGTGGATATTAAAGGATGAGGAGACTCATAAATTTCCAAAGGAATATGCAGATGCTCCACCACTCTCTTAATGTGAGATACAAGAGTTCACAACATTGCTTCCAACTCTAATTTTTTGGTCTTTGTGAGTGCAAAGGCACCTTCATCTCCATTGTGCTTTTTCCTATCTACATACACTTAATTCACCACCTCTCATTCTAATCTTTCCCACCTATTCATTTTTTCAAGTAACCATATACCATAGAACAATGCACTTCTATAAGGCCTCTTTCACATTTTTTCATCCCTCGTTTCACTAGCACTTGCATTACATATAAAAATTGCTAGCACAAAGAAAATGAACATGGATTTCCCCTAGCACATGGTAAGTGTAGGTTTACTGATTTAAGGGAAACATATAAGGCCTCTCTCCACTATTCAAGATAATGGGTTTTCTTTATACACCTGATTGTCCCATCTTTATACACCTTATTATATTAGTGGTTAAATAACAATGAGTAGTGTAGAATTCAATTCCCTGGTTGTTCCAACTTGCATGCATTTACACTTGTTCCAAAAAAAATTCCTTGAAGTTCAATTGTGTAATGTCATGGGATGGATTTGAATAGTGTAATTTCACTGTGAGTTGCTAACATACCTTCCTTACATGGACACCAACATTGGCTTGTTGATCCACATTTTTATTTTGAGCTCTTAACACCTGAAAAAAATCTAGATGTACAAAACCTTTAGCGAAGTCCATATTATGTGTATCGAATAAGCCATACCAATTTTCAAGGCCTAGTCTACAAAGATTAGGCTACCAGGATAATGGAGGAATCCTCTACTATCATCCCAACACTGGTACAAAACTTGAAAGGTGTCATGGCCTCTTCTTCATTGTTGGTGGCAGCTCATTATCACCAAGCAACATATACATCCTTTTGTCCCTTGGGATCATGTATGAGCCCCCCACACCCCAACTCCTACCACCCTTGCATGCAACCCTTTATTGGACACTATCAAATACAAACTTTTAATATGTTGAAACTTTATATCTCTCAAGAATTGACATTCAAGTATGCACATAGCCTTCAATCTTAATTATAATGTACTAGAATTTTTTCTTTATGAACAAGAATCTTTAACGAAAATGTAAAACCAACTTATTTTATTTTATAAAATTAAAATATATGTGTGTGAGAGATTTTGACCATAGTAAATCAATTTTTATATGTAGAGAGAAAAATCATAGGTTTTGTGTGTGTGTGAGAGAGAGTGAGTGAGTGATTATGATGTTGATATAACATTATACCACTAAATATATATCCATTACAGTATAAGTTATTAAGATATTTTGCAATGTGTCACATATACAATAATTATAAAATAGAGAATGATCATAGGACATAACATTGATATCATTGATGATATGAACATTGGAGTAAGGGTGAATGTCAACACATCAAGATTCAATCATTCACATCAAATTTATAAATTAATAATATTTTAATATAAATAATGTCTTATGTGCCCTTTTGATTCATTATTTATTCACATAGAATTATTCATAATGCACACAATTTTTTTAAGAAAAGGGTAAGAAATACATTCATACTTTACTATTGAATGTATGAAAAACATAAAAGTAGTTGATGCTTTTAATTTAGTGTGAGGATCTCAAATTAACTTGAAATAGAACCATAGCATGGTTACAAAGTTGAGGCATAATAGCCACAATCAAAATATTATTGATGACCATATCTACTAGCTGTGATTTTTATCACTAAGAAGCATTAATCCTTAGCTTGTAAAGAGAATGCATACAATATAAACATATCAAATTTTTGAAAATGAAAGAAATGAAGTGCAGTGCTAGGAACTAGTGGTATGCTACGAGGATGGATTATGCATAGATAAAGGGACAAATTGCAAGGTTCTTAATATTGCATTTGGATTCTCAAGAAACTCAATATCATCTTGGTCATCATAAGTATAATATTGACAAGGCTAGGATTATGTACACCATTTTGTTGTTTTTCCTCTTCTCCAACTACCTCATGGAGGATACTTGTACTAGCTTTGTCATGTTTGGAATTGCCATGCATTGCCACTTTAAAGCCAAAATGTCAGAGTTGGGAGTATGAGTTATGTGCCATTTGTTTCAAATATTCAATATTACTTCTCAACGATGATTTTTTTTGCATAATCAAATTCGGGACGTTATCTATGTTGGTGTCCCCCCACCATGAAAATATTGGCCTAGTTCCCATGGCCCATGTTGGGGAGAATGGAGATGAGATTAAAACAACAATCTCGAGATTGTAAGTCATTATGAGGAAAAAATATAAGTGTACTAAGTCTTTGGCTAAGTCCACATATATTTGTATGAGATGAGCCACACCAATATTTCAAGGTGTAATTCATAGGGATAAGGCTCTAAGGACGATCATGAAGGAATTTCTTGCTATCATCACACCATTGTTATTTATTTATTTGAGCATGCAAAGACCTTGAAAGACGACTTGGCCTCTTCTTGATTGTTGATGGCAACTTCCTATCACCAAGAAGAATCTATATCATTTTTTCCCTTGGGATCATATATTAACATTGCCACCCTTATATGTGACCCTTTACTAACCACCACCAAATACACACATTTCATTTGTTGAAACTTTAAATATCTATAAAACATTAGCGTCCAAGCATGGACTTAGACTTCAAACTTGACAAAAAATATTCTAGAGTTTTATTTTTAATTTTAAATGAGTCTTCATCTAAAATGTAAAACAAATTTTTTATCCTATATATTATAAATTAACTATATAATATTTTAATGTTTTTTTTTACCTCCACATGAACATAGACGACATTGATCATTTAAGCCTTTGTTGATTATGTGTGTCTGTGAGAGATATGTAATGTTACATCACTAAATATATATCCATCACAGTATAATTTATATGATATGTTGTAACATGTCACATATATACTCCACATGAATATAGATGGCATTGGTCATCTAAATCTTTGTTGATTATGTGTGTGTGAGAGAGAGATGTAATGTTACATCACTAAATATATATCCATCATAGTATAAGTAAATATGATATTTTGTAATATCTGACATATATAATAAATTTAAGGTAGAGAACCCTCATAAGGCATAACATTGATATCATCAATGATATCAACATTGAAGTGAGGGTGAATGTTATCACATCATCCAAAAAAAAATTCATTCACGTAATATTTATAAATGAGTAAATATTTTAGTATAATAATATTTTATGGATCCCTCTACCTTACTATTTATGTACATAAAATTATTTATAATGCACACATTTTTCACAAGTAAAGACAATTATATTATTTTAATATTAAATGTATGAAAAATACAAGAACACATAACCATTTTACTTTAGTGTGAGCATAAAAAATTATAAGTTTATCCATGACTTGACATGAAATAGTACTATACCATGATAATCCTATTGATGCATAATGTTGTTCATGGCCAAAATATTGTTGACAATCACATTTACTAGTTGTGATCTTTATTGTTAAAAAAAAAAAAATCTTTTTTTGTTAGAAAGAAGAAATACACTAAACATAATATAATATATGAAAATGAAAGAAATAATTGCAATGACAAGAGCTAGTGGTATATTGCATTGATCAACTATGTATAGAAAATAAACAAAAATGAAAAGGTTCTTTTCTTTAATATTGCATTTAGATTCCCAATAAACTCGATCTCATCTTGGAATGGGCATCGTAACTATTAGATTGATAAGGTTGAGATTGTGTACATCACCTTTTATTTTTCCTCTTATCCAATTCCCTCATGAAGGATCCATGTATTAATTTTTTCATGTTTAAATTTGTCGTGAGCCGCTATTTAAGAGATAAAAAGTCGAAGTTCAGAATATGAGATATATACCATTTGGTTCATATCTAAAATATTACTTCCCAACAATGATCGTTATTGCATATGAAAATTGGGGATGTTATCTTTGTTGGTGTCCCATTATCATGAGAATCTTGGCCTAATTCCCAAGGTCCAAGTTGGGGAGAATGGAAATGAGACTGAAACGATAATGAAAAGTTTTTAAGTAATTATGAGATGAAGACACATCTAGAGCTAACAAAAACTTCGTGATGGAAAACTCTTCTTAAATCGCCAAATTTTATGTTAGATTTGTTACATAGAGATTTAATTATGCAAAGTGTGTGAAGTTGTTCTCTATTTGTATTTGCATTGATAGAAATGTTGCGTGAGTGTACAAAATCCTCAGACCGGTTAAGCACGATGTTAACCTTAACCCATGGATTTTAAGAGCAGACTTTGACATTTTATTAAAGTCAAGAAAATATCATGGATAACCCTTCTCCGATTATGATAATGTGAAATAGGGTTCTCCTTCTACATGAGGATTTAGGATCATCAAGGCAAATACTAGAGACATCCATTTTCAATTTCACTACACACCTCCCTCTCATATTGCTATTGCATCTCAACTTCACCTACCAACTCATAAATGTCCTCACGATTCCACTCAACATTATAGTTGGCTCTAAAGTAAGATTGGGAAAATTGGGTTGAACTTGCGCAATCCAAGTGTAGAGATGAACAATTCCATATGGATCACCCTAGCACTCTTAGTTACACACACCAACATTTATGTTTTGATCAGTGAATGTCATTCCCATAGATGGTCCAATGGACAGTGCCTTGAGAAATCTCCCTTTATCGTCGACTAGTAGGGTCATGGGGCAATGCATCTAAGGCTTTATATCATTTGGCATAGACAATACCATGGGTGCATAACTCTTGAACTTAAGTGCCAAGTTTCAGCTCAACACACACTCACTCTAATATTTTGTGCACATGTCCACAACTAAAAATGGCAATTGCCACTTAGATCATTTTGCACCGAGAGTAGGCCGCTTTAAAAGTAGGATCAATAGGACTGGGTTGAACTTGGGTGATCAAAGTGAAATGATGGACAATTCCATACAAACCACCTTAACACTTATATACTAGTTACACAGACCAACCCTTGTGTCCCAACAACATGACATGCAATGTTCATTGAGAGGATGAAGGGATAGTGCCCTAGACAATCTCCAATCATCATTGACTAATGGATTCGAGGGGCAATGCATCTAAATCTCTATAGCATTTGCATAGGCAACAACACAAGTGGACAACTCTTAAACCTGCATGCCAAGTTCTAGCCCAATGTGCTCTCACCTTAGCATTATGTGCACATGTCCACAACTAAATATGACAATTGTTGCCTAGATCATAACTTCACTAAGAGTAGTGAGGTGCATCTATAATCTAGTACAATAGAGATGTTATCATGTGGGTAATGCTTACAACATTGCATATCAACTTAAAAAATTAGAATACTCGTAACAAATGATACTAAGAATATCAAAAGTAGTCAAATGTAGATATAAAAATGTCTTGATGCATATAAATGAGAGAAGTATATATAAATGAAAAGAGAGACATGAGATCTACACATAAATATAAATATTATTAATATGATATTTACATAACAATATTCTCATGTTACAATTATAAATAACTTATAAGTAATAAACATTTTATTTTTACATATCAATATTTGCATTTGTTGTGAGCTTTGAGTTCTATGAACTTGAGTGAGATTACAACAAATCTGGATCCATCTTAATTGATGAAGAAATTTACACTCGAGAGACTTGATCCTCTTAATGCTTGATAGATTTAGACTTGAGATGGATCTACATTGGTGGTGTGTTAGTCGTCTATGTAACTAAGTCTTCACACAATGTCCACCCAAGAGCATTGTGGAAGACCAATCATCTCTATAATCAACTCTTAGCTCATTCATATAACTACTTACACATATATCTTATTAATACTCTTAGATCTTTAATCATTTGGTAAACATGATTTTGTTTCACAATGTTCCTCATAATTTTCTTATACATAATTTCTCAATACATTATTGGTGGTTGATTCTATAATCCTATCTTTTACCATTTTGATATAATAAAAAAGCTTTAAAATTGCATCTCTATTTCAATTATAAATATCTAATAATAAAATAACATAATTAACTTCTCATATATTCATAATTATTTATATAGCTTTAAATTATCTTAAATTTAAAATCCTCTTCCACACTACACGTACCAAATTCTTTGATATAAAGATTAATAAAATCAAATTCTCAAATATTTTATATATTGATAAATATCTAACAAAATTAAAAGACACAAAAAGAATTATACATTATAAATCAGCCTATATCTATTAAAAGACACAAAAAATTATACATTATAAATCAGCCTAGATCCATTAAAAGACACAAAAAATTATACATTATAAATCAACCTAGATCTATCTTAACTCTGAATCTACCAAGTCTGAATCTACCAAGTGGGTGAGGGATCTGAGTGCTTGGTCGATCAAAATCTAAAATAAATCTATGTTAATAAAAAATAAATACACGGAACTAAAAACCACCAATGATAAATTGGCTATTTTACCTTAATTTTATATAATTATTGATTTTATATTTTATTTTAATTATTAATTTTATATTATATTATATTTTTATATAATTTGTCAAAGTCAAAATATTTACACAAGATCACATAACAACATCCCATCAAAACACCTCTCAATACAATTAAAACACTTACCTAATTTTACCCATACTATTAAAACACTTTACTAATTCTACCAATGCCATTCATTTGTTAGAAGGCAAAATACTTGCGCATGTATTTGTTCATGCACCAGAAAGATATACACCCACTTGTTTAATAAAAAACAATATATTGTAACTCTAAACTATAAACACGTTCCGCAAACACATTTTATTATTATTAATAGTTGATATTGTTTAATGGAACGGAGCTCACCATATATCGATGCCTACTTTTAGTACTATGTCACATTTTTTTGGTGGTGGCATGGGGCATTGTCCAAACTCGTAAGCGGATGAGTAAGATTTATGTGGTGGCATGGAACATTGTCCAACCTTGTAAGTAGATAAGTAAGATTTATGGATTTTAGGTTTATAAATATATGTAAAGATTGAAATTTATAACTAAATATATTGATTTATATAATATATTTTATTTTGATTGCGAAAGTTATGTTTTTATTAAAAAAAATGTTAAAAATAATAAATGAAATGTTGACTTAAGAAGGTTGAAAGGTTTGTTTTGACAATAAAAAATATGTTTATGATTAGTGAGTTGAGCATGTGAGTCTGTTTAACAATTTTTGTAATGGTTGTGAAGAAACTATAAACTATATATTTTTCTCCTGCCCATGGACTTGTCATCTATGGGGTCTTTTCAGTAAGCCTATATTGGGTCCAGATTGGTCTCCTACAAATTTTATTGATGTCGCCCAACGATGGGATCAGCTCAACACTCAATTCCAATCCCTTCCTTTCTTCTTCATTTGGGAGGTGTGGCTGTACAGGAATCGACACACTTTTGAAAATGTGCTGATTGATCTAAACCGCATATATGGTGCTATCATGACTTGGATTTGGGATAGGCTGCCTCAATCCCCTCCCATACCGGATGCTTCAAAGCGCATTAGGCCTCGCCCCATATCCATTCCGGCTATTTTCTTTGACGGTGCATGCAGGGAAAGGATTATGGGATGTGGTGCATGGCTGAAATTGTCAGTGGAGGATAGGATTGATATCTGTTGGAACGAGGGACGTGGCACCAACAATCTCGCTGAACTCATGGCTATCTGGGGTGGACTTTATGTGGCTGTAAACCGGGAAATGAAGGACGTCTCAATATATGGGGATTCCAGATTGATTATAGATACTTTAAATGGGAAGGCAAGCTCTTCTATATCTGAACACAGATGGTTTAGAAGGGCAAGACTCCTGTGGGAACGCTTAAACTGTCCGCCCATCTCTCATATATACAGGGAAAATAATACAAGAGCGGATGGCCTTTCTAGGAAGGGTCTTAGCATGGTATTCGGTATCCTCCGGGTTACTATGTACAAGCACAACTAGAAAATGTGGACCAATGATATTCCCATTCCCTGAATCTTATTAGTAATGTAAATCAAGCGAGCCTGGCCATAAATCAAGCGAGCCTGCCATAATTTACATACGAGACCGTTATCAAGGCGAACTGGTATTATAGACAGCTAATCTGATTTTTAGTGATGGACTCTCATCTCACTGTTTTTGGTTTTGCTATATATCCAGGACAAGCATGCTTGTTTTCACATTTCAATGGGCCGGAGCAGATAACAAGTGAGCTTGATGAAGAACCTGCATTCCTTGATACTTCTATCTTGTTACAAGACCGCTTAAAGTATATGATGATGTATAATTGTCATATCCTCCTATCGGGTTGCGCTGAGATCTTTTCTGTTAAGGGTCCTATCTATATGCATGTCTTCGTCTATTAATTTTCCATTGCCACTGTCATTATCAACGAGAATGGGCTTTGTCTATTTGATGTGGAACTATTCTCTATTGCCAATGTATTTGACATGCTATGCCTTTTTATATAGATCTAATTCTGGACATTCTATTCCATAGAATTCAGTCATATGAGGTTCCTTCAAAACCTCTACAATCTGATCCTTTGTTCTGCTAGAATGTGATGTAATGATGATGTACTATTTATATTTTTCAATATAATACAACAGTTTTTTTCTCTCTGAAAAAAGTAATGGTTGTTAGTGCATAACATAGTTTGTAGTAGTTGTTAATGTCCAACATATTTTGATAGGGACAATCGAAAATAGATAAAGATCTCATGAGAATGTGGTTTTTGAATATTTTAGTGAATAATGTTGAAAGGTTTAATGTGATCTTCGAATATTCTCGAGAATAATGTTGAAAAGTTTAATGTGTTTTTTGGGAGAGAATAAGATTGAAAGGTTTCTATTTTGCAATTGAAAAGATAGTAATGTGGTTTTTTAATTTTCTCGAGAATAATGTTGAAATGTTTAATGTGTATGTATGTGTGTGTTTTTTTGGAGAAAATAAGGTTGAAAGGTTTTTATCTCACAATTGAAAAGATGGTTATGATAAGTGACTTTAACATGTGGGTTAACTTAACAATGCTTATAGTAGCTATTAATGTGTAAAATGGTTTCTTGGGAATAATTGGAAAATGGATAAGAATTTCCCTAAGGATGTGTCTTTTGAATATTCTTTAAGAGGATAATTGTATTATGTTGTGATGGAGGTGATACGATTGAGATAAAATGTCATTTACATTTAGATGAGGTGTATCATTTTTAACATTTAAAGAAAGATAGGTGCTAACATGGAGACGTTTCAATGACTATCAGAATAATATAATTTGGATGTTACTTTTTAGTTAAAATAAAAGGAAAGAGAAGAATATTAATGTAGAATAAAAATATATTATGGTAAGTTGTAACCATATATTTTGTAACATCATATATATAATCACCACAAAGCAAACACTACCATAATATATTTATGATACCAAAATAATCAACTTTGTTTTAATTAATTTTTCTATGACAATAAAATATTCATTCTTAAATGATCATAATGATTAATATATATTAAGATTTAATTGTGTTTATTGAACCTTAAGAAAAGTAAGGTACTAGCAATTGCACCAAGAGGTACAAAGGAATGTCGATAGGAGAAGTGGGGGAATGTGGAAGGAAATAATGAAGCAAAATATATGGACAATGAAATACAATCGAAATTTTAGTTTCTATATATTTTCTAAAGAATGTAGCAGGAGGTTAAATTTAAGAAGAAAGTTACACTAACATATTTGTCCCAAAACAATGGCAGTCCTTGCAAGTTCTTGGAGATTTAGAAAGGACTGACCTTTCAAAGGGTGCATAAAAGAGACAAAAATGCGAAGGCCAGAGTGTATTGTTAGTGCATTTATGTGGAAGATTGCAACACCAGTTAGAGCAAGCAAGAGTATAGGGCTTTCTCTAATGGCAGAATTGGCCATTAATGTATCCTCGAGGCAACCAATTAGGAAATACTTTCCTTTCCCAACACTACCTTGGATGATCATATTTAGCATTGTGGTGGAGGCATTGCTTTAAAAGTGGGTAAGAATGATATTGAAATCCATGCTTTGGTTGGGGGACAAGGAGATAAAGGAGCGTGGATTTGGAGAGGGATATGGCAGAGTTGTGTGGAGGAGTGGTTGAATTATTTGAAGTGAATGGTCGTCTTTTGCATGTTTGAAGGGGGAAGAGTATGGGCCCATTTATGGTTTGCATCAAAGTCACAGTGGCCAAGCATGCGAAGGTCATCAAAGAGGATGTTGTTACTTGGGTGGAGTTGAGGAAGGAATTGTTGTTCTTCAATGTCCATGGAGTGGTGGGGCTACATTTTTAGGAGCAAAGTCATCACGAGAGTCAACATGAGGTTCCTCTTCAGGTCCATGATGGACATGCCATGCATGATTTGTGTTCTTTATTTGTTGCTAGTATACAACAAGTTCCTTATCAGTTTCACCAATGACATTAGGTAGCTTGCAGAAAGGGCAGCACAAGAGTAGCTCACTCCAACAAAAGTCGACATAGTAGTTTGCATCATAAGATGGGATTGAAATGTATTGAGGCAAGACGCGTATGACGATGGTGAGTTAGATATGCTTCCATGATGTTTTTTTTTTCCTAGAGAGAGGAGAATGACCAAGAGCATGCAACGTCAATAACGAACAATGTCTTGAGTGAAGGATGCATTTGCATATAGGAAGTGATGAAGGGTGTTGATGGAAGTTGGCCATCCAAGTTATGTGAAACACATCTGAAAAAAAATCACTTGACATTTAGGGACACAAAAGAATGACTACATTGTGTTAAGGGGGAGATTTTGGAGCATGTGGTATGTATCCTATTCATTGATCTCCCTATTAAAAATCATTTAGATTGGGAGTTTGATATGACAATGACTATAGGGGTATCAAGAGGAGAAATTTGTGCAAGGCACGCGATCATCTGATGGTAACTTTCAGACTATGTCTCTCCTTTTGGTGCATATTGGGAAATGTAGTTTAAGATAACATGACACAAAAGGACATACTTGGAAGTCAATGTTGGTGTGAAGGTTGTGGATGTTAAGTCTATCATCATTTCTAGTAAGACTATGAGTTTCCTAGCTAGAAGCATTGATGTGCATAGAATCAGATTTTGCGTAACTTCTAATAGACTCCATATCGGCGAGATTCAATAGTGTTATTTTTTTGCGAATACATGTAGAGGAATGACAAGTTGTGTGGTGTTGGATAAATTTAGCAAACTCCTCATAGTCTTGGAGCTCATTAGAAGCAATGATATCATTTGTTGCAAGTAGGCAGGGATCACGAACTATCGATCGATGTATTCCTAGCTTACTTTGATGGAGGGCTCACGGGTTCCAAGAAATAATGTATGTATTGAAGAAGGAGTTGGTAGCAACAATGTTGGATTTGTTGTTCCAGTCGAGGTTGTACATATTTGGTGCATTTTCGAACCATAGGAATCCATGTATATATGCAGACCCTTTATGTTTGCACTCATACCTAGGCTAAATAGAAGAGAGCAAGTAAGAGTTATGCATTTGAGCACTATACATAAAGCATGAAAGAGGTAGTTGTTGAAGGTGGCATCGAAGGTCGACAATGGTTGAAGACATGTTGTTTGGAAGGTCTCTTTTAATGAAGACAAAAGTTGTTGCTTCGGTGCGATGGGACATGATAAGGTTGTACATGCAATAGAAAAATATGGGTTGTTGTCCAAATCTCTTATCACGGGAGCACATGAGGTGTAAAGGGTATATTGAATTCGTATTTTAATTATTAGAAATAAAATAACAAAAAAATTATTATCGAGAGATCATTTTATTCCTTTAATAATATATATGTATATTGAATTTGTATTTTAATTATTAGAAATAAAATAACAAAAAAATACATTTTATTTTGGAATAGGGTATTCAGTGATTATAATTATTAAGTGGATGGTAGGGATTTAAACACAAATATTCTAGAATATTGTTAGTAATAATCACAAATCAAATGTTGACATTATTTTAAAAGTAGTTATGTCCTTTCTAACCTTTTAATTATTTATTGATTAAAAATATATATATCATATAAATAAGTGTCTTATGAAATGACTTATGGTTTTTTATGCATGTGGTATTGATAAGCCATGATATGGTAAGAAAACCTATTTACAAGTTAATAATCCTGTAACATTTTTTTTTTAATGTATAAATGTTTAACTCATATATTAATTCTTTTTTATAATTAATAAAAACAACAATAATAAAAATTTAAAATACATTTATAATTTAGTTAATTTTTGTGATTTTTTTTCTTAAATCTTATCGATGTGAGATGTAGTATGAAGTAAGTGTTTTGATGTATATCATAGATGGATTTCTATGAACATTTACCAACCATTTAATTGATATGGTTGTGCTAGTTTATATTAATTTTAACTATAAGCTATTTTTTTTTTTCTAAGTAAGTTTAATAGTGATTTTATATTATATTATTTATTTAAAAAAATCATAATATTTGTGATGTTTCAAAAGGTTTAATGGTTAAATAATCTATCTTAATTTAGGATTATCAACCATTTAAAGAGGTATTGATCATTAAAAAAAGACGAGTGGATTTAATGATTAAGAATATGTGTTTCCTCTTAAGAGGTCACAAGTTCAAACTCATAGTCGGTTAGAATATGTATACATCTATAGACTTTGATAGTGCCACAAATAAGAGGGTTTCATATATCAATTTGGTGTTTGGGTTGGTTGTGACCTTATTATTACTATTAGTATCATCACCACTCAATTCTATAAAACTTAGAACTCACAAACTATATAATTAGACATATGCAAAATTGCAATTTTGATTATCTTTAAAATATTGATATTTACACTGAAGCAATACAAATATGAAAATGTTATATCTATTTCTTTTTATTTATACATCTTTATATAACCATTTTTATGTGAGATGTACATATCAAATCTTTTTTCTTTCATAAATATAAAGATCTATTTACTTCCATTGATATTTATGTTTAGTTAATACATAATATTATTTTTAGTATTTGTATAAATATAATTTATTTAAACACATCTATGATGTAACCATTACTTATTTGAAAACATCTTGATCATATTGAGTTGTACATCATATTGAGTCGTATGAGTACTTAGCCACTCTTGATTAATAAATTATTTGACATTAAAAAAAAAAAAAAAACAATATATCTAAAGTACAACATTAACAATTAAAAATTATAATTTCAATAAAGGGATACTTTTATTTAAGTCTCAGAAATTGGATTTTATATGGGAAAGTGCAATTTTAACCATTAAATGAACATAATCCAACACTCATGACTTCCAGTTCAGGAGGAGGAAAATGTGGATTCAGATGTTTGGGTGATGGACTCCGATGGCATCTGGACGCGTGTTCCCGATGACGTAGATCCGAACTCCCCCATCCTCTGCACACCGTTCCACAATCCCAGGCGTACAGTGGCAAACGTGGAGGAAGTTGTTGCGCAGGCTCCTTGCTCTATTGAGGAGGAGGTCCCCAACAATGATGATGAAGATGAAAAGTGAAGCCTGCGCAGCTACACAATTCTCCTATGTTTTTTGTCAAGCAAGCAATAGAGGGGTTTTTCCCATTTGGGTTCCCCTGTAAAATCATTGTGTTCCTTGTGTTTTGATGGTTGCATGTTATTGCATGTGTTTCTATCGCGTGTTTTTCTTTCCACATAATAGTAGAAGAAATTTATGTCTATTGATTTCAGTTTTATTTAATTAGCAACAGCGAATTTATTTCAATTTCTAAAAACACCTCCAAGTTCATCCCTCACCTGAGAAAACCTAGATAAATATGTAAAAATGGGCTCATTCTTTCCCATTCGAATGTTCCTCAATTTGTCCTTCAAAACAAGTTTTATAGCATCACAACTGCTTTCAAATAGATTAGTAAGGGAATTCCACATCTTGAATGTTGTCTCCTTCCCGAAAATTTAGAACAATATGGTCTCTAACTCATTCTAGGATCATCCTCCTAGCTTTGGCAGTGTCCTTCCTCCATTGAGTCAGTTGTTGTGCATTTGATGCAGGAGGTTTGGGAATATCAATTTTGATGTATTCCAAAACCCCATTATCATCTAACACAACCTCCATTATGTCCTCCCATGCACAAAAGTTCTAAGTCCCTTCTAGGGCATGCTTTGTCCTCAAACCATAGGATGACATGATTATTGCACTTATAGAATTCATGCACTAATTCATCTTCTCTCCAACGCACTTTGAATCGGATCAAGGAACTCAATCTCTATCTTGTTTTCAGCTCTGATACCATGTAGAAAATCCTTGAAACCTTGAAACTACTAATGAGAGCAAACTGATCACAAAATACACAAGATTTCTCTACCACAAATTTGCGAAAAGAAAACAATGAATAGAAACAAAATCACACATAGAACACACAATATATCTGGGGAAATCAATTGGGAAAAACCCTGCTTTCTTGTATTGAATCAAATGAGCAATATGATCTATTACATAGAATTTGCTTCAAGCCTGAAGCTCCCTGCAATATTGATCAATTATACACAATAATTTCCCAACACTCTGGAAAATAAGGCTTGCTAGGAGCCTTCTATTTCCTAGTGCAAATATGCTCCTAAAAAATAGGAGAATTCCATATTTCTTAACACAATTCTTAAGATAAATTGCTCTGCTTAATCCTCAAGCCTTGTGAACAAAAACCTGTGTACAATAAATAAATACATCTATGCCTTCATTCAATCTCAATAGGCTATTCGAATTGCATGACCTACTAGGACTAAATTTAGCGTCTGCTGCTGTTAATTGAGAGTAAGTTGAGTTAACACAAAGTCAACTACTCGACTAAACTCATGTATATATCTATTCTAGAACTAGAGACCAGTTAAATGACAGACACTAGAGTTAACTCCACTAGATAACTAATTTTAGCCATCAACTATTCCAAAACTCACTTTATGCCCTCTAAATCGAATTAACTGACAATAACCCAGAGATAGGCCGCATCACACATGTTAACTGGAAGCTAACTCAAGCAACTATGAGATTGAATTAAAATAGACATATTTGACTAAGGCACAAGTCAAAGAAGCCATTCCTTTCTACATTTTCAACACATTGTTGCATGATTAAATAGGGGATGATGTCTTCGTTTGCGTGCCTCTATCATGAGAATCTTTACCTAATTCCCAAGGCCAAATTTTGGGAGAATAAAGATGAGATTGGTACAATAATATTGAGATTTTGAGTAATTATGAGATGAAGGTACATCTAGCATTGAAATTAACTATTGAGATAAGTAAAACTTCATGATGGAAAACTCTTCTTAAGTTGTCAAATTTCATGGTAGATTTGCTAACACATAGACTTGATTGTGCTTAAAGTGTGAAATTGATTATTAAATTTACCGTGGCTCATAGCAACATTGCGAGTGTAAACAAATCTTACATTGGTTAAGCATGGTGTTAATCTTGACTCATGGAGTTTAAGAGTAGACTTGGACCTTTTAACAAAGATGAAAAAATATCATGAATAACCCATTCTATGATGATGACTATGGAATAGGTTTCTCCTCCTACCTAAGGATTTAAGATCAAGGGAGGAAAAAATTAGACATGACAATTTTCAATTTCGTTATGCACTTGTCTCTTCTCTTGCTATTGCGTCTCAACTTTATCAACTCACCCATAAATGTCCTCATGATGTTACTCAACATCATAGTTGGATTTAAAATAAATATTGGAAGGATCAGGTTGGATTTAGGCAATCCATTTGTGGAGATAGACAATTCCATATCAACCAGTTAAATTTTCCTAATTACGCCCACTAACCCTTATGTCTGAACACCAATGCATGTAATGCCCATCATGGGTCTAGGGGATAATGCCCTGGATAATCTCTCATTATCATTAACTAGAAATTTCAAGGGGTAGTGAATCTAAAGCTCTATAACATTTGGTGTAGACAACACCATAGTTAAATAGCTTTTGAATTTAAGTGCCAAGTTTTAGCCCAACATACTCTCACTGAAACATTATGTGCATATATCTACAACAAAAAAATGACAATAATCACTCAAATCATTATTACATTGAGAATACTTAACACTAAAATAGAATTGGACAAATTGAAAAATAAATTAAATTTAAAATATCTAAGAACAAAAATGAACAATTACATTCAAATCACCTTTACACACCAACCCTCTCATCTCTAAACGCTAAGACTCTAAACAATATATACACTTAACCAATTTCACAAACACATTAAAAATATATATTCATAATAATCGTATAGTAATAATATCTTTACAATAGTGTTAATATTGGGAAAATCTATCATAACTTAATCAAACTACAATAATGTTATATGCTCTTTGTCCACATAAACATTAAAAAATAATAATTATCTCCAAGAGTGGAATATGCTCTCTATCTTTATGTGAAAGTTTGTCCTATGCTCTTCTAGAAAAGCTTGTTGTCTTACGTCATTATGCTTGTCACACAATATCTTTTCAATATCTTTTAAGGATTTTAAAAGATAATGGCACGGTAGTATGTCACATCGTTTGTAGTGGCATGGGGCATAGTACGAATTTGTAGGTGGATGAGTAAGATGTATGTATTTTATGTTTATATTTTATTAAGGTCAAATAAGTGTATTGGACTCTAGTTTATAAATAGATGGGTTGATATATATAATATGTATTATTTTATTTATTAAAGTCATTTTTTTTTTTAAATACAAAAAAAGTATTGAAAATATATAAAATGTTTGTATGTGAGGTTGAAAGCTTTATCTTGACGATGGAAAATATTGAAAATAATAAATATAAATAAAATGTTAGCATATGAGGTTGAAAGGTTTATATTGACAATTAAAAATATGTGTATAATGAGTGACTTGAACATGTGGGTTAGTTGATCAATACTTGTAGTAGTGGTTCTTAGTGTATAAAGTGGTTTGAGGGAGACCATTGGAAAATGGATAATGATAATCTGGTTTGTGAATATTCTGGAGAGGATAAGGTTGAGAGATCATTGGAAAATGGATAATGATATTGGAAAATGGATAATGATAATCTGGTTTGTGAATATTCTTGAGAGGATAAGGTTGAACGGTTTCTCTCACAATTAAAAGAATCTCTAGGATCAAAGACTTCAACATGTGGGTCAACTTGGCAATGTTTGGAATGGTTGTTAATGTGAAACAATTGGAATTTGGATAAAGATACATTTAGAATGTCGTTTTTAAATATATTTTTTAAAGATGATAAATGTGTTTTTATTGTGATAAAGACATATGATTAAGGAAAAATGTCATTTACATTTAGATAGGGTGTATTTTTCTTAATATTTAAAAATTTAAGAAATATCAAATTTTTATTATTTTTTATTTAAAAATAATAATAATGCAAAATATAATTTTATTATAGAGATTTATTATTTTAATAAGATAGTTTGTTATATGAGATAGATAATTACTACAATCCAAAAATTAATTTAAGACATGATATTAAAATATTTAACAATGCTTATATTGTTTTTTAGATATCAATTTTTGGACAATAAAATGTTCTTTCGTAAATTATGATGATGGATCATACCGATTTTACTCATGATTCTACATGTTGTGTTATTCAAAGTACTTATGCAAATGTTAGGATCAAGGATGGTAAAAAGAGAGGAGCAACCAAACATAATAGTTCCATTACCCTCTTTAGGAGCTGCAAAATCATTAGATAATATGGTATTTATTTGCAAAAACCCAAGCTAAACACTTTGAAAGAAACACAATATACCTTGTGTTGTGATCTAGTTTTAGGCCCCTAAAATAACAAACAAAATACATTAAATATAACGGGTGATGCAACTTCCCCCAACAAGGGCATTCAAGTGAGACAAGATAACCTCATGCCCTCAATATTTCATGACTAGAGAAAATTAATCGTCTATCTTTGAAACCATCCCGTTGCTAACTACACTAAGAGGCTTTTAAATTTTCCATAATCCCTCACAAAACCCAATTGAAGAGATTATTTATAGTATTGAGATTAGAATAAAAACTTGTTTGAAGACATCAAAGAAGAAACTAGACAAGGTTCTTCATTAATTCTTTGAAGAGAAACACCACCAAGAAGCAACATCACTAAGCAAGAATATTTTCCTATCAAGGTCGTCAATAATGAACTTGATATAGTTCTCCTTTAAGTGTTAAAGGAGGAGCTATGGCCATTATGAACAAAGGTGAATGTAGTGATAAAATGTGGGACCATTTGAATAACAGTGGGAGTTATAAGAGGGTCAACAAAACCTCCTAAAAATGTCTCGAGAGATGTCTCTAATGTAATCAATTCTAGTAGTGAAGATGATAAGAAGAGGCTAATAATTGAATGTCCCCCAAAAAAATGTGCCTTGCCCAAAATCCATAAAGAATGTGCCCCACTTAAGCCTATTGTAAACACAATAGGAAGGACAATAGGGATCCCTAATTATCAATTAGTAAAGCACATGGCTTGCAACATCAAGCCCTTGATTGATAATATGAACTCCTTTATTAGGACTCTATCTTCATTGTAAACGATATTAAATATATCAAGCTTTATTCCCGATACATTCTAATAAGTTTAAATGCTACTTCCCTCTTCATAGAGATTCCTATTGATCAAGCTATGGAAGTCATAAAGATAATCAATGATGAAGGGATTGCCAAGCTAGTAGAGATATGTTTGAAATCCACCTTTTTAAGTTTCCAAGGTTACATTTATGACATGTAGGGTTGCTATGGTATCTCCCCTCTCTTGAATTGTAGCCAAAATTTTCATGGATGATCTGTTGATTTTATATATTAGAAAGGTATTTTGCATAGTATTGGCTTCTTGGCATGCATGAGAGAAGTACTTTTTAAGTGGTTGTTCAAGAGGAGCAACTAATATGATCTCCTTCCTAAGTTTTTAACTTAGGAAAAGTACATTGATTAATTATTTCATTAATGTAGACTTTGGGATAATGTTTTTCTAAAGATAACTAATAATTTATTTAAGTGACTTAGATCTAATATCCACCATTGAATAAAGAAAGCTATGATTTAATACTAGCCCTTGATCACTTTGGAGATTAGGGATTTGGCCTGTGAAGAATTATAAAAACGACCTAAGGGAGAGGATGTAGACATAACATCAGAGAAATTCAGAGAGTTATTTTTTAAATAATTTTCATGAGTCATAGTGCAAATTTGGTGAGTGAGAGATTCACAGGCTCAAGAAATTAGAAAACTGTGCAACTGGGAGTTCAAGTGAGCACAATTTTGTAGGTGGAGTGCACAAAATGTGGGCTAATATTTGCTTGAGGGAAAGGGTGAGGTGATCTGTGAGCTTGGAGATGCCGAGAGGGTCGAGGCCGAGCTCATGGAGTGGTTTCATAAGTGTGGGAGTACTAAGAGGGTTGAGGCTGCACTAATGGAAGAGCTGAGTAACTTCAGGAGGGCCCAACTTGTGAAAGGCATCTAACAAAATGCAGGACGAATGATCGGGGGCTGATTTTAACAGGTTTCATTAGCTGTATTTTCTATGTATTTTAAGAGGGTCATTTTCCCTAGTAAGGGAGCCTACAATTGCTCTGAGAAAATTTAATGAAGAAAGATTGGAGGGTTAATGGCGTTCTTATCTAATTTTTCTAGGTCATTTTTCCAAAATATTTTTCATTGTTATTTGCTAATTTAAAATGCCATAGAATTTTATGTTTGTAGTTTTCATATATTTTTTACTGTCAAAAAAATCATTTATTATGTAAAATAATTTATGAGAATAAAATAACTGCAAGAGACATTAAATCTGAAGCTAGAACTTGAAAAATGAACATGGTATCAGAAAAAGAGCAAGCTCTATGAGGGAAAGATCAATGGAAAAGGGTTTCAAACAACAATTTTTTTTTACACCATATTTTTTACCAGTAGTTTTATGGCTAAAATTAATCTCGTAAAGATGGCATCGTCAAGTCTGATATTTGAAGATAGGTTGGAAGAGGCTGCAAACATTAATCCATGGAAGGAGGGGATCACATTAGTTTTTATGGGAAATAACCTGTGGGAATTTGTTGAAAAAGTGATTCAAGTTCCTTCGGATCCTGCACAAGAAACTAAACACAATATGAAAGTGTGGAGGCTAGAGGGATCATATTGGATACTCTGAAGGATCACATAATCCCTCACATGACAAGGAAGCAAAAAATTCATCAAATCTGGAAAAACTTAATAAATATGTAACAAAGTGACAACCAAAACAAAAATATGGTGCTAAGAGAAAATCTAAGGAATATTAAATGAACAAATATGAAAGTATAGCCTCATAATTCAGATGAATTTAGTAGGTTCATGGTGAACTATCAACTATTGGAGAAGTTGTGGATGAGACGAAACTTTCTAAGGTTTCCCTTGGTGGTTTTCCCAAGCAATGGACTACCTTTGTAACATGTAACCTTTCTAGAGACAATATTCTTGAATGGACCAGGTTGTGGGATGAATTAACCGAAAAGGATATTTGGGAGAATTACATATCTGGTGGAAAACATAGAGGTGAAGATGAGGAGAATATTTCTCTTGCTGGGAAATAATAAATCCAAATAGAACCAGGGTGGAGGATCATATTCACGAGGAGTGAAAAATAAGGACATGAGAAAATTTAAGTGCTTTGCATGTCATAAGTATTGTAATTATGTTGGACAATGCCCAATAAGAAGAAAGGAAAAGGGGAAGATGTCAACAATTGCATTAGCATAGATGTATGAGCTAGTCGAGAAGTTTGAGAAGGATTTTGCATTAGTATATTATCTTTCAGACACCATGACATGTGGTGTATGGTTTTTGTATAGTGGAGCTTCTCATTATATGATGGCATATGGTGATCATTGCACCAGTATGGAAAAAAGAATCATGTTATTTATGTGTAGTTTGGTGATAGTGCTAGATATGCAGTGGAGGGAATTTGAAGTATACAAATCTAACTGGACTAAAGGAATCCTATAGAGGTGAAGGACTATATGTACTTGGGTTAGAGAATATTTTACTCTCCATTTCGACTATGGAGGACAAGGGAATTGAGGTTAGTTTCCCAAGAGAACAAGTACTTGTCAGGCTGAAAGGCATTAATCCTAGCGCGAGGTGATTTATAGGCAGTAAAAAGAATAAATTATATTTGTTGAGAGGAAAAATAGTGAAAGTCATTGTATATAGTAGTCACAACCTAAGCGAGTTATTACACAGAAGGATGGGATTCTACATTATAAGGCTCTACCATTATTATGAGAGTTTGTCACTAGTATTCCAAAGTTTAGTGTAGAGCATGATGGTGTGTGAAAAGGATGTGTGCTTGTAAAGCATGCTAAGGAAACATTTCCTAACAATGAGACTAGGTCCAAGGGAGGTTTTTATTTGGTTCATTCTGATGTTGTAATATTCCCTTTTAGGAATATTATTTAAAACACAGCAAGCCCTAACCAAAGATGGATTGGGAGGGCATTTACCAGATATTCCACCTCTGAAAGAGGATGAGATCTGGAGGCTATCTGGCCCTTTCTAGGCTCTGTCTAAGAGTACAACAAGTGATCTAGAGATCTAGATGCAAAAGGGAAGAAACAATAGATTTGCAGTCAATCAATAGCATATATATAAATCATGCACAGTTACTCAAGAAATCAGAGAACGCTGAGCCATTTTATTAATTTGATGAATACAGGGAATATAATAGGTGATCGAGCGATATGAATCTAAGTCTTGCACAAGGCATGTTAGAATCTGTTCTCATGGAATGACTGTGTTCAGATCTGCGTCCAACTGCGGAAACGGCTGTGCCGTAGTCCAGCAATATATTCCTGTGGATCTGTGTTTCCCTGCGATCTGCAACAATATGTTCTCCCGCCGATCCAAAGGTTCGCCCAGTAGACGCGCAACTACTTCTGTGCTTAATCTCCTACCCACGATCCTCGAGAAATCAACCGGAGCTTCACGGATAGCTGCATTCTTCTGTGCAGCAAATAGATGCGCTGATTTTCCACAGGAGAAATGAAGTTAGCAAACACACTGCTTCTCCAGAATCTTCTATCCTCGAGAATCCAATCGGAACTCCCAAATACGGCTGCGTTCTTCGGTGCATCAGTTAAATACGCTGATCCTGCGTAGTTAATAAACGCGCTGCCCCACCACAAGAACACCGGATCGATCTTCCTACAAAGACACTGACAAAACTACCTCACCCGAGCAGGCAATCGAAGTCCCCTGGGGCTGAGGGAAAGATCTCTGATCGGAGACACTCAATGCGCTAAACAACACTGCAGACGGGCTAAACAGCCAGCGTGCCCAAGTCGCAATGACTAATTTTAATTTCATAAACTTCCATGACCCTGAATGAAGAAGTGCTCCATTTTATACGGCATCGGTTGCTCCCGAATCCTGCGGCCGCCTCACCCACCATACCACGGTAATATGATACCATGGTAGCGCCCTTATGCCGCGTCCCCCGTTCGGCCCTCCTCAATTACCATGTGCGTCTATTTTTAGAGTGAGTCGTGGTCCTTTGACTCATGTTTTATTCATAAGCTAACTATATAAAGCAAAATTAACAAAAAGTAATATTTCCAATTAGCTATTGCTAATTGGGAATATTACAGTCTCCCCCCGCAGAGTGTTGCTTGTCCCGAAGCAACTGTAGTGATGGATGCTGCAAGATTTCCTCATTCTCCCAAGTCGCATCCTCATCCGGCAAATTCTTCCATCTCACCAAGAACTCCCGAATGGTTCTGTTTTGTAGTTGCCTGTCCCTGGCATCAATAATCGCCTCAGGCTGTAATACCAAATGCCCTTCATCATCTGTAGGTGGCAGCTCCTTCGTTACGATCACCTGTTGTCCCAATCATTTCTTTTGACATGATACGTGGAAAATATTATGAATCTTGCTGCCTTGGGGCAGCTCCAATTCATACGCAACCTGTCCGACTCTGCGTATCACCCGGTATGGCCCATAAAAAAGAGGCTTAAGCTTCTCAGTTCCCTTCTGTTTTAGTGACGACTGTTGGTATGGCTGCAAATGTAGGTAGACCAAGTCTCCTACCTCAAACTGTCTTACAATCTGTCCCTTATCGGCATACCGCTTCTGCTGGTTTTGCGCTGTAGCCATGTTATCCTTGAGAGTGTGGAGAATGTCTTGACTTTCCTGGATCCAATCTTTGGCTCTCGGAGCCTTGCTAGCACCCAAAATCATGTCAACAAAAGATAAATAATGATACCCATACAAAGCATAGAATGGTGTCATACCGATGGACATATGATATGTGTTATTGTAACAATACTCCCCTAGATGCAGCCACTTCAGCCATGCTTTCTGCTGCCCACTAACATAGTTACGCAAGTAGCCCTCTAGCCATTTGTTTACTATTTCGGTTCGCCCATCTATCTGTGGGTGATAGCTGGTGCCTGGTGTCAGCTCCGTCCCTACCAACCGGAAGAGCTCCTGCCAAAATCCGCCCATAAAGCGACTATCCCTGTTGCTGATGATGGTCTTGGGAAGACCATGTAGCCTGAAAATTTCTTTAAAGAATAGCTCTGCCACCTGTGCTGCAATGTAATGTGAAGATATGGCGAAGAAGTGTGCATACTTTGTCAGCCGATCAACGACGACGTATATGTAGTCTTTGCCCTGCACCGTGGCCAACCTGGTGATGAAATCCATTGAAATACTCTCCCATTTCCCCTCTGGAATCGGAAGAGGCTGCAACAAGCCTGCGGGATGGTTCATCTCCCCCTTGTTCCTCTGGAAAACTTCGCATTCCCTGATATACCGGAGCACGTCCTCCTTGAGGCCTTTCCATGAGAACCTTTCCCGGATGGCCCGGTAGGTTTTGTTAAACCCTTGATGTCCCGATAAAGGTGAGTCATGAGATGCCTGAAGTATCTTTTCTTTGAGCTGGGAGCCCTCTGTTAAGTAAATCCTATTTCTATAGTAGATGATTTCATCCATCACCCTATATCTGTTGTCGGTCACCTGACCATCCAGAACCTCACACGAAAATCTATCCTTGGAGTATTCTACCAAGAGTCGAGCCCTACATTCTGTATCCAGGCTCATCAGAGACAACGTGGCTGGTCTACGTGAAAGTGCATCGGCTACCACGTTATTATTTCCTTTGAGATACTCAATGTCAAAGTCATAGGCCTGGATCTTGCTGATCCACTTCTGCTGCCTCTCCTGTAGCTATTTCTATTCCAAAAAGAACCTGAGGCTGTTGTGATCAGTCCTTACTCGGAACATATTGCCCACTAAGTGTTGCCGGAATTTGGCCAATGCATGCATAATGGCCAACATCTCCTTGTCATATATAGGATACAACTGCTCATGTGGGAGGAGTTTCCTGCTCTCGAAGGCTATAGGGTGGCCTCCCTGCATCAAGATTGCACTGATCCCTTCTCCTAACGCATCGCACTCCAAAATAAAAGGCTGTGTAAAATCTGGCAATGTAAGCACTGGACAGCTGCTCATAACCTCCTTGAGCCTGTCAAAAGCCTGTTGTGCTGTATCTGACCAATTGAATGCCCCTTTCTTTGTCAGATATGTAAGGGGTACCACAAGCTGAGAGAAATTATTGAAGAACTTCCTATAATAGGTGCAGATGCCAATAAATCCTCGAAGCTCCGTCACGTTTCTTGGCTCTAGCCAGTCTCTGATGGCCCTGATCTTCTCCTCATGGACCCTTACTCCGTCCACTCCTATGATGTGTCCCAAATACAAAATATCCATCATCCCAAACTCACACTTTGAGAGCTTAGCATAGAACTGTTGCTCCTCCAAGGTATTCAATACTGCTTCTTTGTGCTGGAGATGCTCCTCCCAAGTCCGGCTATATATCAATATATCGTCGAAAAATACCAACACAAACTTCCTCAGATGACTGCGGAAGATATGGTTCATGCATGACTGGAAAGTAGCTGGGGCGTTAGTTAGCCCGAAAGGCATGACCAAAAATTCAAAGTGGCCGTAATGGCACCTGAAAGTGGTGTTGGGGATGTCTTGTTCCCTTACGGAAATTTGGTGGTATCCGGATCTCAAGTCGATTTTTGAGAAGAACTGAGTTCCTCTTAGCTCATCCATCAGCTCGTTAACCCGCGGTATGGGGTACCTGTTCTTCAAGGTCTTCTTATTTAGGGCCCTATAGTCAATGCACATTCTCAACGTGCCGTCCTTTTTCTTCACCAACACTCTTGAAGAAGCAAAAGGACTAGTGCTAGGCCGAATATGCCTAAGGGCTAACAACTCCTGGATGGCCCGCTCAATCTCATCCCGATAAACCTTGGGGTGCCTATAGGGTGTGGTAATAAAGGCCTGGACACCTTGTTCTAACTCAATAGTGTTCTCAAACCCCCGATTTGGTGGCTGTCCCGACGATATCTCTCCAAATACGGTTTCATACTTGTCGAGGATGGCCTGTATATCTGGATGAACTTTCTGCCTAGTAGCCCCTGTCATTGATGCCCGTAACTCAACTGCCCACTCTATGTCTCCCTTCCGGAAGTCTGCCTCCATCCGGTGAGCTGAAACAGTCTGAGGTGGGTAAGTGTGCATTCCACATATCTTCTCATGCTTCCCGGTCTTCTTGTCATCCCATTCCATCTCCAAGGCCTCCCAATCTGTGGTGACTTTTCCCAAAGTAATCAGCCACTGTACACCCAACACCACATTGGTGTCTAGTATGTTAACCACGAAAAAGTGGTCGGTTACTGTGTAGGTTCCCATTGTTATAGCCAGTTCTGGAACATACCTAGCACACTGCATCGTTTGATCGCCTGGGACCAATACTAAAAATCCGTCGAAGCTCTCTGCCGGTATGCCTCTCCTTTCAACCATTTGTGCATCGATGAAGTTGTGGGTTGCCCCACTATCCACTAGGATTAACACTCGCTGCCCACGTACTGTCCCTCGGACTCGTAGTGTCAAATACTTGGGTACTCCTCATAATGTTGCAAGGGTCCCCCCTGTGGGTGAAAAGGCTGTACCTCCTGCCCCTGAAGGTGGGGTTGGAAAATGATCTTGATCCATCGGGCTATCTCCTGCCTCCCCATCCTCATACCCATCCTCTTCCCCGCTACTCTCGGAGAAGACCTCAATAAAATGTGCCTTGCCAGCTGCACATCTGTGCCCTGGTGCCCATGGTTCTTGACAGGTAAAGCACAACCTCTTCTTCTTCAATTCCCTCCGAGTATCATCATCGAGCTATACCCTCCCCTAATTCCCTTTTGGGGGCAGAATCCTTACATCTTTCCCCTTTGGCTAGAAAGCTGGTTTCTGGGGGTAGGATGTCCTGGTCCAGGGTAAGGCATCCTGCAAATCCCTAGTCCTGCCGATGGCATCCTGGAGGGTGGCTGGTCTAGTGGATCTAACTAGTCCTCGCAGTGGCTCTGATAACCCTTCCACAAACATATAGATCACCCATGCTGCAGATAGATCTAGAACCATCACTGAAATTCGTAGGAAATCTGCAATATACTTTTCAGGGTTCTCGGTCTATTTGAGCCTCGTTAGTTCAACAAAGTGCTCCTCTGGTTCGTTTCGGTCGAACCTCTCAATCAGTCTCCGAGTGAACTCGGCATAGGTAGTCACGGAGGAATGCCCAAGCGTCACCCTTCCATGGAACCACCAATCCTGAGCCTCCCCCTCCAAATGTAGCGTGGCCACCTTGATGGCTTCTGTTTTTGCCATCTGGTTGAGCTGGAAATATACATCCAGCTTCTCTACCCAAGACTTTGCCGAACTGTTTGAACCATCAAACGTAGGCAAATGGAATCGGCTCACTGTACGCCGGGTATCCCCATCATGATAATGTCTGTGCCCTTTATGATGGTCGCGGGGTCTGCTGTCTCGCTTGATCTGAACAAAGTCTTTAAATAAAATGGCATCCCTGAATTCTTACCCAGCTGCCTGGTACTCAGCAAAATACTCACTTATACGGTCTGTTTCTTCTTGTGCTCCTAACCCCGTATCTGTACTCAGAAAAGTTGGCATGGTAGCATGAACGAGGGCATGTGATGTTGGAGTGGCAACCTTCTCTTGCAAATGGTGGGATGTGTCCGACCCCTCATCAACATGGTAACCCTTTGGGATTTCACGTTGTCTAGCTTCCACATCCGTGAATATTTGGCCCATCACTTCTATTTTCTTTGCCAGATCCTGCACCGATTTGAGGAGTGCCTCCCTAAAATGTTTCCCATCGCTATCATCTGCCATTGTCTCTTTCTGTTTTGCTTCTATCGCAGGCTCCTCCTGTTCTGTGTCAATTACCTGGACGCAATCTCCTTCTCCGTAGGTGTTCTTCAACCTGCGCTCAATATCTCTGTATTTCCTACCTCTGTGGCAGACGTAAGGTTTTTCTTCCGATGACATAGACTACCAGCTCCATAGGCTGAGCTAGATCTATGCTTTGAAACCACAGTAATATTCCTTTTCAGGAATATTCTTTAAAACATAGCAAGCCCTAACCAGAGATGGACTGGGAGGGCATTTACCAGATATTCCACCTCTGAAGGAGGATGAGATCTGGAGGCTATCTGGCCCTTTCCAGGCTCTGTCTAAGAGTACAGCAAGTGATCTAGAGATCTAGATGCAAAAGGGAAGAAACAATAGATTTGCAGTCAATCAATAGCATATATATAAATCATGCACAGTTACTCAAGAAATCAGAGAACGCTGAGCCATTTTATTAATCTGATGAATACAGGGAATACAATAGGTGATCGAGCGATATGCATCTAAGCCTTGCACAAGGCAAGTTAGAATCTGTTCTCATGGAATGACTGTGTTCAGATCTGTGTCCAATTGCGGAAACGGTTGTGCCGTAGTCCAGCAATATATTCCTGTGGATTTGTGTTTCCCTACGATCTACAACAATATGTTCTCCCGCCGATCCAAAGGTTCGCCCAGTAGACGCGCAGCTACTTCTGCGCTTAATCTCCTACCCACGATCCTCGAGAAATCAACCGGAGCTTCATGGCTAGCTGCATTCTTCTGTGCAGCAAATAGATGCGCTGATCTTCCACAGGAGAAATGAAGTTAGCAAACACACTGCTTCTCCAGAATCTGCTATCCTCCAGAATCCAATCGGAACTCCCAAATACGACTGTGTTCTTCAGTGCAGCAATTAAATATGCTAATCCTGCGTAGTTAATAAATGCGCTGCCCCACCACAAGAACATTGAATCGATCTTCCTACAAAGACACTGACGAAACTACCTCACCCGAGCAGGCACTCGAAGTCCCCTGGGGCTGAGGGCGAGATCTCCGATCGGAGACACTCAACGTGCTAAACAGCGCTGCAGACGAGCTAAACAACCAGCGTGCCCAAGTCGCAATGACTACTTTTAATTTCATAAACTTCCATGACCCTGAATGAAGAAGTGCTCCATTTTATACGGCGTCGGCCGCTCCCAAATCCTGCGGCCGCCTCACCCACCATACCACGGTAATATGATACCATGGTAGCGCCCTTATGCCGCGTCCCCCATTCGGCCCTCCTCAATTACCATGTGCATCTATTTTTAGAGTGAGTCGTGGTCCTTTGACTCATGTTTTATTCATAAGATAACTATATAAAGTAGAATAAACAAAAAGTAATATTTCCAATTAGCTGTTGCTAATTGGGAATATTACAGTCACCCCCCGCAGAGTGTTTCTTGTCCCCAAGAAACTGTAGTGATGGATGCTGCAAGATTTCCTCATTCTCCCAAGTCGCATCCTCATCCGACAAATTCTTCCATCTCACCAAGAACTCCCGGATGGTTTTGTTTCGTAGTTGCCTGTCCCTGGCATCAATAATCGCCTCGGGCTGTAATACCAAATGCCCTTCATCATCTGTAGGTGGCAGCTCCTTCGTTACGGTCACCTGCTGTCCCAATGCTTTCTTCAGACATGATACGTGGAAAATATTATGAATCTTGCTGCCTTGGGGCAGCTCCAATTCATACGCAACTTGTCCGACTCTGCGTATCACTCTGTATAGCCCATAAAAACGAGGCTTAAGCTTCTCAACTCCCTTCTATTTTAGTGATGACTGTCGGTATGGCTGCAAACGTAGGTAGACCAAGTCTCCTACCTCAAACTGTCTTACAATCCGTCCCTTATCGGCATACCGCTTCTGCTAGTTCTGCGCTGTAGCCATGTTATCCTTGAGAGTGTGGAGAATGTCTTGACTTTCCTGGATCCAATCTTTGGCTCTCGGAGCCTTGCTAACACCCAAAATCATGTCAACAAAAGATAAAGAATGGTACCCATACAAAGCATAGAATGGTGTCATACCGATGGACATATGATATGTGTTATTGTAACAATACTCCCCTAGATGCAGCCACTTCAGCCATGCTTTCTGCTACCCATTAACATAGTTACGCAAGTAGCCCTCTAGCCATTTGTTTACTATTTCAGTTTTCCCATCTGTCTGTGGGTGATAGCTGGTGCCTGTGTCAGCTCCATCCCTACCAACCGGAAGAGCTCCTGCCAGAATCCGCCCATAAAGCGACTATCCCTGTCGCTGATGATGGTCTTGGGAAGACCATGCAGCCTGAAGATTTCTTTAAAGAACAGCTCCACCACCTATGCTGCAGTGTAATGTGTGGATATGGTGAAGAAGTGTGCATACTTTGTCAGCCGATCAACGACGACGTATATGCAGTCTTTCCCCTACACCGTGGGCAACCCGGTGATGAAATCCATCGAAATGCTCTCCCATTTCCCCTCTGGAATGGGAAGAGGCTGCAACAAGCCTGCGGGATGGTTCATCTCCCCCTTGTTCCTCTAAAAAACTTTGCATTCCCTGATATGCTGGAGCATGTCCTCCTTGAGGCCTTTCCATGAGAACCTTTCCCGGATGGCCCGGTAGGTTTTTTTAAACCCTTAATGTCCCGATAAAGGAGAGTCATGAGATGCCTGAAGTATCTTTTATTTGAGCTGGGAGCCCTCTGTTAAGTAAATCCTATTTCTATAGTAGATGATTTCATCCGTCACCCTATATCTGTTGTCGATCACCTGACCATCCAGAACCTCACATGCAAATCTATCCTTGGAGTAATATTCTACCAAGAGTCGAGCCCTCCATTCTGTATCCAGGCTCATCAGAGACAACGTGGTTGGTCTACGTGAAAGTGCATCGGCTACCACGTTATTCTTTCCTTTGAGATACTCAATGTCAAAGTCATAGGCCTGGATCTTGCTGATCCACTTCTGCTGCCTCTCCTGTAGCTGTTTCTGTTCCAAGAAGAACCTGAGGCTGTTGTGATCAGTCCTTACTCGGAACCTATTGCCCACTAAGTTCTGCTAAAATTTGGCCAATGCATGCATAATGGCCAACATCTCCTTGTCATATATAGGATACATCCGCTCATGTGGGAGGATTTTCTTGCTCTCGAAGGCTATAGGGTGGCCTCCCTGCATCAAGACTGCACCGATCCCTTCTCCTGACGCATCGCACTCCAAAATAAAAGGCTGTGTAAAATCTGGCAATGCAAGCACTGGACAACTGCTCATAACCTCCTTGAGCCTGTCAAAAGCCTGTTGTGCTGTATCTGACCAACTGAATGCCCCTTTCTTTGTCAGATATGTAAGGGGTACTCCAAGCTGAGAGAAATTCTTGATGAAATTCCTATAATAGGTGCATATGCCAATAAATCCTCGAAGCTCCGTCACGTTTCTTGGCTCTGGCCAGTCTCTAATGGCCCTGATCTTCTCCTCGTGGACCCTTACTCCGTCCACTCCTATGATGTGTCCCAAATACAACATCTCCGTCATCCCAAACTCACACTTGGCGAGCTTAGCATAGAATTTTTTCTCCTCCAAGGTATGCAATACTGCTTCTATGTGCTGGAGATGCTCCTCCCAAGTTCGACTATATATCAATATATCGTCGAAAAAGACCAACACAAAATTCCTCAGATGACTGCAGAAGATATGGTTCATGCATGACTGGAAAGTAGCTAGGGCATTAGTTAGCCAGAAAGGCATGACCAAAAATTCAAAGTGGCCGTAATGGCACCTGAAAGCGGTCTTGGGGATGTCCTGTTCCCTTACGGGAATCTGGTGGTATCCGGATCTCAAGTCGATTTTTGAGAAGAACTGAGTTACTCTTAGCTCATCCATCAGCTCGTCAACCAGCGGTATGGGGTACCTGTTCTTCAAGGTCTTCTTATTTAGGGCCCTATAGTCAATGCACATTCTCAACATGCCATCCTTTTTCTTCACCAACACCCCTTATGAAGCAAAAGGACTGGTGCTAGGCCGAATATGCCCAAGGGCCAGCAACTCCTGGATGACCCGCTCAATCTCATCCCGATAAACCTTGGGGTGCCTATAGGGTGTGGTAATAATAGCCTGGACACCTTGTTCTAACTCAATAGTGTGCTCAAACCCCCGATTTGGTGGCTGTCCCGGCGATATCTCTCCAAATACGGTTTCATACTTGTCGAGGATGGCCTGTATATCTGGATGAACTTTCTACCTAGTAGCCCCTGTCATTGATGCCCGTAACTCAACTGCCCACTCTATGTCTCCCTTCCGGAAGTCTGCTTCCATCCGGTGAGCTGAAACAGTCTGAGGTGGGTAAGTGTGCATTCCACGTATCTTCTCATGCTTCTCGGTCTTCTTGTCATCCCATTCCATCTCCAAGGCCTCCCAATCTGTGGTGACTTTTCCCAAAGTAATCAGCCACTGTACACCCAACACCACATTGGTGTCTAGTATGTTAAACACGAAAAAGTGGCCAGTTACTGTGTAGGTTCCCATTGTTACAGTCAGTTCTGGAACATACCTGGCACACTGCATCGTCTGATTGCCTGGGACCAATACTAAAAATCCTTCGAAGCTCTCTGTCGGTATGCCTCTCCTTTAAACCATTTGTGCATCGATGAAGTTGTGGGTTGCCCCACTGTCCACTAAGATTGACACTCACTGCCCACGTACTGTCCCTCGGACTCGTAGTGTTAGATACTTGGGTACTCCTCGTAATGCTGCAAGGGTCCCCCCTGTGGGTGCAAAGGCTTTACCTCCTGCCCTTGAAGGTGGGGTTGGCAAATGATCTTGATCTGTCGGGCTATCTCCTGCCTCCCCATCCTCATACCCATCCTCTTCCCTGCTACTCTCGGAGAAGACCTCAATAAAATGTGCCTTGCCAGCTGCACATCTGTGCCCTGGTGCCCATGGTTCTTGACAGGTAAAGCACAACCTCTTCTTCTTCAATTCCCTCCAGGTATCATCATCGAGCTGTACCCTCCCCTGATTCCCTTTTGGGGGCAGAATCCTTACATCTTTCCCCTTTGGCTGGAAAGCTGGTTTCTGGGGGTAGGATGTCCTGGTTCGGGGTAAGGTATCCTGCAAATCCCTAGTCCTGCCGATGGCATCCGAGAGTGTGGCTGGTCTAGTGGATCTAACTAGTCCTCACAGTGGCTCTATTAACCCTTCCACAGACATATAGATCATCCGTGCTGCGGATAGATTTGGCACCATCACTGAAATTCGTAGGAAATCTGCAATATACTTTTCAGGGTTCCCGGTCTGTTTGAGCCTCGTTAGTTCAACAAAGTGCTCCTCTGGTTCATTTCGGTCGAACCTCTCAATCAGTCTCCGAGTGAACTCGGCATAGGTAGTCACGGAGGAATGCCCAAGCGTCACCCTTCCATGGAACCACCAATCCTAAGCCTCCCCCTCCAAATGCAGCGTGGCCACCTTGATGGCTTCTGTTTCTGCCATCTGGTTGAGCTGGAAATATACATCCAGCTTCTCTACCCAAGACTTTGCCAAACTGTTTGAACCATCAAACGTAGGCAAATGGAATCGGATCACTGTACGTAGGGTATCCCCATCATGATAATGTCTGTGCCCTTTATGATGGTCGCGGGGTCTGCTGTCCCGCTTGATTTAAACAAAGTCTTTAAATAAAATGGCATCCCTGAATTCTTGCCCAGCTGCCTGGTACTCAGCAAAATACTCACTTATATGGTCTGGTTCTTCTTGTGTTGCTGCCCCGTATCTGTACTCAGAAAAGTAGGCATGGTAGCACGAACGAGGGCATGTGATGCTGGAGTGGCAACCTTCTCCTGCAAATGGTGGGATGTGTTCGACCCCTCATCAACATGGTAACCCTTTGGGATTTCACGCTGTCTAGCTTCCACAGCCATGAATATTTGGCCCATCACTTCTATCTGCTTTGCCAGATCCTGCACCGATTTGAGGAGTGCCTCCCCAAACTGTTTCCCATCGCTATCATCTGCCATTGTCTCTTTCTGTTCTGCTTCTACTGCAGGCTCCTCCTGTTCTGTGTCGAATACCTGGACGCAATCTCTTTCTCCGTAGGTGTTCTTCAACCTGCGCTCAATATCTCTGTGTTTCCTACCTCTGTGGTAGACGTAAGGTTTTTCTTCCGATGACATAGACTACCAGCTCCACAGGCTGAGCCAGATCTATGCTCTGAAACCACAGTAATATTCCTTTTCAGGAATATTCTTTAAAACACAGCAAGCCCTAACCAGAGATGGACTGGGAGGGCATTTACCAGATATTCCACCTCTGAAAGAGGATGAGATCTAGAGGCTATCTGGCCCTTTCCAGGCTCTGTCTAAGAGTACAGCAAGTGATCTAGAGATCTAGATGCAAAAGGGAAGAAACAATAGATTTGCAGTCAATCAATAGCATATATATAAATCATGCATAGTTACTCAAGAAATCAGAGAACGCTGAGCCATTTTATTAATCTGATGAATACAGGGAATACAATAGGTGATCGAGCGATATGCATCTAAGTCTTCCACAAGGCAAGTTATAATCTGTTCTCATGGAATGACTGTGTTCAGATCTGCGTCCAACTGTGGAAACGACTGTGCCGTAGTCCAGCAATATATTCCTGTGTATCTGTGTTTCCCTGCGATCTGCAACAATATGTTCTCCCGCCAATCCAAAGGTTCGCCCAGTAGACGCGCAGCTACTTCTGCGCTTAATCTCCTACCTACGATCCTCGAGAAATCAACCGGAGCTTCACGGATAGCTGCGTTCTTCTGTGCAGCAAATAGATGCGCTGATCTTCCACAGGCGCAATGCAGTTAGCAAATGCACTGCTTCTCCAGAATCTGCTATCCTCCAGAATCCAATCGGAACTCCCAAATATGGTTGCGTTCTTCAGTGCAACAGTTAAATACGCTGATCCTGCGTAGTTAATAAACGCACTGCCCCATCACAAGAACATTGGATCGATCTTCCTTCAAAGACACTGACGGAACTACCTCACTCGAGCAGGCACTCGAAGTCCCCTGGGGCTCAGGGCGAGATCTCCGATCGGAGACACTCAACGCGCTAAACAGCGCTGCAGACGGGCTAAACAGCCAGCGTGCCCAAGTCGCAATGACTAATTTTAATTTCATAAACTTCCATGACCCTGAATGAAGAAGTGCTCCATTTTATACACCGCCGGCCGCTCCCGAATCCTGTGGACGCCTCACCCACCATACCACGGTAATATGATACCATGGTAGCGCCCTTATTCCGCGTCCCTCGTTCGGCCCTCCTCAATTACCATGTGCGTCTATTTTTAGAGTTAGTCGTGGTCCTTTGACTCATGTTTTATTCATAAGCTAACTATATAAAGCAAAATTAACAAAAAGTAATATTTCCAATTAGCTGTTGCTAATTGGGAATATTACAGATGTTGTGGGCCTATATTAGTGGACTTTGTATTTGGGTTTAGCTATTTTTACATTTGTAGATGATTATTCTCGGAAGACATGGAGTTACTTCTTAAAGGCCAAGGATGAATTCTTGGGTTAGTTCCAAGAGTTTAAAACTCTTATGGAGAACCATATTGGGAAGAATATCAAAGTCCTTAGACAAAAAAAAGGGGAAATTACACCTCCAATGAGTTCAAGAGTTTTTTCAACGAGGCGGGAATCAAGAATAAAATGTTGAAGTACAAGCTACAATAGTCTCACCCTCTAATGTCCAACCATCAAAATAACTAAGGAATGTATACATATAGATAAAAATCCATTTTCGCTCTCTCATGGGTCGAATCCTATAGTGGAGGATCAGTTAACATGATTCCCTCACCTAAAACCTAAATACTAGGGAGCTTAAAAAAACTCTCCTCGACATAGAGAAACCGAGACATTTGACCATAAAAGACATTTACAAGCATGTATCCACCTCATTTTTACTCTAACCGGCATAATTACACATGATTACATCATCACAACTCAAAAAATGACAAATTACATAAGGCGGAGTTGAGTTTGACTAATCAATTAGAGAAAATTAGCTTTCAAGCAAAAACGCAGCGAAATATAAAAAAAAACGCAGTGTGTGAGGAGAAAACGTGGCAAATTTGGTGCAAGAGGATTTTGGAGGCCTTCTCGAGGTCCAAATCTTGATCTAAAAGATGTTGGAGAAATATCTTCTTGTCTGCTACATGATAGAATCCTCAAGCACTGAAAAATACTAATCCTAGCCATCCAAAAATCCATTCTCCCATAGGTACTCCAAAAACGCAGCGAACTTTTAAAAATAGTGAAAAAAGGTGTTTTTGAGTGTGAGGAATGGTACAATGTGTACGGGATAGGTATTTTTTCTTTCCATTGAGAAAATGAAGCTCACCCACCAAAAACACAACGTGGGGGCTATTGGATGATTTTCACCACACAAAAAAAGGAAATAAAGTTGATAGGAGGTGTCAAGGGTTTAAACTTACTTGTAAACTGCTGATGAAAACTACAATTTCCCCTGAGAACCCTTGGAAACAATTTTTATGGCTGTAGGAGTGAAAACACAGCGTGGCTGCCTGAAAACGCAACATGACAGCTTGGAGAGGGTGCCAGTCACTTCTTTAGAGTGTCCTTTGATGCTGAATGTGTTGAGATATTATTTGTTGGTGAGTGAGTGCTCTATGCCAATGAAATGAGTGAGAGAAATGATTTTGATGGTATTTTATAGCTTGTGGAAGTTAAATTCTTCATAGTGGTGTAGTGGCCCACCATGTGCTTTTCACTTTTTCTTTGAAACCTTTGTAGCTTTGGAACATTAGAACATGTTACATCATATTTGAAATAAAATTGCATGTGAAACAAAACTTTATTAGCAATTTCCATACTACTACTCCTTCATTTGTCGGATTTATTGATGAAATGACACATTTTGGTAACTTAAACCCTAATGACCTAATGGTGACACTGAGTTGAATGAGGACCATGGTGGTATGACTAAGATGAAAATTGAGACTCTGGAGTGATGACTCATCCAACTGAGAGATGGCAATGACCAGCTCATGAATTTTTTTGAAAGGAGCAGTAATAGACCTAGACACACTAGCCAGTGACCAAATTTTTATTTGAAGAACTACTAAAACCATCAAAATTTGACTTGAAACCCTAAAAAAAAAACTTTGTAAGAGCATATTTGATCACTGGTGATAGCAGAATTGACTGACACTAAAATTGGCTCCAACTAGGGATGGCAGCTCCTTGGAGGTGTCAAGAACACTGTAGACTAAGTAGCCTTATCCATTGGGCATGGAGTCAAAAATAAAAAGACTAAAATCGAAACTGAAAACCAACTTACAAAATGAACTGAATTTGACTGAAATAAAAACTTATTGTACTTAGAAACAAGCAGCCAATCACGGAAACTTTATGGTCTTCACTTCGGGCTCCGAGATTTGATGATTAACTCCTTCACACTTCGACAGAAAAAGTAAAAGGATATGTACAATGATGCTGAGAAATTTCATAAATTTGATCAAAACAGGTAGTGCTTGAGAAGCCTACCATTGATTGGTCCTCCTCCATAGTCTTTCCCATTCATTTCCTCCAATAAGAAAGCATGCTTTCCTCTTAAAGTTGAAATCTTATACAGTCCCTTCCATAAATTCTCAAACTTATCGTGCTTTGCTTTATCTTTATTTCGAGCATCCCAACACAGGACCACATCACCAATATTGAAGCTAGATGCCTTTGTTTTGCGGTCATACACTTTTTTTATTCTTTCTTGAAGCTTAGAAGTGTTTTGAAACACTTCCGAACTAGTTTTTTTCAAATGGATCATTTGGTTTATTTGACGTTGAATATCATTCGATTCACTGCCAATTTCCTGCAATATCTTCATGACTGGAACAACAAGAGAAGTAGGAACTATTGTATCAACCCCATACACTAACTCAAAAGGCGACATGCCTATGGACTTCTTATTACTTATTATGTCTGCCCACAAGGCATTGATGAGTTTCTTATGCAAATTTTTCTTATTTGCCTCCATCATCTTCTTGATAATATTTACCAAAGACTTATTCGAAGACTCGGCCAAACCATTACCTTGTGGGTAGTATGCAGTTGAATGACCTAATGTGATATTATACTTCTCACAAAATTCCACCATCTTTTTGGAATTAAATGCAACTGTGTTATCCACGATGATCTTCTGCAGACAACCAAATCTAGACAAGATATTAGATTCCAAAAATTGAATGATAACCAAATCAGTTGCTTGCCTGGTTGGGATTGCCTCAATCCGCTTTGTAAAATAATCTATAGCCATCAGAATCCACTTGTGTTGGGCAGATCCTGGAGGATTTCTCTCACCTATGAAATTGAGACCCCATTGCTGAAATGGTGCTTGGATTGATATGGGTTGCAAAGGCAACGGGAGAAACTTCCTCTTCCCTTGGAAGATTTAACATTCATGACAGCGCATCACGGTCTTGTACACATCAAAAAAAAGATTGGGCCAATAGAAAACATCCCTCAAAACTTTGTTTGTTGTGGTCTTCTAATATAAATGACCACCACAATTACCCTTGTGGAAGTCACTCATCACTTCCTTCGCTTCACTTTCGACAAGACAATTTAGCGAGATACCTCTTTGGTCTTTCCAATACAAAACATTGTCTAAAATACAATAATTCGAGGCCTTTAATTTCAATGATCTACATCTGCTTTTAGACACACCTGCCGGAGGATTTAAATGTTGCAGAACATAAACTATATCAACATACCAAGGTGATTAAATGAAAATTTGAGATACATGTGTCATTGAATCATCAACTTCTTCTTCAGAAATTGCAGAAATCATATTTATGTCCAGCACATGTAGATTAGATTATGCCATCAAATTTTCTGAACCATGCCCCTTTATCATCTTTTTCAGTTTGATCTCCAAACCATACTCAAACATGGATGCAATCCATTTCCCTCGCCTCCCTTCTGGATCAGTTTGCATCAACACATCTTTCACTGTTGCATTCAGAACATAGGCTATGATGTGAGAATGTATGATGTATACCTGAAATTCCTTTAGCCCTTTCACCAAGGCCAAATCTTGCTTCTCAATTATGTTGTAACTCAGCGCTGCATCTCTTATGGTCTAGCTAAAAAAGTCAATTGGATGCTCCGTCTTTGAATCCTTTTTCTACATTAGTACGACAGCCAACAAGTGCTCGAAAGAGAATGAAAATATTATGAAATCTGAAGTATAATCAGGGCTGATCAATGTGGGAGCACATGTTAAATAAAATTTGACTGAATTAAACAAATTCTTCACATATTCTGACCATCTTACATTGTTGTCCTTCTTTAGCATATCTTTCATATGTCTATGGTGTTCAGCGAGATTGGGGATGAATCTCCTCAAAAAGTTTATCTTTCCATTGAATGACTGAATCTCCTTTTTGTTCCTTGGGAAGTCCAATTGTTGAATTTCTTCGATCCTGGAGGGATCAATGTGAATGCCATCTTTTGAGATAATATGCCCAATTAATTTTCCCTCCTCCATGGCAAATAAAATTTTCTTAGGATTAAACGAGCTGCCGAATTTTCTGCATTTTTGAAATACTATCCTCAAGTGGTGTAAGTGCTCATCATCTGACTGCGAAAATATAGTAACATCATCAAGGTAATCAAAAATAAATACATACTTCTCGTTCGATAAAGTGATGTCCATATCCCGCTAAAAAGTATCCCCTGCATTCTTGAGCCCAAACGTCACTTTGGCATACATGAAGGTACCCCATGGCGTGGTGAATTTTGTCTACTCTTGGTCATCTTCATGCACCAAGATTTGGTTGTATCATGAATATCTGTCAAGAAGTGACATCCTTAAAGCTCCAACAACCCTTTGCAAGATGTGGTCCATGTTCGGCAAATGATAATTGTCCTTTAATGACACCTTGTTCATATTTCTGAAATCTATGCAGAGACGAATCTCTCTTGTCTTCTTCCTTACCAGCACAAGATTAGACATACAATCTGAAAATTGAATAGGAACTACAATACCAACCTTGTAAAGTATATTTACGTCTTTTTCAATCGATGGTAGCAGCTTGGGATTAATTCTCCTAAAATTTTGGCGAAAAAGCTTTTGATCAGGCTTGATCAGGATGGTGTGTTGGATGATATATTTGTTGTACACCTTTAGATATGAATACTCCCAAGCGAAAAAATAAGAAAATTCAATCAAGAGAGTTTTATATTTACCTTTCAACGTAGGGGATAAAGATATTGATAGTTTGACCATCTTGGGGTTATCCGTTGTACCAATATTCACATCTTTGACACCTGCTTCTGTGGGGACCATCGTTGGTTTTTTGGCGACATCATCATGATCAAACAACTCTTCCAAAGGCACTAGACCTCGTGGAATGTTGTTTTCCTTCAACTGCAGCACCTCAACTTTTGCAGCCTCAATTACCTGATCATCTTCATTGTACACTTCATCAATGTGGGAGTGATCAAACTCCTCTTTCATTTGTAGAAAGTTGCTATATGTTTGTCATCCCAAAATACTTGTCAATATCTGAGATTTTCAGGGACATTCGAGCGATGCTTCACATGAATTTCAAACTTTTTTAGTAGCATGAATAGGAATCTTAAAATTGTTGGTCGTTGTGGCAAGTGAATCAACCATAAAATTTTGACTTTTAAGAATCAAAGACAACGTATATTCTGGGAAAGTTTTCAAAACATCAAGAACAACATTACGATAAGCTCTCATCCTAGGATGTTTGGTCTAGTACTCCCCTTTTACATGCTTTATCACCAACTCAGAGTCGCCATATACTGTGATTCTTTTCGTGCCGAGCCTTTTCAAAATTCGGAGACCGGTGATCAAGGCCTCATATTCTGCTTCGTTGTTAGAGAAATCAAAGGCTAGCTTGTAAGAACATAATCTTACATTCAATGGGACTTTAGCTGACTGATGTATAGGGCTACAAATTTAGATTCTAATGCTTGCTCCATATTTTTCCAAAGCACCATCGAAAGCCATGGTCCAAAGACCCTCTTCATCATTGGGAAACTAAAATTATGTGGGTTGAACTTTTTCTTCTTTCTGATCGGCTTTCTCAATCTGATCTTTACCTTTCTCTGATTCAACGGGTCTCTTATGTGACTCTTCTGTCGTTTTCTGGCTACAAGCTTTCAAAATTTGATTTATGTTTTCTTCATTCAAGACCACTTGGACACTACTTGACAACTCTAAAATTTCTTCACCTTATACAAGCTGAATATCTAAATCATTAGTACCATTATCATTGTACAATATAAAGGACTCTAAATCAGTATGTATAGAGTGAATCGGGTGATTCTTAGGCTTATCCTTACTAGTGATCATGTATTTCATTTTCACTTCTTAGTATAGATTCCTAAGTTGGCCAAATACTGGAATTGTTGCATATGAAAAATCAAGTCGTAGAGTATCCGTTAATTTGGCTCCCCAAGACCGTGAAAGCAGCATGCCATACCTTGAGGTATGTCAGCAACTACAACATCCATCAACACATTTTTGGCGGGAATCTGATCCAAAGAAACAACTAAGTCTTTGATAAGACCAAGGCATCAAACTCTACCAGAATCAAAAGAATAGAGGTCATGATAGGTTCAGGTTATGTCCAACCCCAACTTCTCCATGATAGCCTTCGGCATTAAATTATGCGAGGCCTCGGAATCCAACACAACATTATGGAGAATTTAATCATGAACTCTCAAGCTAAGATAAAAGGGAGGGACTTCACTATCTTCAAGATTTCCATCTATGGCTGGACCAAGTATAAGTTCAGGATGGTCATCATTGACATTAACCATGTCTCACATGTGATCTACTTTCAACATCTTGGAAATCTGAGATTTATATCTATCATTCTTAACAAGCTCAGTGAGAGGAATAGACACCTTTAACTTATAAATTTCACTCTCTAAGATAAACAAGTTAGATTGTTTCTCTACCTCTTTCACAATGGTATCCCTCTTTTTAGGCTGCCCTTTTATTGGAGATTCCTTCCTTTGAACTTATTTATATTTCTTTGATGTACTTGCAGATGGCTCATTGTTCTTACTCTGATTTATTGCAGCAGGCTCCTTCTCCTTATTTTGATTAGTTTGGCGAGTTTTTTTTGGTTGAGTATATTTTTACTAAGTTGTCCTCTTTTGAGTAGGAGTTATAGGAACATCTGAGTTTCTTAAAGTGTATTGTCTCTGCATTGAGATGAGAACATTTATATACCCCCTTTGATATTCTTTGGATTGGACTACCAACCCATCATCATTAGAAAGTACAAGTTCATGGTCATTTGGCACATAAGTTTCTTCAATATACTCATCATCCTCTATAAGATAATTAGGTCCCTAATATTTTGAAAAGAGAAGGTTCTCTTCAACAATGTCATCATCATCTTTAGGCGTTTGAGCATAGTTCTATTGCAATGGAGTCCAAATTTTTTGTTGATCTTGCTGATCTAGAGCTCTCTGTTCTCTTTTCTTAATCCTGAACTGTGGTTGTTGCCACTATCCTCGGAAGTTAGGATTCCAAACTTGATTATCTTGTTGCCTTTCTGAAATAGACATTTTATCTACCATCTTCTCTACAGTTCTTATCAAACTATCCAACTTTGCTTCAGATGAACTTGATGGCTCTTCCTCTATTGTGACTCTCTTTTCCAATTTACTTTTTGACTTCTTGATCAGAAGATTAGCTTCAAAGCTGACTTCATTTTTCTGCATCTCCTCCAATGAGGTAGGATTCCTTTCTCTAAGTTGATATGCCATATTAGGGTCAGAGGCATCTGGATAGTGCAACAAGGCCAAATCAGGTGGAGGTTTGATATTGGAGGGAATGGAGTCGTATACCTTATTGAAGCATGTGGTATAGTCTTAGACTGATTCATTAGGTTGTCTCTTCAGTGAATTATACTCGGCCAATTTATGAAGTGGATTTTTTTTCCTCCCACTTGGCGAGGAAAATATCTGTCAACAATTGTGAATTCTGCCAAGGCTCTGACCCATTTCTTTAATTCTCCTGAGAAACTTTGAGCAAGGATTCTCATCTTGGCATCATTGTTGTCTAATTTTTCTAAATCTATGAAATCTGTGATATTATCAATGTTTTACCTCGATGTAACATCAAAGGTTCCATCAAAGAGAGGAAGCCTTTGCCCATAGTTCTGAGGTAGATCAGTGAGTTGTCTTGGCAGAACCAATGGAGAAAATCTAGCCATGGTTTTTCTAGGAGGTAAATTTGTAGGCACAACAGGAAGTGATAATATAAGAGGTGTTTTTGTAGGAGGGAGGGTAGATGATGTAGAAGCAGTGGTATGGATGGATGAAACTAAAAGAGGATCAATGGAAAAGATATCTTGCTGATATTGTATGAAAGCCTTCTCATAGGTATATTGGATATGGTTTGCTAGTTTTTGAAGCTTATCAAATTGACTCCAAACCTTCTTATCAAAATTTGACTCTAAATTGGATTCTACGGATGATAAACTAGTTTCAAGCTTTAAAGAATCAAATACAACTTCAGATAGAGATGTTACTTCAGACAACCTTAAAGGATCAAATACAATTTCGCTCAAGGATGTTTCTGATTTGGATCTAAACAGTGATAATTCAAATTTCAGATCAAAAGGAATATCTTCAAGCGAAAAAAATTCGGTAGGAAAAGATGTAGACCTTACCAAAGTAGATGAACTAGATTGAATCTCTGAATTATGAGGTATTTTTTTTTTCTGATGAGTCTCTCTAGATCTTCAATGAGAGAAGCTAGATGCAAATCACAATTCGATTATTTGTGCCTTTTAGGAGCCAGTGTATTCTTTCTTCTGCACTTTGGCTCTCTACAACTTGAATCAGCCTTCACGAAAACTAGGGCCTATCACCCGTAGGCCTAAAATTCGATGAAAAGTATGGTACGCCCAGGGAATATTTGTCAATTTTCTCCCTGGCAACGACGCCAAAAATGTTAGCCTCCACAATGTCCCAAGGCTGAGAAAGGATATCGATGGAGGTAACCTCAAACCAAGCTTTCAGTTTCATAGCTAGCCCTACCAGACCAGAGACGACTCTCTCTATGGAATCAAAGCCAAAGGGTTTGACTGGATGAAGAGAGGATTTTAGGCTAGTTCGCTCAAATCTAGGGTTTTAAAAAATTGATGGATTTTTTGTTGGATCAGGGATGAAAACCAGGTAGCTAGGTCAAATTATCAAAGGGTTACGGTTGTAAAGATATGGAGGAGCAAGATTGCAATGATTTTGTGATGGGCTTAGGATTTTTTCGATGTAGTGTAGGGTTTGAAAATGAAAGAGGATATTAATGAGCATGTGTCATGAATTGATTAAAACATAATGAAGAGTACATAAAATGGCATTCCCAAACAAAATAGAGCTTTATGAAGAATTCTGCTTATCAAAATTTTAGGAAAATCATCGAGGAAAGAATATATGGAAAGGAAACATGTATATCATTTATATAAGACTATAATGGAAAAAATATAACATCAAAAACTCACTGCACATGAATTCCTAGATAATAGCTGCAATTGGTCCTTTGATTTCCTGAATAAAAATTTGAAGTACAAGCCACAATAGTCTCACCCTCTGATGTCCAACCATCAAAATGACTAAGAAATGCATGCATATAGATAAAAAACCATTTCCCCTCTCTCAGGGGTCGAACCCTAGAGTGGAGGATCGGTTCCGTGATTCCCTCACCTAAAATCTAAAGACTATGGAGGTTAAAAAAACTATCCTCAAGATAGAGAAACTGGTACATTTGACCATAAAAGACATTTACAAGCATGTATCCACCTCATTTTTACTCTAACCAGCATAATTACAAATGATTACATCATCAAAACTAAAAAATGACAAATTACATAAGGATGAGTTGAGTTTAACTGATCAACTTGAGAAAATTAGCTTTCAGGCAAAAACGCAATGAAATATCAGCAAAACGTAGCATGTCAGGAGAAAATACGGTGAATTTGGTGCAAGAGGATTTTGGAGGACTTCCCGAGGTCCAAATCCTGATTTTAAAGATGCTAGAGAAATATATTCCTGACTGCTACATGATAGAATCCTCAAGAACTGAAAAAGGCTGCTCCTATCCCTCCAAAAATCCATTCTCCCACAGGTACTCCAAAAATGCAACGAACTTTTGAGAAGAGAGAGCATAAAGGTGTTTTTGAGTGTAAGGAAGGGTATAATGTGTATGGGATAGGTATTTTTGCTTGCAATTGAGAAAATGAAGCTCACCTACCAAAAACGCAGTGTGGGGGCTATTGGAGGATTTTCACAGCAAAAACAAGGAAATAAAGATGATAGGAAGTGTCAAGGGTTTAAACTTACTTGTAGACTACTGATGAAAACTTCAATTTCCCCTGAGAACCCTTGGAAACAAGTTTTATGGTTGTAGGAGTGAACACGCAGCGCATTGGTGAAAACGCAGCATGGCTGCTTGAAAACGCAATATGGCAGCTTGGATAGGGTGCTACTCACTTCTTTAAAGTGTCCTTTGATGTTGAATGTGCTGAGATATTATTTTTTGGTGAGTGAGTGCTCTAGGCCAATGAAATGAGTGAGAGAAATTATTTTTATGGTCTTTTATAGCTTGTGGAAGTCAAATTCTTCATAGTGGTGTAGTGGCCCACCTAGTGCTTTTCACATTTTCTTTGAAACCGTTGCAGATTTGGAACATTATAACATGTTACATCATATTTGAAATAAAATTACATGTAAAACAAAAATTTATGAGCAATTTCCCTATTACTACTCCTTCATTTCCTGGATATACTGACACATTTCGGTGACTTAATCCCTAATGACCTAATGGTGACACTAAGCTAAATGAGGACCATGGTGATATGACTAAGATGAAAATGGAGAATTTGTAATGATGACTCATCCAATTGAGAGATGGCAGTGACCAGGACATGATTTTTTTTGAAAGGAGCAGTGATAGACCTAGACACACTAGCTAGTGACCAAATTTTTTATTTGAAGACCTACTAAAACCATAAAAATTTGACTTGAAACCCTAACAAAAAAAAATTGTAAGAGCATATTTGATCATTGGTGACAGGCAGAACTGACTGACACTAAAAATTTACATAGGCATTCAACATATATCCCATTTTAACATATATTAAATATTCACCAATGAATATGTGTATCCCATATTAATATGGTTTGCATAGGCTCTCGATATTCCTATGAATATTCTTTGTTGAGCTCCAAGGCATAAGGATCATATTTTTATATGAAAACTTGATCTAATCAACCCATTAACATTAGTTGAGTCAAAGCACAGGAAATAATTGCATGAGAGAAGTGAGGTGCACTTTGTGGCAAAAGTGGAAGATGTGTGTGCCTAATGTAAAATGGAAAAAATGATGTTTGTTTTGATGTAAAATAAAAGTGAATTAAAAAAAAAAAAGTGAAAAATAAAATAAAATTTAGGGTATAGTCATTTTAATCCTTCATATTTTAATTAATTGGAGTTTGCACCCAAGTTTTTAAACCAAACTTCATGCTTAATAAATGTGAGGTTAAAATAGATCTCTGCTATATATACTCATTTATCAATGACCTCGCAATATAGAAAAATAATTTCCATTGGTAAACCAACAATTTGTAATTGAAATTGGGAAAATTTTATATTAATGAAAAGGATGCAACAAGGAATCATTATTTTGATACACAAAATAGGTTCCTTTCCCTGAATAGATACTTCAATCCACAATAAAATTTAGTCTACCATGTTCAATGAGTGTTCCTAGTATTGCAGTATTGCATGGTTCTAAAAAACCTAGATGCATAAATACTATAAAATGATCCTTATAGAAAACATGCTTTATAGAACATTAAAAAATTAAAAAATTAGAAGATGGGTTACTCATTTGGTGCTCTCTCATTTGTTGAGTCAATAGTTAAATATTTCTCAAAGTGTTGATGTGGTAGTGTAGGGGAATCCTTATGTTTATCCTTGTTCTCATCAAGTATTGTATCCGTATCTGTTTGTTCCTTGACAAGGTTGAGTGAATAAATCCCAAGAGCAGGAGGAGTAGAACTTTGGGAGGAAAGTCGAACAAGTTGGATTAGAATTGATTGTATTTCCCTTTCCAAGGAAAACAATATATGAGCTTAAAAGAGTAGGGAACTCATGACAACTTCATTTGTCATGATTTTTGGTTGTTGAGAGTGAATTTTCTTGTCCTTGGCCCAAAGTGTATCATCTCTATTCCTCCATTGATTCTCCAACTCCTTGATTTGGGTTTTATAACTTTCCAATATTATTCTTTTTTTGCATAATTTTGATTAATCGTTGCTAATGATCTACTAAATATAGAGTCACTAAAGTGGGTTTCTAATTGGGGTTGTTTATTTGTCATAGATTAAAGTGCACGAGGTGATATTAACACAACTATGACCTAGAAGTGTATGTTTATAAGAGAGTAAGGGAATGACGAAGACTCAAACCAACCTGGAAGCCTTTTGTTCCATTCTTCATAGTCACTCATATAAATGTACCAATAATTATTCGTATGTAATAATAAATGAAGGGGAGAAAATTTTTAGAGGAAATTGTTATGCAACCAACTCAAAAAATAGAAGAAAATATAGATCAATGACTCGAGAAGTAGCCTCTTCGAGGGGGCAACCAGCTTTACATCACATAAATGAACAAATCTTGGATGAAACAAATGACAATACCTTTGGTATATATATGAATCTAAGGGGTCACAATATAATCAGATCCTACATAACAATAATAATGTAATAACACAACAATAACAATAGTGGGCTTCTATGGGGCACAACAATAACAATATGGGGGCTACATGAGAACTACAATAACAATAGGAGGCTACACTAAAAATAACAAGAAGGGGGCAACAATAGTATTATAGGGACCTAACATGCCTCTTTCATTCAAAAAAATTGTTGTCCTCAATGCTTGAGTAGTTCTAGATTCTTTTGTATAAAATTCTCATCCTCCCATGTGGAATCTTCAGCGAGTAATTTCTTCCACTTAATGAGATACTCTAAAATTTATCGATTATATAGCTTTTAGATTCTTGTTTTCGTGACTGCTTCAGAATCCAATATGATTTTTCCTTCTTTGTCAAGTTATGGCAAGTTTGAACTGGGATCTTATCACCAATAACCTTCTTTAAGCATGAAAGATGGAAAATGGGGTGTACTCGAGAAGATGTAGGCAACTCCACTTTCTATGCCACAGTACAAATCTTTAGCAACACCTTGTAAGAACCATCGTACTTGAGTGACAATTTATTATCCTTCTTAGTTTGCTTGAGGGACATTTGTTTTTATGGTTGTAGCCACAAAAATACCCAGACGCCTACATCAAAACTTCTTTCACTGTGATGTTGATCTTCTTGTTATTTCATTTGATTCTACGCCAGAGTGAGGTTATCCTTTAAGAGTTGGATAACTTGTTGTTGATGCTTGACGTAATCTTCCACTGCTTGAACCTTATAATTTTATCTTAAAGATTATGTGATGGACGGTAGATGATATCCAAAAAGTTCCATAAATGGTGTCATTTCTGTTGCAGTATGGAAGGAAGTAATATACCACCATTTAGTGAAAGGTAACCACTTAACCCATTGTGTTTTTTTATTAGATACGAAGCAACAAATATGTCCTTCTAAAAAGTTGTTCACTATCTCAGTATGCTCGTTAGATTGAGGATGATAAGATGAGTTGTATGGTAATTGAGTACCAAGACAAGAAAATAATTTCGTGTGAAAATGGGATCTTTATCACTTACAATAATCTTTGGATTTCCATGTAGATTTTGAATTATTTCCATAAATGCAGTAGCAACTATATTGGCTTTAAAAGGATGAGATAATGCACAAAAGTGTGCATACTTGCTAAGTCTATCAACTACCAGCATGATGACACCATTTCTTTCATACTTAGGTAAACATGTGATAAAATCCATTGGTACCTCCTCCCAATGATGACTTGGAATGGATAAAGGTCGTAATAGACTGGAGATCTTAATTATCTCAACTTTATTTTGTTGGAAAACCAAACATTCTGCCATAGAATTATGAATATCATATTTAAGGCCATCCCAAAAAAAATCCTTCTTGACCCTGTGGTAAGTTTTTAAAAATCTTGAGTTCCCTCCTAAGGGTGAGGTGTGCAATTCCAAAATAATATTTTGTTTGAGTTTGGAATTATTACAAATATATAAGCGATCTTTGTACCATAATGAATCATTTTTCCAGATAAATGCATCTGATGTACTAGGATCTTGTTGCAACTTTTGAATGAGTTTCCACGCCTCTTTATCATTTTTCCATTCATCCCTTGATTCAGTTATCCAATCATGTTGGATAATAGAAATGGCACAGATAAATGCTTCCACATCCTAATCCTTTTTTGAGAGTGCATCGGCATCAACATTTTGCTTCCCTTTTTTGTAGATGATTTCAAATTCATAAACCAACATCTTTGTGACCCATTTTTTTTGCTCTTCTGGAGATAATATTTGTTTCAAAAAGTATTTAAGACTATCGTGATCTGATTTTACCTTGAAGTGTCTTCCCATTAGGTAAGGTCGCCATTGCTTTAGTGCATGTAGTATTTCCAACATTTCCTTCTCATAAATAATTTTGTGTAAATACTTTCCCTTGATTGGACAACTTTCAAAACCAGTGGGTCTTCCTTCTTGCATTAAAATAACACCAATTCCATTTCCCGAGGCATCACATTCCACGATAAAGTTTTTTGTGAAGTCTGGTGTAGCTAAGACCGGTGCTTGGCACATTGCCTATTTAAGATGTTCAAAGGCCTTAGTTGCTTCTTGAGTCCAAGAAAATGCATCTTTATTTATTAATGTTGTTAGAGGCATTTCTATTCTCCCATAATTTTTAAAAAACTTGTGACAATACCCTGTCAACCTGAGAAATCCTCGAATATGATTTAGGGTTGTGAGGATTTTCCATTCCTTAATGGAATTAATTTTGTTAGGGTCTACCTTAACACCCTCATGAGATACAATATGACCCAATTATTCCACCTCTTATACTCCAAAGAAAAATTTGGAGGATTTTGCATATAATTTATTCTCCTCAAATAGTTTGAGCACCCTGTCAACATGTTGAACATAATCCTTCTAAGAATTGCTATAGATTAGTATATCATCAAAAAATAATAGCACAAATTTTCTAAGGGTTTGAAAATGGAATTCATCAAACCTTGAAATGTGGAAGGTGCATTAGTAAGGCCAAAAGGCATGACCAAAAATTCATAATCACCTTCATGAGTTCTTAATGTTGTTTTTCAGAATGTCTTCAGTCTTCATTCTAATTTGATGATATTTTGAATGAAGATCCAGCTTGATGAAATAAATTGCTTGATGTAATGTATCCAACAATTCATCAATGACAGGAATGGGAAATTCATCTTTTAATAGTGATATTTTTGAGGTCCCTATAATCCGAACACATACGCCATGATCCATCCATCTTGTGTACCAATATTACTGGAGCAAAGAAAGAACTTTGACTAGGTTGAATTATACTAGCCTCTAGCATTTATGCAACCATATGCTGAATTTCACTCTTTTGGGAATAGGTATATATGTATGGCTTGATGTTTGGAGGAATTCTTCTTGGAATCAAGTGAATAGCATGATCATAATCACAAATTGGTGGGATTCCTTTGGCAGTCTCAAACACCTTGGAATGACTGTGCAATAATTTTTGGAGATATAGATAAATGGATGACTTAGATGTTTGAACATCTAGTGAACATAATTGTGTAATTACCCCTCATTTTTCATTCTTCAAAATATTTTTCATTCCATTAGAGTTGATTATTTTCCCAAGTTTCCCTGTGATACCCCTTCATTCAATTTCCTTTCCTTCCCAAAAAAAATTCAAGAAAAGTTCTTGAAAATTAAAAGTTATCGTCCCCAAAGGTTGTAACCATTGGAATCCTAATACAATATCAACACCACCCATTGGAATGGAAAGCATTGCACTATTTAATACATATTCTCCCATGGTTAGCTTGATATTATGGCGCTTTCCAAAGAAATTTATAGTTCCTCCATTTGCAACCATCACTTGAAACTCTAGTGTTGGTTATAAAAATAAATTCAATTCATTGTATATCTTATAATGAATAAAATTATGGGTACTACCCGAATCAAGCAGCACTATAAATTTTTTCTTGTTGATATATCCTTCTATCTTGAGAGTTTGAGGAGAGGTAATTCTTGCCAATGCATTACAAGATATCATCAGATTCATTTCTTCTTTTCCTAGGGTTGATTCCTGGTGTATATCCTCTTATTTTGATGCTTCTTGTTCATTTTGTTCTTCCTCTTCACAATCTATGTAAAATAGTTTCTTCTCAGCACACTTATGACCTTTAGTGCATTTGTTATCACAACTGTAATAAAGCCCTTTTCCTCTTTTTTCCTCCAATTGTTGTGGTGTAAACCTTGTAGTTTATGAAAGTGATCCAGGTGGATATTGGTGGCCACCCGCCTATTCCACTTGAGGCTCTACCATTGTTTCTTTAATTTTTTTAGTTTCCTTAATTGTAGCACAATTTACTATTTTTGGTAGGTTTTCGGGTCTTGAACTTTTGGAGTTGTTTTGAGGCCATAAACGACATTTTTTACTAAAAATGGGACTAACATGGAACTTTGACCTATGTTGGTCACTCTAAAGTTGTATTCCTCGGATAGATATTTCTAACGAGGTGTTGTGCGCATCAAATAGATATTGTATGCCAAAGTTATGACCCCGGGAAGTTGATGTACTAATTTACCAAACGGGGCCCATAGTTTTGGCGCTTCATCTCCTAGGGTTAGGTTTTAGGATGTTTAGGGTTTTCCATTGTTTCTAAATAATAAATAGGCCTTCGAGCCTCATTGTAACACAGTTCAGAGGCATGTATCCACCACCTCTCTTCTCAGAGATAAGCTACCATCGCCCGAGCTAGTTTATTTCCATTCTGTCTGTAAGCTAATTTCAATTATTTGATATTAATGAAATGAAGTATGTTTTATGCTACATCTTTGCGTTTATGTTTATTTCTGTATTTTGTTGTGTTCCTGCATAAATTCAGATCAAGAAGGCTGGTAGCAGCAACACTTTCATCTTTATAGTTGTGAGTGGTAGACTTCCTCGTTGCCATAATTTTGTTTTCAACTTTTCTTGCCACCTTGAATGCCTTCTCCAATGAATAAAGTTCCCAAAGGCGAACCTCATGTTGGATGTTATCCTTTAAAATCCCTACGAAAACATCAATCCTATGCTCGTATGGAATATCATTTACCTTGATATTTAATTTTTGAAATTCCCCAATGTGCTTCACCATTGAACCCTTTTGTTTAAGACTTATCAATTGGATAAAGAAGGTATTGGTATTTGTGTCCTCATAATGTGCCACCAATTGTTCCGCAAAAAATTTCCAAGTGAAAATTGATTTAAGAGAAAAAATCCATCGATACCACACAAATTGATTTTGTTCTAAATATAAAGATGCAATGTGTACCTTTTGTGTGTTCAACACATCATGTATATCAAAGAATTTATCCATCTGTAGTATCCATGTTATCGGATCCTTGACATCAAACGTCCTCATATTGATATTTAGAATGTTCTTAGTCTTCAATCTAAAGTTAGAGTCTCTAAAATCATGATTAACATTCCTTTTGTTTTCATCATGAGTTTCATGGAGTACCTTGTCACCACTATGAAGCATTTCGTGTATCAACTTTGTCAAACCTTCCTTCAAACCTTCCATTTATGCTTTTAAACCATCCTTCAAACCTTTCATTTATATTTTTATTTTTTAGTCTAAACCATCCATGTTCCCTTTTAAACCTTCGATCTTAACATTCATCATCGCTTCCAATTCATTTTCGGTTACTCTTTGTGAGAGCGAAATTTGTTGCACTTGGCCTTGTAATTTTGATATATCATGTTGCATTTCTTCCTCTTCTTCATGCATCATATTAGAGCTTTCTGGTTACTTACTGAATGTGTCCATTTTTTTGTTTCTATGAATATTGGAATGAAATAATGATATTTATGCTTCCTTATGCTCTTTGAATCACTTTAAACTGAATTTTCAAACAAAATATTTGAAAATTAAAAATATTTATATACACACCTTGTTGCTTGTTTTTTGGAGATAGATGTTGAAACTATTGTATCTCTGTAATTCCAGATCTCCAAGGTCTGAAATTTAGTTCCGTGGTATCCCTCTGAGTCTTCTTTCCAATGCCACAATTCTGACCAAGATTGGATACTTCAAGAAAAAATTGTGCTCAATATACCACGATGTCCTAGTTATATACTTGTTTAGTAGAGCGAACTTGTATAACGAGTCATTGTTCGAACTTCGACACAAAAAATTATGCAAGAAAAACTATATTCCATTCACTTTCAGTCACGTTTTACTAAATTCAAATCTAATGGTCATAGAGAAAGTTATGGTGATTTTCCTAGGTCACCTGTTTGAGATTGAATTCTGGACCCAGCAAAAAACCCTAACTTTTTCAGACCTTACCTCAGAAAATATAGTGAAACAAGGTCTGAAAATTTTACATGAAGTTCACCAAGATTTTGGCTCCATGTCATCAAAATTTCATCTTCTGAATCCTTGTAGAAAAAAAAGTTATAGCGAAAATGCCAAGATGACCTGTTTGAACCAGCAAAACCCTAGAATTAAAATCTCTGACACTAAATGTTATGTAACAAACTCACAAAATAAAATAAAAGATAAATCAATGACTTGAGAAATAACATGTTTGAGGGGGAAACCTCCTTTACATCCCATAATTAAAAAATCTTGGATGAAACAAATGACAATACCTCCTTGGTATATATAGGAGTCTAAGGGGTCACAATAAAATCAGAGCCTACATAACAGTAATAATGTAAGGGAACAACAATAACAATAGTGGGATTCTATGGGGCACAACAATAACAATATAGAGGCTACATGGGTGCAACAATAACAATAGAAGGCTACACAAACAATAACAATCAGGGGGCTACACTAGTATTATAGGGACCTAACAACAATGAAACTTGAAGAAGATTATTTCTTAGGAACCCTGCATGAGCCAATCTACACTTGAAAGACACAATATTATCACCATTGATGTTGTCAAATACCTAATATATGGGAGGAGAGGAGATTGTATTTGAGGTGAGTGTGATTGAGCAATGGTATTTATATGTTGAGAAGAATTTCTACTGCACTAAGAGGATGGGATAAGTAATGAACAAGTATGTGTGCCATGGTAAAAATCCTATATGCATCACATCTAAATACAGAGGAGGAATTATAACCCAAATTTCATGTAATGCTAGATGTGTGAGGGCGTTGGGATAGTCTTGTTGATTGTCCCCTTCGATGGAATGGTGAGATTCCACATCATGGTCCATTATTAATTCCATGATGTCATCTTAAAAGTGATTCATGTAAGGTTTATGGAATGGGTTGAACATAAACCTTGGAGTTGATAATAAGAACCCCCATTTTCTCTTTTGTTGCCGAATTTTCCAATCGATCCATTTCCTGGTTATTCTATTGAAGGATATGGAAGCAAGATAGAGTGTTCAATATCTCTTTCTGATCTGTCTAATTCAATATAGGATGGATGCTAGCTAATATTCTTGAGAGACTATGTGACATATTAGAAAAATAATGATGACAGGTGAGTCCTAAACTATCAATCTAGATGCTTTGATGTAATTTAGTATTTTAATTCCTTGTAACAATGTGAATGTATCTATTTCATTAATGCAGTTACTACAAGGCTCCATGCAAAAGTGTACACTTTTGTTCCCCTATGGTTGAATATTACCTTCCCCTCCTCCCGCACCTATCACCCCATGGTAAACCATCAATCTTCACAATGTGCTTTGATAATTATAATATTCACTTGAAATGAGTGCCCATGATTCCAATGTGAACATTTTTCCAACATTGAATGGTTCCCTCCTTGTGTAATAGAGTGAATAGGAGGGTTTTTAATCCATGTGGATGTGCCACACCTATGAGATTACAAGATTCTTTTGTTTCCTTTCCCAAGATAAACTCCTTATCCCATACATTCACATCTCCAATAAATCTTAGCATGATATGTACATTGAATGGTTCCCTCCTTGTGTAATAGAGTGAATAGGAGGGTTTTTAATCCACGTGGATGTGCCACACCTATGAGATTACAAGATTCTTTTGTTTCCTTTCCCAAGATAAACTCCTTATCCCATACATTCACATCTCCAATAAATCTTAGCATGATATGTTTATATATATATAATTACAGATAATTTTTTTTACTAGACGATATATAGAACTCAACGACATGTTGACATAACCTCTTATTTCTATGCATAGAAACTACTAAAAAAATAGACAAACTAGGCTTAAAATTGTGAGTGACAGGGTTGAGGCATCATTTGACTGATCCAACGGCTACTTTTGTATCTTTTTTTCATTTTTGCTTGGACCTAAAATGTTTCAAGTCATCCTCAAGGATAATGGGTTAGCTTGTGTTCATAGGTGTCCATTTGGTAACTTATCTCAACACCATCAATTGCCAAGGAGACATTTATACTTCTCTTGATTGCTTTGCAAACCTTCAAAGAACTTAATTGCAAGGAGAATCTCTCTTTTTGATATAGCTTGTTCTATGATGGTTTTGGGCAACAAATAAGTCTTTGATATCCTAAAAAATATCTTTCGTATTTTGGAGTGAATCGAGTCCTTAACCCATCCAATTCCTCCAAAATTTGATTCACTCTTAGTCTTCCTTTTTTTCTAATTTGTCTATTTCATTCTTATCTAGCTTAGGGCTTCGCTTAAGGAAGATCGTTTCTACCTCCCTTTGCTCTATCTTTTCTCTAATACTATGCCTAAAATATTAGAGCCTGAGGCCTTCTTAGAATACACCCTTGGCTTTCTCCCTTTACCATTCCTAGAGCTTCACACATTTCTTTTCATTTTGTAAAGAAAAAATTGAGTAGTATGGGAACCCAATCCCCCCACCACATGAGAAATGAAAGTAACACATGAGATAGGGAACTCAACCCAAGCACAAAATCCTTAACTCTAGACACATATAAATTCCCAAGACATAAAGTAGACCACCTAGCCCTCATGAAGCATATAGAGGGTCGAGCACCTTCGCATAGCCACCAGATTAGGTATCGTAGTGTTGAGATTCAACAAGAAGATCCTAGTGAAAATTATACACCTACACTAGGATGGAGCCTCAGGCTATTTTTAGGTGGATGTCTATTTATAGATGCATGAACAAAGTCTATTTATAGATGTATGTGCAAGTTCTATCTATAGATTGCATTTCTATTTATAGATGCATGTAGGCTATTATTATACCTTAATATTAGTTGGAAAATAAACAATAATCTATTCTCAATGAGCACTTGGAAATAGTTAACTGAAGTGGCAAATAAGTTAGCTATAGGAAATTCGAGATCAGAGGTTGGTTGGTGGGACATGCAAGTGGACTTAGTTGTAACTGAGTGATTCAAAGTTGTAACAGAGTTGGAAGTGTAGTTATGAGAGTTGTAAAGTAGTTTAACTCAGTTAAGTGAGTTAAACTCAGTTGTGCTAGTTGTAACTGAAGATACACTAGTGAGATATCAGTGAATTAATTATTAATTAATTCAAAATCAGTGGTCTCACATGCAACTAAAGATTTACTACTGTTAACTGCATGCATCTTAGATCCAGTGGAGACCCAGTTGAGATGTAGGTGAAAGGGCCAGTTTGACTATCAGTTGTGACATTAGTGGGTGCACACATGCAACCACACACACATTGGATGTGCCCATGAGGATTGCCCAGTTAAGGCAAGCAGGATTCTATTCATTCAGGGATTTCTATTAGCTGGGATTGCGCATTTGAGGTAGGTTGTCTGGAGGCAGTAAATTGGCTAAGGAACTTGCCAATTTTTATATGACAGTGTGAGACGATTGTATATTGTATTGAGAGCTCTTGGATTGGAGCTTTGTATGAGATTTTTTTATGATCCATGATATATACATAATATATGATAGTGGGGTTTTTAGCTTTATGCTTTCCTGGTAAAAACATTTGTGTTATGTGTGATTGATCTTTCTTCATGATATTTCAATTGGCGATTGTGTTTTAAATTCCGCAAATATTTTTGTAGAAGCGATTCTGTATTTAAAAATGGCATATAATCGTTAGATCAGGAGAATCCAGGAAATACATAATTTGTATTAAATTTCTACATGGTATCATAGCATAGAAGATTGCAATTTTGAAGCAGGAGTTAATTTTTTTAGTGGAAAGAATTCGAATTTGCAGAAAGATTTTCTTTGTGATACAGTTGAGTTAACATCGAAATGGATTTCAATGGCTTGCGGCTAGAGTGTGCACTCGAGGTCAGCTCGAACTACATTGCTTGGAAGGACAAGATGGAGGCGGTGCTCGAAGATAATGGCTTGAAGGAATTCATTGACAATGATGTTCTTAAGCCCACTTCGACAGATGTTGCATTACTTGATGCATGGAAAAAGAAAGTGGAAAAGGCGAGGAGGATTCTGTTGGAAGTTGTAAGAGACCACATTGTCTCAAGCCTTCATGGGAAAGCCACACCATATGCTACGTGGAAGACTTTGACGGATATTTTCCAAAGCAACAGTGACCATAGGAAATTGGCACTCAAAGATAAACTCAGGAAGATTAAGATGGAAAAAGTTGACAACATTCCAAAGTATCTCACGAAGTTTGTCCAATATCAGGATGAACTGGGGAGTGTGGGAATAACTATTGTCAATGATGATTTGGTGAGCTTGGCTCTCTTGGGACTTCATAAGGCTTGGCACAGTTATGAAGACTCTGTCAACGGACATGAAAAATTTCCGGATTGGGAACGACTGTGGTTGGATCTAGTGCAGGAGGAGTTCAGGAAGAACACTAGAGATGGCTCTTCATCAAAGAATGGTGATGAAAAGGATTGTGCTTTGGCTACCAAGGCAAAGAAGAGGAAGGGGAAGAAATTCCATTCTAAATCTGAGTCTAAAGGCAAGAAGTTGGATATGTCCAAGGTGAAGTGTTTTCACTGTCACGAACATTGGCATCTCGCTACTAATTGTCCACAGAAGAAGAAGAAGAAGAAGGTTGTTGGAGTTGTAGCTGGTGAGGCCCTTGCCTCACAATTTGAACTTGAGTTCTCCTTGATCGCATGCATGGTGTCAAGTGCATTGGGATCAGTGTGGTATTTGGATAGTGGCGCTTCCTTCCACATGACGGGAGATAAGGAGATTTTTAGTGACTTGGAGGAGAAAGATCTCTAAATTCATATAGAGATGGGCGACGATGGACGATACAATGCGACTGGAATTGGTACCATTACCTTTTAGAGGGAGTCAGGTAAACCATTTCAATTGAAAGATGTTATGCATGTTCCACGTTTGAAGAAAAACTTGGTCTCAGTTGCAATGTTGGAGGACAGAGGCTATGACGTTGTTTTCAGCGATGGAAAAGCTTTCATGTGACATAAAAAAACGGGTCAAGCCAAGAGGATAGAGATTAGAGTTAAGAATATTTACAAGATGGAGGTAGATGGATGCACTACCATGATAGGCAAGGCAAAAAAAGTGGTGAGCCGGGATGAGGGCGAATTATGGCACATGCGATTGGGCATTCTTCATCATGGAGCCTTGAAAGTCATGCAACAAATATCTACTAGACTTCCAATGGGAACACTTGCACAGTTAGATCAGTGCAAGGATTGCACCATGGGGAAGTATGTAAAGTCCACCTTTCATGAAAAGGATAACCATGCTTCGGTGATCCTTGAGAGAGTTCACACAAACGTGTGTGGACCATTCTCGGTTGCTTCAACAATAAAACATAAGTATTATGTTATTCTTGTTGATGACTTTTCTCGTAAATGATGGATCTTCTTCATGCAGAAGAAGGATCAAACATTCTCAAAGTTCTGTGAGTTCAAGGCATTGGTGGAGAAAGAGTCGGGGAAGCAAGTGAAGGCTCTGAGGAGCGATAATGGTGGAGAATACATATCTAACGAATTCAAAGACTTCTGCAGCAAAGAAGGAATTCGAAGAGAACTCATAGTGCCTCATAACCCATAGCAAAATTGGGTTGCTGAGAGGAATAATAGAATGATCGTGGGTGCAGCATGAGTGATGTTGCATGATCAGGGCCTACCAATGCATTTGTGGGCGGAAGCATGCAACACTGCAGTTTATTTTCAAAACCGTTGTCCTCATAGATTAATTGGCATGAGTACACCTGAAGAATATTTCACTAGTAAGAAACTAGATGTTTCACACTTTAAGCTTTTTGGCTCATTTGTTTATGTGCATGTGACCAAGAACGCTAGGAAGAAGCTGGAGTCGACTGCTGAAGTTGGGATATTTTTGGGGTACACAGAAACACCCCATAATTATCGTGTGTATTTTCCTAACCAGTAAGATGATTGTCATGCGACGGGATATAAAATTCGATGAGGGGAAAGCCATGCGGTCGTCGCTTGACAGGGAGCTAGAGTTGCATGCAGAGGAGGAACTATTGGTTCCAAAAGACGAGTCTTTAGATGTGGATCAGCCACAGGAGGAGGTTCATGGATTGGAGGAGTCCGCTCGTGCAGAGCCAACCATCAGAACTGGCAGAAGGCATACCACAGAAGTTGATAGGCTCAGACTTGATGCTGCGCAGAATGTAGGAGCCCCTACTTCACAATGCAGACAAAGACAGTCTCCTGACTGATTTACTAGATACATGGCTCTCATGAGAAAATGTATTGTGACTGAGTCATCTTCCTTTCAGGAAGTAGTGCAGGATCCCACATGGGTAGATGAAATGGTGGAGGAGTATGACTCCATTGTCAAAAATAATGCTTGGGAAATTTTTCCAAGGCCGGTTGATAAATCAGTGGTAGGTTCAATATGTATCTACAAGGTAAAGCAAGCTGCTGATGGGAGTGTTGAGGAATACAAGGCAAGATTTGTGGCCCAAGGCTTCTCAAGATCGAGGGGATTGATTATGAATAAACATTTGCACCTATCGCAAGGTATTATTCCATAAGGACCATCCTTGCTCTCTCAGCGCAGATGGGCTAGTGCATTCATCAGATGGATGTGAAGACTGTGTTTCTCAATGGGATCATTGGGGAAGATGTGTACATAGAGAAACCTGAAGGATTTGAGATCTTTAGCAATGAGTTTCATGTGTGCCGACTCAAAAGAGCGTTGTATGGGCTGAAGCAAGCACCGTGTGCTTGGTACACTTGGATAGACAGCTATTTCACCGGATTGGGCTTCACCAAAAGTGAGGAGGATGCAAACCTATACCAAATTGTGGTGGAGGGTAAGCTTTTAATCATTTTTCTTTATGTTGATGATTTAATATTGACTGGTGATGAGAAGCTGATACACTCATGCAAGGAGGACCTTGCAAAGGAGTTCGAGATGAAGGATATGGACCTCCTTCATTATTTCCTTGGATTGGAAATATGGCAGCGAGATGGTGAAATTTTTATGTCTCAAGGCAAGTATGCAAGGGAGATACTGGGTAAGTTTCACATGGAGGGCTGCAAACCCATGGATACTCCTCTTCTAGGAAACTGGAGGAAAGAGGATGCCACATCTGGAGAGGTAGTGGATGCTACTGTCTATCGACAGTTAGTGGGTTCGCTAATGTATATGGTGAACTCGAGACCAGACATTTTCTATGCGGTTAACCAGCTAAGTCAAGCAATGGTTAAGCCTACCAAGCTCTTTTGGAAGGCGGGCAAGCATGTCCTGAGATACCTGAGGGGCACATATGAGTATGGATTATAGTACAGACAGACGGATGGGGTGAATTTGCATGGCTTCACGGATGTAGATTGGGCAGGCAGCCCATCGGACAGAAAGAGCACATCGGGGGGGGGGGGGTCTTTAGCATTGGATCTACAATAGTTTCTTGGTACAACAGGAAGAAAAGATCTGTGGCACTCAGTTCAACAGAAGCGGAATACATGGCAACAAGTCAAACTGCATGTGAGGCTATCTGGATGAGAAAGATCTTGGTTGGTTTGTTTAGTTCTCATTTAGATCCAACATTGATTCATTGTGATAATCAAATTTTCATTAAACTCTTGATTAATCATGTGTTTCATGATAGATATAAGCATGCAAATATCTGGTATCAAATACCATAAAGATAGGATCGGGGTGAAGGATAATCCCTTTCTGGTTGAGAGGGAGTGTTGAGATTCAACAAGAATATCCTAGTGAAAATTATGCACCTACACTAGGATGGAGCCTCAGGCTATTTTTAGGTGGATATATATTTATAGATGCATGACAAAAGTCTATTTATAGATGTATGTGCAAGTTCTATTTATATATTGCATGTCTATTTATAGATTCATATCGGCTATTATTATCCCTTAATATTAGTTGGACAATAAACAATAATCTATTCTCAATGAGCACTTGGAAATATTTAGCTGAAGTGGAAAATCAGTTAGCTATAGGAAATTCGAGTTCAGAGGTTGGTTGGTGGGACATGCAAGTGGACTTAGTTGTAAATGGGTGATTCGAAGTTGTAACAGAGTTGGAAATGTAGTTATGAGGGTTGTAAATTATTTTAACTCAGTTAAGTGAGTTAAACTCAGTTGTGCTAGTTGTAACTGAATATACACTAGTGAGAGATCAGTGAATTAATTATTAATTAATTCACAATCAGTGGTCTCACATGCAACTAAAGATTTACTACTATTAACTACTTGCATGTCAGATCCAGTGGAGACCCAGTTGAGATGTAGGTGAAAGGGACAATTTGACTATCAATTGTGACATTAGTGGGTGCACACATGCAACCACACACACATTGGATGTGCCCATGAGGATTGCACAGTCAAGGAAAGCAAGATTCCATTCATTCAGGGATTGTTATCAGCTGGGATTACACAGTTGAGGCAGGTTTTCTGGAGGTAGTAAATTGGAAAAGGAACTTGCCAATTTTTGTATGACAGTGTGAGACGATTGTATATTGTACTGAGAGGTCTTGGATTGGAGATTTGTATGAGATTTTTTCATGATCCATGATATATACATAATATATGATAGTAGGGTTTTTAGCTTTATGCTTTCCCGGTAAAAACATTTGTGTTATGTTTGATTGATTTTTCTTCATTATATTGCAATTGGTGATTGTGTTTTAAATTCTGCAAAGTCTTTTTTAGAAGCGATTATGTATTTAACAGTGGCATATAATTGTTAGATCAGGAGAATCCATGCAATACATAATTTGTCTTAAATTTCTACACGTAGAAGGTGCAAATAGAAACAAAAAACAAGAATAAAACCTTATATATTATTCCCCTAATTTTCCCAAACGTTGGCATCATGTTGAATCTATGGAGGCCATTCTCTCTTCCTATGATTTCTCAATCCACCGAAATGGCTCCTTTCACCCCTATATAACCACTCCTTCATTCCTAAATGAGGACTCTTCTTATATGGCCATCTTTGTCCTAGTTTAAACTCAAATTCATCATGGGAGCATCCTCTAATACTACACCATAAACCTTTATAGTTACCATTTAGTTGTTTGGACATCTAATCCTTGTATTGTCTCGCAATTCCTTTGAAATTAGTGATCATATTTGTGTCAACTAGGAGGGGGTTCATACTCCCTCCAGAAAATTTTATCCTCTTGACATTCACCACCATAATACCATTAAGCGGCCATGACCTTAGACATACATGCAAGGCATAGTGAGAAGTGGTAACCACGTCGAAATGGTCACCTCCCCACTTGTTGAAACCCCATCTCAGGATTACTTTCCAAATATCAATAACTAGTTCATTAAAAGAAAAAAATGAATTTAAGAAAGAAAACAATATTAGTTTTAAAATATGTAAGTTAAATTAGTAAAAAAAATGAGATTTTAAATCTAGTATTTATTCTAAAATATTAAACACATTTATTAGTTATGTTGTTTATTATTATGTATTTTCCATGGAAAAAAAGACACGTGATTTTATTCATCAAAAAGAAAAATAAAATTATAGTTTGCGTATGGTATAAAGCATTCTTGAGATATAACGCCTTTCGGCATAGAACCAAAAACAAAAAGAAACATAAACAAACCAATGGACATAACATGGGAGTGGCCATAGAAAAATAGACTTTTACCACGTTAGATGGTTGATTTTCCCTTCTTTTTTTGCACCTTGTGCCAAACATCTGGAGTTGGTTCGACATGAACCATTGCCAATTCATTTCCTACGTCCACCTGGGGAGATTCTTTATCAGAATTAGAGCTCTCAGAAACATTAACTCTTTTTTCCCCCCAAACCCATCTGAAAGTTGCATACTAATAGGGATAGGGCCTTTCTAACTCTATATAACTAATATTATTTGTGGTGGGGAAACCTCTTCCTGCTAATATCCAGAGTGATTCATATTCTCTGCATCATGTTAGGCTTGGGAATTCTCTTTGATTTCTTCTTCTTCATCCTCTGACAGGGAGGTATCTGGAAATTTCCATCCTTCTGGACGATTGGGTTGCCTCTTTTTCTTTTTCGGTGATTTATTAGCTTGCAAACAAGTATTCTACAAACGACCTGTTTGAAAAAATTCACGAAATCAAATTGTTGTATTTTCATAGTCCAAAACTTGTGACCACTGAAAGTTATTGTGCTTCAAATTTATGTGATTTGGAAGTCCTTTGCTGAGGTTTATTTCCACACATATTCTGGTAAAGGTGAAAATAACTTTTTTTATGTTTTTTCCATATCCCTTTTTCTAAATTTTCCCAAAGCATTTACTATATCTTCAAGAAATTTCAAGGTTCCAAAAAGGAAGGGGAAGGCTTGGAAGCCTCATCGAAATCGGCATGGTAGTGACAACCATTGTTGGGGCATCAAACTCTAGATACCATGGAGTGATGAATAAACCTACATTTCCCCAAAACCATGGCCCTTCCTGAAGAAAAAAAATAAAAATCCAAGTCCTTTTGAGTGTCAAATTTGACTACGAAGAATCCTTTAGCGCACAGTTATAAGTCACAATTGGGTGTCCATAATGAGAATCTGCATTAGGTGAGAGATTTTGGTTTTGGCCAAAAGCCATTGAATCTACAAATGGTTTCCTTTTTTGGAAGGGCATAAAAAAGAGAGGAAACATCTATGTTTTTAACCTCCAACGCTGGGGCATGTTCCATTTGGTCAACAATATAGGGCCCTGGAACATTTTTGGGTAGATTTGTAGATCCAGAATCCACCCCTTGAACTACTTATTTGAAAGATAAAATTGTTCCATTTGATGTCCTGGTACCAATATCACCTCCACATAGTTTAGAGTTCAATATTATTGTTCAATTTCTAGATATATTGGTTTCTTTAAGAAAGGAGAAGTCATGGAGGACCTTTCCTTCATATTGCATGCATTGGTATTGTATGGGTATGCCCCATTTCTTTTCAATGAAAAAATTAAGGGATACAACCTGATTCAACTCATTTTCTTGTTCTGTCAAGATAAAGGGAGGAAAATTTGTTGAGCGTAAAGCACACTGTATACCCTCCCCCAACACCAACGCATGCGACACAACCTTATGGGCAAAAACCATTGAGTAATCCCATAAAAACACTATGCATATAAAGATTTCTTTGCTAGAAAAGGGGAATAAGTCTGCATTACCTGGCATATGTTTATTCATTGACCAATTCAACCAACATAAAACACCAACACCACTTCCTATTTCACCCTTGAAGACACTATTGAAATAAATCGCATGCCACGATGAGACTGCATAACTAGGAGTGTTCGTTGAGCTATACCATTTGAATTTTCCGCCCATAGTGATCGAACATTGGGACACTAGCTTAAAACTCGTCAAAGCTAACCAAAACCAACCATGAACCTTGTAGATGATAGAAATAGACTCAATAATATCATGACCAGAAGTGATGATCTTATATGGAGGAGATCCAAGCGGGACAACTGCAGCGAACTTGGAGATGCAGAGCAAAGAAACCCTAGTGTTAGGTGCCATTGCAATCCCCAATAATATAGAATAATTATTATGTATATATGTTATACAACAATTTTATAAAGGAGAAAATAAATGTTGAACATGCGTACACATTCATCGAGCAATCAATAAACTATTATATTTGTAAAAGGATTGTTATCTTTATAAGCACCTTATTTCTATGAAAATAATAATATATTAAGACTATATCAACCATAAAGTAAACTTACAATAATATGAATTAATAGAAAATAAAACTTTAAAGTCGTAAAACTATTACAAATTACTAAACATATTCTACTAGCAATTGCACCGAGAGGTGCAAAGGGACATCGAAAGGAGGAGTGGGAACATGGAAGGTAATAATCAAGTGAAATATATATAAATAATGAAATACAATCGAAATTTGACTTTTTATGTGTCTTCTAAATAATGTAACAAGAGGTTAAACTTAATAATAATGTTACACTAACAAAAATGTTCCAGAACAATGACAATCTTTGTAGGCATGCCAAGGTATATAGTAGAGGTTTTCAATTTCTTTGTTGTTTTTTAAAACAACATGAAATAAATTCTAAACATGGAAACAATGAAGTATCTATCAGCTAAAGATATTACTCACACTTGGGATAAATGTCTTTTATCTTGTAAGCATGAGCGAGAATTGGATTACATATAAAATTGATGTATCAATGAATGTTGTAAAAGTACTTGTGAAAATATTTGTGATTAAGACAACTAAGGCATGTGTGCCTTTTAACAAAGCTTACAATAACATCTCTATGAAAAAATTGTTGGATGAATATGGCATTTATATACATTAGTCTTTTGCAAAAGGATTGAAATATTGGTTGAGATGGCTAGCTTCAAATTCACAAATAGTTCATCATCTTTAACAAGTAAGAAATTAGACACTTAATTAAATTGATCTCCTAGACCGTTGCTTCCTTTTACTGATAGTATATCCTCTTCCAAAGTTTACAGTTTAGAGAAACAAAAATTAACTATATAAAATAATATTGGAAAGAAAAAAAAAGACCTTGAATACATGCATATTAATACTCAAGAAAATAAATAATATCCAAAAGATAAAAACAGAACTTGAATACAGGTATATTAATACTCGAAAAAATGAATACACGTATATTAAAAAAAATGGTAGAAATTATAAATTTAAGTATCTCTTTCATAAAATATAAAAGTATGAATTATTGAATAATGAATCCACAATTTACCTAGCTCACAAAAACAAAACAAAAAAGCTGTAATCTTATTCAAAATAATAAGTACTAAAATGATGATGAGTTTTTTTATTAATTAAATTTTATTGGAAAGACACTGTTAAGTAGGAGCATTTATGCCATTGGAAATAAAATTATTCATTTAATACAAAAATTCATTAATTAGCGAGCACAAAATCCTTTGATATCACTCTTGAGTACAAGAACAATTACGAATATCAAGAACAATTTGGCACACCATGAAAACTTAAAAAGCAAGAAACATACCAAATTGTTAAAATAGGTGTTTGTCCATGTTGCCAATCCATGGAGAAACTTTGGAAGATGGTCCTGTATTTTTCAAAGGCCTTGTACGAATAGACGTGAAAACAATATGAATTTGTATTGGAAATGGAGGGCACCCAAAATACCAAATTCTTTAAAGAATTATATGGTGTTTATGCAATTTGTTAAGGGATTGGATATTCGAACCTCAAGGATGTAAATGGGAGGTCTCTCATGCATATTATTCATTTAGTTATGAAAAAAAAAGAAGGTACGCTCAAAACTACGTGTTTATGGAGTAAGTGTGACTTGTTTGTTACGCTCCCTCATCCACTGCTAAAATTCAGGCCTACTCCCTTTATTTCCGGAAACAGTTGGAGTAAATATCTGGAAGATAACTGAAGTGATTTCCTTAATTTTTGGAAATTAACTGCAGTAATTTCCTTAAATTATGGAAATCAATTGCAGTTCATTAATTTCTTGTTGGGAGCTTCTGAAGTGGTCCATTACTCCCACTGCAGTTCTCTACCTTGATCAGTGGAGCATTTGACACATAGCCAAAAGAAGCTTGATGGGAGCTAGGATATTAAATTTCTGTTTGGTCCCCAAGCTCACTAATTCATTCCCTTCAGTTTTACATCATCAACTAGAGTTAGCAGAGCTTGGAAGATTTCTTCAAATTTACTGTATTGTTTTCTTTCTGTTTATGTCAAGGATAAGCAAGTCGTGTGCTTGTGAGGACAGCAACAGTACAAAGTGAAAATACTGTGTTATCTATTACTGTGTTCATAACGTTAATCTGATTGAACCATTGGAGAATAGTTTGGCCAAGTTGCAGAGCGATCTGAGCATTGAGTGCTCTATCACTTACTCATTACAGCCTACTCATTTCAGCCTAGTTAGTGTTTCAGCCTAACTAGTGCCCATTCACACTGACGTTACTTCTAGTTGCTCTATTTTGTATTTGAAAACTCTTCAAGGAAAAATAACAGTTTGTGGTTCATTGGTATCATTTTTCCTGGGTGGATAAAACCAGACTACTGTTGTTATTTATTATTGTGTATGGAGCAGCTTCAGTTGTGAAGTGCAAAACATAAGGCATTTTCCTTCGGCAAATTTTCTACACAGTAAAACTGTCTATATATTGTGAGTTTGAGTAACACCAATGGCTGGAGGTATGTAATTTTAACTGGGCATTACAGTTTTTCATATTCCGCATATAGTTTTTACTGGGCATTTAAGAATTGTTTTAATTGCTTACTGAGTATAAAAATTGTTTATCCATGAATTTTTATTTTTCTGAGCATAAAATTGTTTATGCATGAGTTTTTATTTAGTAATTAAATACTAACATTGTCATCTCCACTCCACGCACAGCTTCAATACCCATTTCATTTTAGGTCTTAAATTCAACAAATTTGTATCTAATTCCAGCCATATTTTTTTCTTCTTTTGAACTCCTTTGCTCCATATTTAAATTTTGTTCATGATTTTTTATTTATTTGGAATAAGAAGTAACTTTTTGGAGTGTTGTCTCGAACTAAAAACTCCTTTACTCCGCTATTCTAAATGTTGTTCAAGATTTTCTATTTATTTGGACTGAGAAATTACTGTTTGGAATGTCGTCTTGAACCTAGTTTTCATGGCGTGCCATATTGTTAATAATATTGTTATCAGAGTAACGATGATATAATTGGAAACTTTTGAATCAAACCATCAACTCCTTCCTGGCAGTCAATTATGTGAAACACTCAGTTGCAACAGGAACGTGAGGTTAAAAACTCCTTGGGTATTTTTCCATCCGTTCTCCCAAATTCAATCTGCAGAATCTAAAACTCAGAAAAACACCAATCTATTTTATAATTATAAATCTTTCGGGAAATTGCATAAGAAATTTTTAGAACCGACAGGTTTCGAACTATCAACAGTAATTCATCATCAAAATAAGGTTATGGATCACATAAGCTTGCACTCTCAACCAATCTACTTCCTTATTATAATTATAATGTTATGGATCACAGAAACTTGCACTCTCAACAAATCTACTTCCTGATTCCTATATTCTTCGTATACAGTAACAAAATTAACCTAGATCGCACTGGAGTTTTTACATTTGTACAATTCCATGAGAATCCAACGACCAACTACAATAAACCAAACCTCCAAAACGAACACGGTTTGTATGTAAATATAATAAACACCAACCTCCCAGCATCCATTAGACGGACTGACATAAGTTTCAAGGAATATTTACCAATCGGTTTCCATTTTCTTTACGAATTGACCCTAGATTTTCAAAAACATTGGATTTTCTTCAGCTTCTATCAACGTCCAATGAAAACTTTCCCTTAAATACATACCTCATCCACTATGAATCTTGACTATGTTGCTGCAATCTTAATTTATTATCTCTGGTAGATACTCTGAAACGTAGTCGAACATGAACGATTTTCGAGGGTTTGTGCAAGCATCTATGCAACCTTGGGGGAGAAGACAGTAATAAACTTTTACTAAATTGGAAAGATTGTATATAACACCACACCAACAAACATAATTGACGACAAAAGCGAACTAGATTTGAGGCAAAGCCTTTGTGGATGAAGCCATCATGTAGTTTGCAAACCTGCGAAGTCGAAATTAACAGGGCGGTCATACATTTGCGTTTGGTCACTTGAAACATGCAACAAGTGAGATTTTCATGGCATGGTTGGAAAATGGAATATTGTGGAAAATGTCATATGGTGGCCAAGGAGGTGAATGAGCCTGCTCACCCAAGCCTGTAGAGAAAACGCTTTTCGATATAATTATAATGGATTACTACATATTTTATTATTATATATACAAATTATATTTTATTATTATATATACAAATTATAATATAGAAAATAAAGTATAATATTTCAAACATTATATTATTATAAACACATTATTATAATATATAAATGTTAAAAATAAAAATTATTAAGCTTATGAAATAGAATATATAAGCAACCCATATTGTTGTACAAGTTGTGTTTAAGCATGGTATACTACCAATACATTATTATAATATAAAATTTTAAAAATGATACAAATAATTAATAATCACGCGAAATAAAATATATCAATATAGACTTATTTTAATTCTAGATCCATCAAATAATTAGAGAGATGAAATTTCTGGAGATGCAAACCTATTTTTGAATGCAAAGCTTGATAAAATGTTTGCACCTCTCTAGAGATTTGATTCCTCTCAACTCTTGGTAGATCCAAAATTAAAATGGATCTATGTTAATTTTGAGCAACACACTAATTAAATGTTTTAATATAAGTTGAGTATTTTTTTTTTAAATTATGTATAGGTAGTTGATATTGTAATATTTTATTTATGATTCACATTCTCTACACTAAAATGGTAATACATGTCCCTCATATTAAAAAAGAGAAAACATATATTCATAAGACTCTCTCTCTCTCTCTCTCTCTCTATATATATATATATATATATCAACCAATATATATATTGAAATTCCTCGATGGGAGTACTGGAAGCAAATTAGGCAAATGAGATCGAGGGGTGCTCGTCACCCCACCGACTCATGAATTACTACATTCTAGAGTGTCTCTTTCAATTTCTCTACAATAGAGAGGGCTCTTATGCTCTGCAAGTAGAACCCCCCTCTTGTAGGGTGGACTATTGTATCCCCTTTAGAGTTTGGATTTCTTGAGATGTGATGCTAGGCAGCTAACAAATTGGGTGGTGAGATGGAAACTTCCGGAGTGAAATTGGCATGCCGAAATCCATGCCAAGTTTGTGTTTCTTAGTGGATTTATTTCCCTATTTCTATGTGAGGAAGAAGATGGTGGCTATCTCGCTAAAGTTGATAAGGTTGACATGCTTGTTGGTTTGAAGATTGTAGTTGGAAATTGGGTGGATCCTTTTGATGGTTGGCAAAGCTCTCTAGATAAGAACTTAGGCTATGGCTCTATGACTTCATTCGCTTTAGCTCTTCCTAGTGGTAATTACCAGTAAATATTTATCCACTAGCTTCATGTGTTAAGTTTCTTGGTTTTTTATTTCCACTAGTATAGTTTGGGTTCCATCCTAGAGTATTTGTTTGGGAATGTGGTTGTTTTGTACCATCTGAGCCCGAGAGCTTTATTATTTTGGGACTTGGTTGTTCTTCTTGGTCCAGCTGGTTCTTAGCAAATTAGTCGTCTTGCTAGCCATACTATGTTCAAACTAGTGTGTTTATGCCCTTCTTCACCCCTATTTGATTTGGTTATATGTATATTTAAGGGGAAAGTGGTTATTTTATATGCGGAAGGCGTTGAGGGAGAAAAATCTACCAAGCCTTTGACTAGAATGCATGCTCTCGAGGGGTCATTGCTATTTGGTGTACATGGCATTGGTGATTTTTCTATTTTTGGTATTGCGATACTTCATTGTTTGTTGGGGTTAGAATGCCGTGTCAACACATGCACGATTACCATGGGGCTAGAGATGTGGCCATCCAAGCTAGTCATGTGCCAAGTTGTAGAATCAAGGGGAGGCAGTTGCATATCCTTCTGCAACCTGTCCTAGTATGCAGGAGGAGATCTAGCGGCTAGAGAGACATGCTTGCCAATAAAAACATGCTTATTCAAACTCAAAAATTCTAGATGAGGTGGAACACTGACTCCTTGACCTTGGCCGCACCAGGAGAAGGAGAAATTAGTACATGCATGCTATTACTCTCCAATGGAAATTAAAAACTTTGTTGAGACGGGTGTTAAAGGAGAAGCATGAGGACATTAATGACATCATTTCCTTACTGAACAACATTCAACAAAACCAGTGGAAAATGCAAGCATGTATGGATAGGCTAGAAAATCGAGTAGCTCACCTCGAGAAACACATTCAATTTGAGTTTAAGCCCTCAATGCCTCCTAGTATGAGTGTAAAGGACCCAGCTCTAATGACATATTCAGACTCCTAATATGGGTATTATGTTGTGGATTTCTTTCAACAGTTTACTTTCTAGTTATATGGTCTCTTATGTTCAAGTGTTAATTGAATTTTTTTATAAAAACTCAGGACTATCATATACCGAACAAAAAATTTGGTTTCCAGTATGGCAGAGTGAATTCGATACTATTTTGATCAATGGTTATCAATAATGTAATTTGACTTTTGAAGGAAATACAATTATTTTTAGAGTGGAGGCTTTTGTGGGAAGATAAATTATGTTCTTGCATTACTGGATTACTTACATTGAGGTTTTTATGGTCGATGTTTTGAACCATCAAGTGTGGCTCATCCTCAGGATAGAGATATGAGCCACACTTGATGGCTTGAAATGTGGACCATAAAAACCTCAATGTGAGTAATTTGGAAATGCAAGAACAAAAATATAATTAACTTACAAAATAATGAAATATTTGATTTATAACTCACATTAAACATTGTACTCATTATGGAATATCAATAATATTATTTTTACATGCCATTTGTCAACACCATACTAAAAATTAAATTAATTAAATTTTTTTACTTTTAATTATTTTATTCCTTTATAGAAAGTTTATGTAAAATTAAAGTAGAAATTGAAATATTTTATTGATGACCCACATTAGTTTTTTTGTTATTACTCTTTTTTAATTTGTTAATTTAAATATTATATTATTATTTTAAAATTTAATGTTATCTGACAACATCTCTCATATTGAGTTTTAGAACGATAAATAACCCATATTGATGTACAAATTTGTTTCAAAAAAATAATAGAAAAAACAAAGTAATAAAAGTCATGCTTAGTGAATTTATTTTAAAAAATGTTATTCACCTATTAAAAAATTGTTCAATTGAATTTATTTTTAAATTTGAACTATTCATTATTCTCATTTTTCACGTCATTTGTTTTTATAACGATTATATAATTTACACATTTATAAACCATATTGTTAAATAGTATTTAATTAGTAAAAAAATAAAAATAAAACTATCATATATATAATTGTTTTTTAAACAAGGCTACAAGTAGCGACTACCTGCCGCTTAGTTTAAATATAGTAATGTTGCAATGTGATGTTGGAAAGTGTTTATGGATAGCTATTACGGCTATTACATGTTGCTTAATGTAATCATAGAGATGTTACAATTTGAGTTTGAAGTTGCTTATGAAGATTTGTTTTGTACTAAAGTATAGTTAAATTAAATTAGAAATAATTGTTGCAATTTGAGTTTGAACATGTCTATGTGGATTTCCTAAATGTTGCCATTTGAATTAACTTTGTAATTAAGTTTTTGGTTAGTTTAGTTTAAATATAGCTAAATTAAAGTAAAAAAGTAAGAATTTATGCGCTATATAGTAGTAGTTTAAATCTATCTAAATTATAGTAAAACAACTTTTGTGTTGATGATGGTTACCAATTGATAATTATTAGCATGACCCATGAGCATATGCATTTGATGTATAGATTAGATATGCTACATATGCTTAGCTTGTTTTTGGCATTGATATAAGTATGACAGATTTTTGTGTTGATGATGGTAACCAATTGATAATTACTAGGACGACCCATGAGCATATGCATTTGTTGTGTAGATTAGATCTGCTACATATGCTTATTGGCAAGACTAAAAGATGAGACAACATCATAACCACTTTGGGGCCTGCCACTTAGTTTAAATATAGTAATGTTGCAATGTGATGTTGGAAAATGTCTATGGATAGCTATTACAGCTATTACATGGTGCTTAGTGTAATCATAGAGAAGTTACAATTTGAGTTTGAGGATGTTTATGAAGATTTGTTTTGTAATAAAGTATAGTTAAATTAAATTAGAAATAATGGTTGCAATTTGACTTTGAGCATGTCTATGAGGATTTGCTAAATGTTGCCATTTGAATTAAAGGGTGTCTATGAGGATTTTCTTTGTAATAAAGTTTTTGCTTAGTTTAGTTTAAATATAGCTAAATTAAAGCAAAAAATAACAATTTATGTGCTATATAGTAGTAGTTTAAATCTATCTAAATTATAGTAAAACAACTTTTGTGTTGATGATGGTAACCAATTGATAATTACTAGTTTGGCCCATGGGCATATGCATTTGATGTATATATTAGATTTGCTACATATGCTTAGTTTGTTTTTGGCATTAATATGAGTATAATAGAGTAGCTACTACCTGTTGCTTAATGCAAATATAGAAATGTTACAATTTGAGTTTCAACATGTTTATGGGGATTTGCTTTTTAATAAAGTTGTTGTTTAGTTTAGTTCACAGTGTTAAGGTTTACAGTCTAATCAATTTAGGTTTTTTAGTAAATGGTAAATTGAGGTATTTTGCTTGTGAGTCTAGGTAATTAGATATATCTATTAGTATTTTATTTGTGATAAAGTTGCTGCTTAATTTGGTTTAAATATAATTGAATCAAAGTAAAAATTAGAAATTTATGTGCTATATAGTAGTAGTTTAAATCTATCTAAATTATAATAAAAGAACTTTTGTGTTGATGATGGTAACCAATTTATAATTACTACGACGACCCATGAGCATATGCATTTGTTGTGTAGATTAGATCTGCTACATATGCTTAGCTTATTTTTGGCATTAATATGAGTATGACAGAGTAACTACTACCTATTGCTTATCAATGATTGCTTTTTATAAATTAGCACTAATAATATTTTTATTTGTAACTTAGTACTAATAATATTTTTAGTACTAAAATAAAAGCTGGAATTTATTTTATAACTTTTTTATTTTTAATTCAATTTTTAAGAAAAAATATGTCGGGGTTCCCATGTTTTGGCCAGATTGGCAAGACCAAAAGATGAGACAACATCATAACCGCTTTGGGGCCCTAGGATCTAGCACTCCTGGACCAAGGGTAAATCCTATGCTATATTTCTGATGCGTGCCAGAAGAGAAATGAACACCATGAAAAATGTAAATAAAAATGAGATAATAATAACATCACCCGTAGTAATAGACCAGGATCCTGTGAAATTGCTTGATTAATTGATGCAAAAGTTCTCTCAAATAGCTGATTACAGTCTCAACTTTCTCTTCCCAACCTACTACTTTACAAACTACTCTGCTACCCTCTCCCAAAACAATGTTTTTTGGGGTTCTTTATAGGAAAAATGGATAGCAGGAGTAGGTGATACATATTAAATGGATTTATTAAGACAGAATGGGGGATGGTACTTATGCCCACTGTGCTTAATAGCAATGCCCCGTGAGAGCAGATATGGCTTGGTTCATTTTCTCTTTATGTTCAAACTGCGTCTTTTCCTTTGATCACGGGATTAGGTCTCAAATATTCAATTAACAGGCCTTAATTCTCTTAATCTATCTCTGCTGTTTCACTGAGCTACTACTGTAATGGCCTTCTCTGTATTTCGGATCACAGTGACTGTGATTATGGCAAATAGAGTGAATTCATCACTCTGTGTACCCTGCACAATAAAACAAATCAATTATAAAATCCAGGGCAGTGGGCTGCGGACCATGGCATAAAGATAAAACTTCTCACGGACTGAAGACTTTGCAGAAATTCAAAACACATGACTAAATGCTCACAGATTGAGTTTTATTGATCTTTTGGTACCTACCCTACCCTAACTGGAACATTAATAAGTCTAGCTTACAAGCATTGTCTTCGAATGCAAGCGGTAGATCAAGTGATCCCATGACTGGAGGCTGGTTAGGTAGGGTTGTTCCTACTCTTTCTGTTTTTCAACAGCAGCTTCGAAAAGTTATCTTTTTGTTTGCAACATACTGTTCAACAAGACGTTTGATCCTTCTTCAAATATTTGCAGCAAATGAACATAAGGATCATGATAAGATACCTAGTTATGAATATTTGACAGGCAGGCTTCGACCAAGATTTCTCCTTCTTGTACTGAATCAAGGGGAAGACTCTCTCTCTCAAGAGTGGCTGCTTCATCTTTTGAACTGGAGGACTCATCGTTTATTGCAGATATGTGCTCTTGGAGGTTTGATGTAGTCTGGTCCGATGTGCCAAGCCCGATGAGACTATGATCGATGACAGAGGAACAGTAGTGGTCTGTTTCTTGTACTAATTGTCTTGGAGGCTGGTTATCTTCTTGAGTCTCTTCTGTCGAATCACCACTTGTGCTTGCAGGGAAATTCTGAGGAATTTTCGACGTTTCGTGATCTCTTTATGATTCAGTCCATTCCTGATGATCAGGGTGCCACTCTTCTAGTGGAATCTAAGAATAATTATCAGCTATAGGAGGAGCATCCATGCGTGTTGGTTCTTCTTCTGCTTCAGATTCTACATCTTCCATGTGGTCACTTGTTCCCTCAATGCAACACTCCCTGTTAGCTTTCGCTATCAGGTTGTTATCTTTTTTAGTCAGCATAGTTCAAGACAGGGGTGAGCCATCAGGCAGCTCCCGATTACCTTCTTCCTCATCTTCCACAGATTCTTGAGCATCGTACATGTCCTGCTCGTTAGCATAGACATAAGAACAATAGTCCTCTGTTTCTTGTACTAACTGACCTAGAGGCTGGATATCTTCTTGAGCCTCTTCTGTGGGATCACTACTTGTGTTTTCAGGGAAGTTCTAACAAATTTTCGAGGTTTCCTGATCTCTTTCTGATTCATTCCATTCCTGATGATCAGGGTGCCACTCTTCTAGTGGAATCTGAGAAGAATAATCAGCTATAGGAGAAGCCTCCATGTGTGCTGGTTCTTCTTCTGCCTCGGACTCTGCATCTTCGATGTGGTCAGTTGTTCCCTCAATGCAGCACTGCCTGTTAGCTTTTTCTATCAGACTGTGATCTTTTTTAGTCAGCATAGTGCAAGACAGGGGTGAGGCATTAGGCACCTCCCGATTACCTTCCTCCTCATCTTCCACAGATTCTTGAGCATTATATATGTCCTGCTCATTATCTGGGTCTGGAGTTTGCTCTTGCTCTGGAAAATGCATGGGATGCTCTAAGTAATCGTCATTTGCATTCAGATTAGCCATATACATCTCCAGCACTTTACCAAACATGTGTGCTATTCGATTTAATTGATCACACAAAGTATCTAGCTTTGTATCTCTATCCATGTCTGGATCCATGTTTTTGTAAAGAAGGTCATTGCATCTTCTGAACTAGTTCACAGTCCTCTACGAGTGGAGTCATTTGGTCTTCTGGGATTGATGGAGTGTGGAGTCGCCAGGTGGATGAGTTTGACTGTTTGGAGTACGCTGCTGTCTACCATCGACAATTAAAAGCCAATCTAGGCTAAGTGGTCTTTACCATCCATTGGGCCATGGAGTCATGAAAGGTAATTACATGCAAACAACTAGCCAAGGTTTTCAAAGGGAAATTCAAAGGCAACTTTCAATGAAGTCACTAGGAGGCAACTTATAGATCGGACCAGAGGTCATTTAAGTCCAGGTCTGCTTTAGCATGCTCCAAAGGAAAAATAGAGGCAATATTTGAGGCTAAACTAGAGTCTATAGATCGGAAAGGACCTTTAACTTTCCCTGCTTTGAGACCAGCAAGAAACATCCAAGAAGCAAGCTCCGAGTTCACACATTAGCTAGCAGGAAATAACATCTGAGGGTAAATCCTATGCTATATTTCTGATCCGTACCAGAAGAGCAATGAACAGCATGAAAAATGTAAATAACAATGAGATAAGAATAACATCACCCGTAGTAATAGACCAGGATCCTGTGAAATTGCTTGATTAATTGATGCAAATCCAGTCACATACACTCAGCTCAAATAGCTGGTTACAGTCTCAACTTTCTCCTCTCAACTTACTATTTTACAAAATACTCTGCTACTCACAATAACACAATTCAACCCTGTACAAAATGTTTTCTGGGGTTCTTTATATCAAAAATGGATAGCAGAAGTAGGTGATACACATTAAATCTGCTTAGTAGCAATGCGCTGTACTTGGTGGTCTGGTTCGAGGTCTCTGTCAAGTCGATAGCGACCTAAGATGTTTGTTTGGTGTCCTTTCTGACTGTAAGGCAGTCTGTTCTATCTTTTAAAGCAAGTAAGGTGACTGGAGGTCTTCTCGGTTTCCATACCTGCATTATTGTCGTCCTAACAGTCTTTGGAAGCTTTCTCTCAGCGGAGTGGCCTTTGGGGACTCGGGGAGGCATGAAAACTTCTGTTGAGGGCGTACTATTATGAGAAAATGTAATGATGATGCTGAGAGCAGATATGGCTTGATTAATTTGCTCTTTATCTTCAAACTGTGTCTTTTCATTCGACCATTGGATTAGGTCTGAAATATTCAATTAACAGGAGTAGTGACTGTGACTATGGCAAATAGAGTGAATTCATGAGTCTGTGTACCCTGTACAATAAAACAAACCAATTATAAAATCCAGGGCGGTGGCGTGGTAACGCAGAAGCGGGAACTGTGGCTATAGTGGGAATGTCAATATGTAGTTAGGGGGAGAAATGAAATAAATTTTAATATGGAATATTAAAGTTCAAAGTAGGCATATTACAAAGGTAATGAGTGAGAATGTGATGGAATGGGCTGACATAGTGGTAGCGGGCGCTCGCGGAAGGCAATTAACTGAGGGCCGTTAGATCACGGGAAACAGGCTGCTGCGATCTAATTGGAGGATCACAATCGGGAGGGACGGAGGGGCGGCACATCGAGAAGTTTCGACTGCGGTTGGAGCAGAGATGCGATTGAACGAGCGCCATCCGATCTGGAGACAGATCGACGGCTCGCACACAATCGAAGGAGTGGATGGATAGGGGTGACGGGCGCACTGTGATTAGGGCTGGGCCATCGGATCTAGGGAGATCGACAGCTCAGATCGCGACGGCAGTTCAACATAACAAAAATACTATGGCATCGGGGGTTTCGTTTACAAAGGAAAAAGGCGTTCGGCCGCAATCCTCCGATGCGATAAGCGCCTTACGGGCTGGCGCTTCGTCTTAGCGCTGGGGTCATGCGGGGAAGTGGTTAAGGGGCTGGCCTTAAAAGGGACTAAACCTGTCGTAGATAAGAGTGGGTTTCAGGCCTATTTTAATGCTTTTTAAGGCCGGAGAGGGCGTTTGGTGAGGGGAATAGAAGAATTTTAAGCCAAACAAAGGTGTTTGAGGTGCTTGTCAAAAAAATCATATAGGGCTAACAAAATATTTATAATTTTTTTAATTTTCAATTTAATTTAAAAAATATTCTGTTGTATTGTGTCTACAAGTACAGTGTCTTGTTAAGAATATTATTATATTGTGATTTTATTGTAAGTATTAAGTTTTTATGTGTTTATTAATTAAGTTTAAATATGGTTATGGAATTATTATTAGTGTTGCCAATGCATAACTCTAACAATTGATTTGTCTATTGATTACTATTAACTTAACATTGAACAATAATTCATATTGAAGTAAACAATACATTTACCATTAATTGCTTCCGACCATAATTTAAGAAAGTATTTTCATAAAAAAAGGATATGAATAGGTGGTAAATAAAGATACTTACCAGGAGTTACTTCCGACCATTATTTATGTTTTGCTTGTCACTTATGTAGGAGTAAAAATGTAAATATATATAGTTATTAGTGGTTTCTAATCACCTAAATTTATGCAAGTTCTTCTCCCTAGGTAAGCAATTTACTTATCCAATTCACATCTCAATTTATTAGTACGTGCCAAAGCAAGACTACCACATATAAATGTTAAATGTTAAATTTTACAAATATTTATGCCTACACATTTGTCCTTACAAAATATAAATTGCTTCTTAAGACAACAAACACTTTATAAATGTAAATAAAAAAAATATTAAAATATTAAAATATTATAATTTTTTATTTTTTAGTTTTATAAATATTATATATTTTTAATTATATTTAGGTATTTATGAAAGCTGGCCATTAACCTAAATTTCATCCATATTTTCTTGATGTAATTAGTGTATTCAAACACTTTATAACATTAGGTGATCCAGTATACCAACAAAAACTAGAACTATATATATAAGATTATTTTAAATAAATAAATAAATAACGAGACTATTTTAAATAAATAAAAATAACTTTCAAAATAATAAAGTTAGTTACTACAATTAAAATTTAATTAATACTTTTAAAATAAAAAATAGATTTATTTCTATTTTTAAAATAATAAATATATTATAATTTAAATTTAAGTAAATTTAATGTGATTTGGATTTTTAAATCAATATAGTTTTATTTAAATAATAATAAAAATATTTCACAAAGTATTTAAATATTTGCAAAAAATAAATATGTTTATATTTACTTTTTAAATATTGGAATTAGTTCCCCCGATCGGGGTGCCAAATGGCAAGGATTGTGACGGGAAGAGGACAATTGTTTGTTTTGCTATGCCCCCTAGTTACATTTGCCTATTAATCTGCATCTGCTCTGAACTGGGGTAGATAGCAATTTAGGTAAGAAGGAAAGGGGGTGGAAGGAATGCTTATAGTCTACTGAAGCGTCATGGGGCTGACAATCGCTATGCCTCAACTACCTTCCGCAACCATTTTCAATTGTATGTTTTGTTCATTAACTGTTTTGGTATTTTCTATCGTGTTGTTTCTTTAGTGGTTATCGTCATCCTCTTAGTCTGATATCCAAATATGGTGAAGAAAAACAGAGACAGAAAGCTCAATATGGACAAAGGCAAGGAAAAAATTTGAAGCCCGCCAGGCAAGAGAGGCAGGAAATCCAGTAGAGAGCTCATGGAGCCCTTATTTCAGGTATACTCAAAGGAGACATCATATTTTATAAAATCTCTAATTAACGGATGAGAGACGGAAGTTAGAACCAAAATTGAAAAAGAGGATGATATGGCAGCGAAAGAACTACAACATGTGATTATTGACCCTGGGCATAGCCGAGGGAGAATCTCATTGTTTCATCACTTAATCAAAACCTATTGGTTAGTAAAATGCCTACTAGTTAATGCCATTACTTCAGTTCAGGAAGTAGGAGGGGATCCCAAGGTAGTCTCCACCCTGGCATAGATTAACAAAAGCATGTTGGAAATTAACTTGTCTCAATTGCATCAGTATGCTTGTCTTGGCAGAATGGAGAAGGACATTAAGGCCATCCAACAAGTTGACATGCTAGGTTCCAGTGTTAAAGATCTAGCCACAGTGGACTTAGATGATGACTAGAGCAGTTAGATTCATTTTTTTTAGCTGTTAGCTTTCTTGATGCATTATGTAAATGTTAGTATTAGTAAATTCTGATATTAGTTAGCTAAAGAATTTTTGTAGGAATCTAAAAAAGTACATGTTTTGGATGGCATACAATGCACTCAGATGGCTAATAGACCTGGTTTCCTTTAGGCAGGTTGAGGTCTAATTTTTGTATCTACTATGCCTATTTTTATATATAAATAGAAAATAGTATGGACCTAGTAAACTTACAAAAAAAGATATTGGAATTAGTTATTATTGTGAAATTAGCAATGGAAACAATTATTATGAGGAATTATTTGTAAATGTAAGTTTATTTATCAATAATATTAAAAAAAACATATTATCTAGCATAATTAGTTAATGATTTATAAGAGTACACACTTATACTTTTACAAGATATCTAGAATTTTGAATATTATCGTATTTCTTTATTGTGGTGAGAAGTTCTTTCTAGTCTATGTGCCATAATATTATACTATTTATATTAAATAAATTAAATAATGACTCTATTGAATAATTCAAAGATGTTAATAAAAAATATATATATATTTCAATATTGAACAAAAATATTAGTTAAAAAATAATTAGTGTTGGTGAAAAAGACATCGCATGCTATTTCATATAAGAATGGGCCTCTACTTAAGCCAAGGTTCGCGGGTGGACAAGACCACGTGGCATTATCATATTGCATCGCAAGTTGAAACGTATCGGGAGCGTTTTCTTTGTCGCCCAATTGAACAGTGAAAGGAACCGGAGCCGATGCATGTTATAGGTCGCAGCTAAAAGTTGAACTCAGGTATGATTAAAAATCGGCATCAGAGTTTTTTATTTGAACCATTTGTTATGCTATAAGTCCGGAGCCGATCTATGTTATATGGTGCAGTTAATAGTTGATCGCGCGTTCGCGTTTCAATCGGCATCAGAACTTTTTGTATTGGCTTATTTGTAATATTATGTTTCGGATCCGATGCAGTTTATGAAGCGGATTCAATCTCTTTTCAGGTCCGCGGGTATATGCGCAAATGAAATGTTTTAATGTTTTTATGACGCGACAAAAGGTTTCACAACATTTGGTTTGTTGTATTGTTTTAAATATATACAAAGCACATTTGTAATACGCCCTACAAATTTTAGTTTAGTTTCATTTCATATAGTTTTTGTTTTATGTTTTAATATGCGTGGCATATATAAAGTAAGAAGTCCGAGAGGCTATTGTAACAGACTGTAATGTTTTTATTTTGTAAGCATACCAGAGTGCGAAAGACGGTATGTAATTTTTTCTTACTGTTTATTTAAAAAAAAAACAGAGTGTCTGTGTTGTTTTTTTCATTATTTTGTGGTGAGAGTGACGGAAAAATATGATCATGATCATGCGAAGACCAGGGAAGATAAGACTAACTTTAGTCTTAGTACAGTGTTCGCAAAGAAACATGAACATCATCATACCAAAAGCTATAAAAAAAGAAAAGCATCACAGTGTAGATACAAATTTCCAATGCTACCAATGAAAAGAACAAGGATTCTTGAACCAATTACTTCGGTACATGATTCAATAAATGAAAAATTTTTGTCCTTGCAAAGCACCTTAGAGAAAAAACACTATGACAAATTAACTAGCCATGAAGATTTCTTAGATGAATTCCAGTTAACAGAGACTGCTTACATCGAATTAATACAAAGTACATTAACACAACCAATGGTATTCTTGCAACGAAAACTATCAGAAATATGGAATAATAGCTTTGCATAAAATATGCCACACCTATGGAATGCAAATACAGATGCTCAATATTTTCTAAGTGCATATGCTGCAGTTTCATATTGCACTTCATATATGACCAAAGTTGACAGATCTATGACAAATGCATTCAAAAGGATACAAAAACAACATGAAAAGAGCAAAATTGATGCTATTAAAATGATATGATCTCTGGGAAATGCTTTGCTTAACCTTCAACAAATTTCAGTTCAAGAAGCAGTCCACATAGCTGTATCACTACTATTGAATTATAGTTCAACAAAGTGCAACTTTATAAACACAACACCAATAGACAAAGGCACATTTATACTTAAACCAACCACTCTTCTGAAACAAATTCCTGACAACTCTGAAGATGTTATGTGCAGTTCTATAATTCATGTGCTCTTAGAATGGCTTTCAGATTTAGATTTATTTTCCATTCATAGCTTTGGCCCTCCTTCTAGTCCCAAAAATCTTGAAGCCTCGAAAATTATCAAATTTAAAAGAGAATATCATATGACAAAAGAAATTAACAATGAATAGATAATATCCAGCAATTACAACGCAAAATCAACTCCGAGCTACAAAAATCCAACTCTTAAAAAATAATTCTACACAGAATCACCAGATGTGACCCTTTATAAAAGAATATAGAAGTAAATCTAGTACAAAAATGTAATCTCCAAGTCAAAGATATTACAAATTAAGGACCCCTTTCTAAATGGATGAAAGGGGTTTAAATAGGTACTCAATAAAACAAAATAACTAAAACTATTCCTATAATATATCTAAAATAAAATATCTTAAACTAAAATGCGAACTTGTAGTAGACTAGCTCATTAATCACACAAAGTATCTAGCTTTGTATCTCTATCCATGTCTGGATCCATGTTTTTGCAAAGAAGGTCATTGTATCTTCTGAACCAGTTCACAGTCCTCTATGTTTTTCTTCTGGAAAAATGTTGCAAATATACTGTACTTTGAGAAAGGTAGATTTGAGCAGTAAAATCTTGTACAAAAATTGAGAAGAACTGTGTGCTGATTTCTGGATTACTATGTGATTCTATTGTATCCAATGTTTGAGGAAGTGCTGGTGCTGCAAAGAAAAGGGAAAAATTAGTACAAATCTTGCTATTTTGGATAGCATAATTTAAATTGCATATATCTGATTTTTTGTTGAAAGATGAAGAGTAATTATAAGTATACCTAGCCTTGGTAGGGCTTCCGTTGCTATCAACAGATTGGATCTCGTTGTCTTCATTGATTGTAAATGTACGATTGATTTTGAAATCGTGTAGGATATACATTGTTGCTTGTTTCCTTTTAACATAGTCTTGAAAAGACATATGCGCTAGGTTGGGAAGTAACTGTTTCAAGAGGAATTTGCTTCGAATGCAACATTGCAAATTGGTATTGTTAGACTTGATTATGCAATTAAGACACTGTGAATAGGAAAAGGTCGAATTTTTATTGCACTTTAGGCAATCAACTGTATTCTCTTCTATCATTGTAGAGGCTGGTATTGGTGAATTGCATTCAACACAAACTGGTTCAAATGGCGTAGAGTAAATGCTTGCAATTGTCAATGTTCCTTTTATCTGTTCATAGAGAAAGACAAGTAGTATATGTAAAAATAGAAACAGATGGGGAAACAATTGCAAATTTAGTAGTAGAGGTACTGTTTCATTTGTACTTACAGAGAATGTTGGAGGGTTTAATTTTCTGAGTTCTTCTGCATTCAATTTTGTGATGAATGTAGCTTGCGTTGTTCGAAGTGCTCTGTCCCTCAGTTCTTTCCTGTTTGTTATGTTTTTGAATAACATAATTGGAAGATGGCCTTTTTGCAATTCTTGCTCAATTTCATCATAGAGCGGTGCAAATGTTTCAAATAACTGCAACTGCAAAAGAATACAGAAAGTTCTTTTTTTCTTCTTCTTCTTCTTCTTCTTCTTTTTTTTTTTTTTTTTTAAACTGAATTGAAATGTAGGATGGAACTAGCAATGTAAAAACATTGTAAAGTAATTTATGTTACCGTTGCTCTACTGTCATTGAAATTTCCATCTTTAATTTGCAATGTATATTGGAAACCAATTTTTCGTGCAGCTGTGACAACTGCTACAATCGTTCCAATTGGATATGTTTCTGTATTTGTTGTAAGGTGTTTTATTGTTGTATCTGGAATGAATTTGTATTCTTTGCAAATTGTTGGTATGTTCTGTATGGTGCTTAGTTCAGTTAGCAGCAGAATCCAATCACAATCACCGCGGTCATAATTTGTTTTAGGAAGTACTTTAAAATTTGTAATAGATATTGCTTTTCTTGGTGATATTTTTTGGCCATGTTGTTCAATAAGCTCAGTTGGTATGGACAATGTGATTGTCATTATTCCTTCGGCATCTGTCAAATCTGCACGTAGTATTTGTCGTGCTTTGTGGACTTTATCAAGATATGTGCTATAGATAACCATAACATCTCCATTGAACATTCTTCCAGTTTTGCGAATGTTTAGTTCTTCATTGTTAACTAGAGATAAATATGTTGCTTTCGATTTGTGTATTGATGATGTTGATGTGGCAAAAGAAACAATTAGAAGTAAAATATATTGGTGATAAATGTGAATGCTATGTAAATGGTACGTATAAGAATTTGTTTCAAGTTTACTTACTTGTCTGATTCAGTTGCACTTGATATTTGTTGTTCTTTGTCTATTGTAGGTTGCTGTGCAGAACTGCGAGATAAAAAAGATGCAATGTCACTGAATCGTGCGCTTGAACGCAACCACGAAGTCTTTGGTAAATTTTAATAACTAAGAATAAAAATAAAAGTATAAGGTCATTGTATATTGTACTGGAAACTGAATATTAGATATTGAGAGAGATATTAATTGCATTTAAAAACTTGGATAATGGAATACTTATAAACTATACAATATTAAATTCAGAAAATTCTATTGCTGCAATAGAGATATATACTGATCTTAGTTGCAAATATTAAAAGTTTTTTTGGCTGATAGAAAAAATGACACAATTCTAGTACTATAGAGACGTGTAAACGCATCTAGTACAGATGTATGAAAGTTCAGGTACTGCTGATTAGCATGAAAACATTTACATATGCATCAAAGACTAAGTAACTTGGGTGTAATAAGCAAGTCTGGATGTGTTTCTTGATCAGGCTCACTTTCCAATGTTGTTACTTATTATTTGTAGTTGGCAGTTTACAGAATAAATATGTTGATCAAGATATATGTCATTTGAGTTTGTTGAACTACTCAACGAAAAATGACATAGAAACACCATAGGACAAAAGAAACAAAAAAAAATGTATAGATAAAATTTCAAAGATGATAGCGGTATTAAGAGAAATAATGATGAGATTGGACACATTTTGTTCAAATTGCACAATGTGAATTAAGATGCATATGGATTATGAAATAATTTAGTTTGATGTAACTGAAAGGGAGTTATAATTTTGGAAGCAATTTAATTTGTATTTGATGTTATATTTATGGCAATTTAGAGGTTGACAAGAAGCAACATGGGAAATTGGAGGAGATCTTAGTAAAAAAGGGTTCAAATGTAAAGTGAATAGGAAGCTTGACAAGTTTCTAGAGAAGGGTGAGGAAAAGGAATCAACGGTTGCCAAGAAAAGAAGAACAAGAAGACTTGGATTCATAGAATTATGCATGTAACAATTTTGATGTAAATAAGAAATTGGTGATGATTATCAAGTTTAAGCATGGTACATTATTGAGATGATCAAAAGGGAAACAAATTATATTGTAGTGCTAAAATACTGTAGAGAATAAGATTCAGTATTCTGTGGTGTTTATTGTTAGATAACTTCAAAGTGATTATATATAGTTTGCAATTTGCAATGGGATGTGTCTCATTTGTACATGCAAATATTACAATGGGTTGGAAGACAAATTCAAGAATTAAAATGAATTCTGTGATGCTTGAGAAATAAATTATTGATGCAAAGTATAATTCTATATGAAGAACAGTGCTATAGAACTTAGCACTAGTAATATAAGAACAGGTCTTGCAATAGTTTTGTAGAAATAAATAAATAGTTAAACATAGAGATATATCTATACATATGCATTGAAGGGTAAGTAAGTTTAGTGTAGTAAGCAAACCTGGATGTGTTTATTTATTTTTATGACTTGTATTTGGCAATTTGACTCATTGTAGAAAGCTATAGAAATCTACAAGACAGACAATTAGAAGTGAAAGTCATAGTAGTTAAGAGGGTATGATACTATTGACTAGAAAAAAGCATTAGACTACTTTCATTTGCACTGTGTTTGTGTTGCATTTTTGTCTTCAATGATGAGACAATATGCAGTGATAATTGTTGATTGTTATTTGTGTCTAAAAGAGAATAAAGGTTGTAATTGTGCATATACAATTTTAGTTTGTTTGTTTTGTTGTTGTTCTCAAGCATATTGGCGTTGAAATCGCTGAGAATCACTATTGTTTGATTTGAATTTATTTTGCATAATGCTTTTGAAAGAAGATCCAATGTATTGTTCAATGTTGCATATGGTGCAACATAGACATTCACAACTATAATATCCATGTCATGAAGAAGCAACTTTGCTAGTGTAGCTTTAATGTTTTTTTCTTCAAAATGAATATGGTTCAAGATCATTATATGCTTTTTAATACAAATTAGCAAACCATGTTTACTATGATTTGATATGCAATTGAATGTTTCAAGTCTTTTTAGAAGCATTGAATTATTCAAATGTGTTTCTTGTAAACATAAGATGTCAGATTGCATTAGATCATAGTCATTTAACAAATCATCAATATGTATTTGTAAACTGCGAGTGTTTAGAGAAAGAATTGAAATGTATGCTTTTGTTTCTAATAACGAATAGTTGTAGTCTAGTTGCCACTTTGCGTTTCTGTGTAAACGTTCCATTTCAACATAAATTTTGTGTTGAATTCGGAAGTTTTGTTTCTTAAGTGGACTAAGCAAATACAATGATTCTATGTTTCTCACACGAGAAAGAGTTGTATATACTAATCCATGGCGTCGTATTCCTAAAGGATCAAATGCAAGATTGTCTAGTGTCAAGCCTTGTGATCTGTGTATTGTACGTGCACATGCTAGTTGGATTGGGAATTGTTTTCTTATTTTCAAGTTGCCTGTTTTTGCTAATATAGAAACTGGATTTGTTGTGCGTAGTATGGGAGTCCAATCACTAGAAATTTCTTTGCTATATAGAAAAACAAATTTATGTGCTTGGCGACGGCCAACACGTTCATCATAGAATTTGATCCATATTACATCAAAATTGTCTAATTTTGCATATGCTTTAATGATACCATCTGCACCGTTGACTAGACCATCTTGTAAGTGATAGTTTCCTGCATATATTTCAACTAGCATGTTAAGTTTTAGGATAATTTGTGAAGGCAATGTTGCTATTTGTGCATGAGATGGTATGTGTCCATGGTTTTCTTCTTCGTAATCAATTGCATTAATTACGATTTCATCACCAGGAACAATAGACAACATTTTCTTGTTATGTAATGCTACATCTTTATTCTTAAAAAATAGATAGTGGAAAGTAGGAGCATTAGGAGAATTTCGAATACAATGTCTATTTAGGTAATTCAAATCATCTTCTGTTTGATCATTTAAACGCATCCTATTCAAAATGCTAATGAATTTTTCATTTGTTTGACGCATTGCAATGTGCAATTCATAGTACTTTACATGTTCTTTCCAAAATTCATATGTTATTGGTTGCTTTCTTATTGTAGGTTGTTCAAATATTAGTGAATCTTGTATAGGTTGTGCTTGGTATAAGTCGCCGCAAAATATGATATCAATGTTTCCAAAGTATTTTATTTGATTGTGCTTAATGTTTCTTAATCGATCATCAATTTGAAATAGAAAACAACTTCCAATTAGAGATACTTCATCAATGAGAACAACCCTTAATTCTTCGTAAAGTTGTGTTAAGTTTTCTAATACATCATTGCTAAGTGGAATAAAACTAGATTTGTTGAAAGGCATTAGCAATGCAGAATGAATTGTAACTCCACCTGCATTATATGCAGCTTTACCTGTGTATGCTAATATCAAACCTTTTGGCTTCAAAGGATCTTTATTGTAATGTTCATTGAAGATGTGCATGAGCATTTGGAATATTTCTTTTGCTGTGAATGTTTTCCCAGTACCAGCTCCTCCAGTCAAAAATAAGTAGAATGGTTTGTCTATGTTCTTTCGTTTTTTCATTGCAATTCCTCATTGCTAAGCATAAATGGATGTTCTGTAAATTGAAAACCAATGTTAAGATGTCTTTTTTTGTCATTGCATTGGGGAAATTGAAAATCTTTAGCCAAGTCATACTTCTCAGTAACATCATCAGATATTCTAGGTTTTTTTATCGTATGATTAGAAGTTGCAGTGTTGCTATCAATTTTTTGAATTACTTCTTCCAAATCACCCCATTTCTTGTTCATGTTATATGTGAACTTAGTTTCATTGTTATTTATTGTGTTCTTATGCAACATGTATGCACTTTTCCATGTAGATCAGTCTTGCTTTAGTTCATTTTCATTGTTTTCGAATGGAAAATATAGCAAAAGTTTTTCTCTGTAGTAGTTTTCATAATCAATGTGTTTTTTGTATTTATTGAATCGAATCACTTTTTCTTTTTTTCTTTTTGATATTGGTTTGCCATCTTTCCTATACTTTGATACAAATTAGGCTAAACATATATGCTTAATAGCATTAGGCCTATTGATATAGTAATCAATTATAGAACTGCACATAACATCCTCAGAGTTGTCAGGAATTTGTTTTAGAAAAGTAGTTGGTTTAAGTATAAATGTGCGTTCATCTATTGGTGTTGTGTTTATAAAGTTGCATTCTCTTGAACTATGATTCAATGGAAGTGATAGAGCTATGTGGACTGCTTGTTGAGCTGAAATTTGTTGAAGATTAAGCAAAGCATTACCTAGAGACCGTATCATTTGAATAGCATCAATTTTGCTGTTTTCATGTTCTTTTCGTATCCTTTTGAATGAATTTGTCATAGATCTGTCAACTTTGGTCATATATGAAGTGCAATATGAAGCTGCAGCATATGCATTTAGAACATATTGGGCATCTGTATTTGCATTCCATACGTGTGGCATATTGTATGCAAAGCTATTATTCCATATTTCTGATGGTTTTCGTTGCAAGAATACCATTGGTTGTGTTAATGTACTTTGTATTAATTCGATGTAATCAGTTTTTGTTAACTGGAATTCATCTAAGAAATCTTCATGACTAGTTGATTTGTCATAGTGTTTTTGCTCTAAGGTGCTTTGCAAGGACAAAGCTTTTTCATTTATCAAGGCATCTACCGAAGTAATTGGTTCAAGAATCCTTGTTCTTTTCATTGGTAGCATTGGAAATTTGTATCTACACTGGGATGCTTTTCATTTTTTACAGCTTTTTGTATGATGATGTTCATGTATCTTTGCGAGTTCTGGGTCAAGGTGATTTGTGCTACAAGTTATATAGTTATCCAAGAATTTTTCAATTTCTAAGTTAGTATTAATTCCATATACTGGAGCATTTTCTATCCATATAAGAGCATGTTCATGTGCACTACCTCTATTTTGGAACTCAGTTACAAAGTAGTAATCTAATATTTTGCCAAAGAATGTGCTATCTTGACAGATCAATTGCTTCAATGCGATGACAATGAACACATGAGGAGGAAGCTGAAAAAACCCTAGTGACCGACCCCTGAGTTGCAGGTTTCGATGGCGGCGTCGGCGCCCCTAGGCGGTGCTGGCTCTCTCTTTCGGGGGAAATATGATTCTACTAGTGAGGATGGGTCCCTTGTATGGTGAAAGCGGGACACTGTTTGTCTCACAGGTTTTTGTTTTGTTCCCGGCGCAGTATTGGGTTCTGCGATTTAGTTTGTTTATGGTTTGATCAGGGCATCTGTTTAACCAGATTCGCGGCTGTTTCTCGTGTTTCGTTGGAATATATACTCGGTTGCTATCAGTTGGGGTGAGCGACAGACTTGAACCGGGGTTTGTTCTCATCTATTGCTGGGTTTGCGAAGGAAAAATCATTATATTTGTCTTGACATCATCTTCACTGGTTGGCCGACCTGCTATTTTGGGTGGGGCCTTTCAGGTCTGTGGACCCTGATCAGTATTTTCTTTGGCCGTTCATCGGGCCCCTGCTTCATTTTGGCGTTTTCACCAGATCTGACACTGCTGTCTTCGATCGGTCGGTTGAACTGGATATCCTTCACCTTTTTTCTTGAGGGTTTTGACCTCCTTCCGCAGGTGCTTCCCGGTATTTCCAGGCGGATCGATCCCTACAATGAATCACTATGATAACGAGGTGGACTATTCGGAGGATCCTCTGGAGGGGTCGATATTTGGGGACTTGATGCATATGATGAGGTGGCCAATATGTTTGACCTGGACCCGTCTCCTGAGGTGGAGGCTCCTGCTCCGTCCGAGTTGGCTAGCGTGGAGGGCTGCAACACGCCCTTGGGAGACCTGGCGTTATTCACATTTGACTCGCCCTCGGGTGCAGACATTGGGCCCTTGGTTTTCTGCCAAATAGGACATGATGCACTGACGAGTGCTGCTATCGGTTGCTCTGATCATTTCTCGGAGGCGGTTTATAAAGATATCGGGGATGTTACCTGTTCACTGGCTCACCTGAGCATTGGGGGACCTCTCCCTAAATGGCCTACCACTCTTGGACCTTCTGACCTTGGTGGCGTGGCACCTATTGACTTGGCTTCCTCTGGACCATCGGTGGCCTCGGGGGTGTTTGCTAACATTCCGGAGGACATCACCATACCAGAGAAGATTTGTACATCCTCTGAATCAGATACCTCTATTGAGCCGGGGCTGGGCTTCTCCAAAGCAAAGAAACAGCACAAAGTCACAAAGAATAGACTCAGCTTCACCACAAACTTTGGTAGTGAGAGCGGTATGGTGGACTGGGGCCTTATTGCGACCAAGACTCTTGTGGGGAAGGTCCACGGTCGAAAATACTCATTGACTCGGCTTCAGCGGTGGACTCGTGAGATCTGGAGTGGGACTTTCGATGTTCTCCAGGTAGTCCAGGTACTCACCAAAGGTTGGTTTTCACTCTCATTTGATCGCCCTGATCAATTGGACTGGGCACTCAAGAATTACTAGCATCTTGAGATGCACCCCGTCTTCCTTAAGAGATGGGTTCCTCTTTTCGACCCCAAAAAGGAGAATGCGGGAGCAGGCCCTATCTGGATGAGGCTGCTGGGTCTGCCACTGAAATTTTGGAGCGACTCTGCGCTCAGGAACATCGAAGGACACTTTGGCCTCTATCTGGACCACGACCGATCTTACCTGACTTCGGGCAGTCGAGCTGTGGCTCGGATCTTGATTTTCTTAGACACACGGGATGGACTCTATGAAAATTTTAACATGCTATTTGATGGGATGATATGGCAGCAACCACTAGACTACGAGGGTGTGCCATTTTGATGCAGGAAGTGTCATGAAGTAGGACACTTGTACAAAGAATGTCCAAAGAAGGGTTTTGGCAGGCAGGTTACAAAGAAATCTTGTTCGATTGGTACACAGACTGTGCCGGTGAACAGTACTGTGCTGGGCTTTACTGATGCACCGTTGGCGACCCCGGCTTCCCCGAGAGATGCTGGGCTAGTGCAGACTGTACTCCCATCGTGGACTACCTCGCATCCCAGATCTCGCCCTCAGGTTACGATGGAGACTACTCAGCGGACCTCATCTATCCCGGGTACTTCTCCTTCCAATGCCTCCTTGTTTCCTGATTGTAATCTTGTCTTACCATCTAGCACTATTCTTGAATCCACTTATGGTAATGTAGTTATCAATCAGTCCTCTTCTACTTCAATTACTTGCATACCATCGACTCTGTCTGGCCATACACTGAAACTCCCCTCGGTATGCTGCACCATTGTTATGGCTCATCCGTCATCCACTCCCATCATTCACCACTCCACTGCAGAACCCTCACACTGCCTCTCATCCTCCTCATCGGAGACACCCTCATCGCGTCATAACTATTATCTTAGATCACTTTCACTTTCACAATTGGGTGAGACTTTCGGTATTGGGCTGAGTCTGGACTGTTTACCCAACAAAACTCGTGGCCGACCTTCTGCATTGGCGAAGGTGATCAAAAGAGCCAATCTCGAAGTGGAAGCTGGCACTCAATCTTCTCTGATGCGGGTCCTTAGAGCTAGAAGACCCTTGTTGATGGTTACATCATGATTTGCCTCTCTTTCAATTGCAGGAGTTTGGCCAACCCTGATAAGAGATTGGCCCTCAGGGAATTGATAGCACAAAATCCCATTGACATCCTTTTTCTTCAGGAAACGCTGGGTGCAGGCCCTGCTATGTAGGCTTCCTTGACTTCTCTCCTACCTGCTTGGACCTTCATCACCCTGGACGCATTTGGGAGATTTGGGGGCTGTGCATTGGGTATAAATGACAGGACCTCTCCGATGACAAACTGTTGGGGCCAGCCTGGAGTACTGGCTATGAATGTCATTTTTGGTAATTCGGAGGTGGAATTTACTTTGATCAACATTTATGGGCCCTGCACAAACAGGGAGAAATTCCGGACTTCCTTAATGTCTTGTTCTTTACTAAATGCACCTCATCTTATTTTGGGTGGTGATCTAAATTTCTCTTTAGGTATCTCTGAATCTTGGGGCCCCCAAGCCACCCCGGATCCTTTGGCTGAGTTTTTCAACTCATTGCTGGGTGCCTCAAATCTTATTGACATTCAAACTACCAAGATCCAACCCACCTGGAGGAACAGAAGGATTGGCAATGCCTCTTTGGCTCGCAGATTAGACAGATTTCTCATTAAGCAGTCTCTCCTACCTATTATGACTCGTGCTCGTCAGTGGGTGGGGATGGGTGGTAAATCTGACCACTCTCCTATTTATCTAGAATTCGAGTGTGGCCCAAACAGGGCTCGATCCCCATTCAAATTCAATTCTCGTTGGTTGAGAGATCCTGAATACAACCTGATGGTAACTCGGTCCTGGCAGCACTATGGCCCTTTGTATGATCGTGATCTGGGTCGGATCATAAATGACAATCTCAACCGCATTAAAAAACTTACCATTCAGTGGGTTCAAAACAAAAAGAGATCGGAGAGGGAGGCTTTGCTTAATATTGAAAATAAGATTGCCCGTCTCAACAATGCTGATTTGCTGGGGTATCGAACTGATGATACCAGGGAACAATTATTTGCTCTTGAATCTGAAAAAGCTAAATTTCTGAGACAAAAGGAGGAAGACTGGAGGCTTAAAAGCCGGGCTATATGGTTACAAGCGGGTGATGAAAATACCAGATTCTTTCAGTAGCATGCAAATGGCCGGAGGGCGGCAAATGCCATGTGGGAACTGTCAGATAACAATGGATTTACTGCGAGAACGCAGTCTCAATTATTTGACCTGGGCACCAGAAATTTCACAAACCTTTATAGGGCGTCAAATTGCATTGATCTTCTAGACATCATGCACATTACTCAGGATTTCAAACAATTCGTGGAACAGGATTAGATGGATGACCTCAATGCACTGGTTACACTGGGCGAACTTGAAGGAGTATTGAAATGGTTCAAGCGGGACAAAAGCCCTGGGCCTGATGGCTGGCGCATTGAGTTTTTCATCCATTTTTATGAACTCATATCTTCTGATCTACTGACTATGATTGAAGACAGTAGAGTGCGTGGCAGGATATATGATGGGTTCAATACCACTTTCATTGCTCTTATACCAAAATCGGACAAACCAACTAGTGTCAGTGAATACAAGCCAATATCTCTGTGTAACTGCATATATAAGATCATATCCAAAATTATTGCAAACCGCATCAAGCCTTTCCTATCTACACATATTGAAAAAGAACAATTTGCATTTCTGAGTCATAGGAAAATTCATGAAGCTATTGGCACTACCCAGGAAGCCCTTCACTCCATTAAGACCCTGCGCCATAAATCCACCATTCTCAAAATTGATCTTACAAAGGAATTTGATCGGGTCAACTGGAGTTACCTTGATCTCATATTAATCCACTCTGGCTTCCCTCATCTGTTTATAAACTGGATTATGGGCTATATTAGTCATGCCACCTTCAGCATTCTGATCAATGGCACTGCATCTGATTTCTTTCATGCGGGGAGGGGACTTCGACAGGGATGTCCTCTCTCTCGATTATTATTTGTCTTGGTTATGGAGGGACTCTCAGTTCTCATTAAAAATGCAAAAGACAGGGGAGAACTACAAGGACTCTGGATCAATGATATTTTTCATCTCACCCATCTTTTATTTTTGGACGATGTACTCATTTTCCTTAATGGTACTAGACAAGACTCTGGTCACTTTGATCTGCTACTGAATTGCTTTTGCAGGGCCACAGGTATGGCACCAAATGGCACCAAATCCACTATTATCATGACTGGTTGCTCGAGAATGGAACAAGGCACCTCACTGAACCTATTTGACTATGTTTGCATTGATATCAATGATGGGCTCAAATATCTGGGGTATCATATTAAACCAAACGACTACAAGATTAAAGACTGGAACTGGATCATTGCCAAAATTGAATGCAAAATTAATGTCTGGTATAACAGATGGTTATCTAGGGCTGGCCGACTGATCCTCATCAAATATGTGCTGGAAGCTATCCCGGTCTATTGGATGAATCTGGCTTGGATTCCTATTGGCACTACCAACAGAATCAAAAGGATTTGCAGACAATTTCTCTGGCGCAACCAGGGGAAGGCCTCCACATTTTCTTGGATTTCCTGGGACCGCATCAACATCCCTAAACAATGGGGCGGCTGGGGGTTAAAAGATTTGCATCTTTTTTCGCGGGCTCTGGCTGCAAAAATGTGCTGGCACCTAATCACGGGTCAGAGCCTCTGGAAAGATGTTATTGTGGCTAAATATATCTCGCCTCGGAGCCCCCTCGATTGGATCCGAGGCAGCACTGGACAGACACCTGGTGCATCTATTATTTGGAAGGCAATCAACAAGGCGACACACATCATACAGCTTGGATTATCATGGCAGATTGGCACGGGTGCTATGGTCCGAATTGGTACTGATTCTTGGTCTGGTAGTGGAGATTATCACAAATTACCTGCTTTTATCACCGAACACCTCGCCCACAGGAACATTTTCTGTCTTGCACAGATTGGGGACTTGGCACACTCCTCATGGTGGGGCCAAGCCTGGTTAAGTGCTGCTGACCTCGAGATCCCTCAGGCTGGTTCTCGAATTTGGCAGAAATATATTTGGGCCCTTAAAGCTACAAACATTCGAATCACTGAGCAGGCTGACAGATTAATATGGGTTGTTTCTCCTCATGGTCACTATGCTCCTAAACTTGGATACCTCGCCCTAATATGGTCCAAGGAACCCCCTATCAAAGCATGGTGGTGGTGTATTATTTGGCAATTAAAGGCCCCGCATAAACACAGAACCCTTTTCTGGTGCATTCTTAATCAATGCATACCCACCATGGAATTTCTCCACAAACGGGCATACCATGGGGCATCTCAATGTTGTTTCTGTCGTGCAAGCTGTGAGGACACGACCCATTTATTCCTTCTGTGCACTTGCATCAAAGAAATCTGGTCTCGGGTCAGCACTGGCCTGGGCTGTAATCACATATGGCAGGGGGGCACTCTTATTGAAGCCTGGACGAATTGGTGGCAGCACTTTGTCAACAGCCCGAGAATGAGAAATCTCCCACTGATTGTGGCATGGGAGATTTGGATCAGACGAAACAATCAGATCTTTAGAGATATACCTATTAACTGTGTCTGCATTTGTGCTGCCTTTATTGGCACTTTCAATCTCTTGCTCGTAGACATCAATCTTAGCAGGCCTCCACTAGGAACACCTGAAATAATTGATCACAGTCATGCATGGGCCTATTTCGATGGTGCGTCCAATGCATCTAGCTGTGGTGGGGGCGCTATACTCTTTTTAAATCATCATCACTACTACCATATCAGAATGGGATTGGGACCTGGCTCAAACAACTATGCAGAACTGCAATGCCTTAGACTTAGACTTCTTCTGACTTTTGCTCAGGACATTCACTGCAACTCCATCCAGATTTTTGGTGACTCACAGCTTGCTATAAATTGGTTTAATAATATTGCACTATGTCACTCGCACAACTGTCAACACTGCTGCGTGAGGTTCATCACCTCAAAGTCCTATTTGACTCTATCTCAGTGGCACATATTTACAGGTCTCGGAACAAAGTGGCTGACAAATTATCCAAAGAAGCATCGGAGCTAGACTGGGGCACCTGGCATTTCACTGAACACTCTGGTGGACAGGTATACAGATATTTTCATCGGCCTTTTATAGAGGAGGCACCTACATAGTTGGCTGGCTTGCTGTACAGTTTTATGGGGAGAATTTTGTGACTGTCTCCCTGGATATTTATTTATCGGCATGTATTTTACTTTTATATGGTTTTTGCTTTTTGATAGTGAGTTAAGCACCGAGCTTACTATGTGAACTTTGGAATTTTCCTGAATATGTCACATTTTTTGGGACAGTTTTACTGCTTGCTTGAAGGCAAGTGACAGATTGTAATAGTCTTTGGACTTATTAGTAGCACACTTCCAGCATTATGTAACATGTAACCTATCTTTAATGAAAAGTTACGAATTTTTTCTCTTTGAAAAAAAATTGCTTCAATGCATTTGTCTTATGTCTATAGTAACCTGTACATGTTACTGGGTCCTTCCTGACAAGTCAATGTTGCATTCCTCAATTGTTTCAATGTATTTCTCTTTATTTCTATTACTATGTAATCTAGTAAGAGTTTGTACTAGTGGTGTCCAAAGATGCTCTGCACTTGTAAATGTAACAAAGAAAGTTGGAGGACCTAATTGTTGTATCATTGCAAATATATGTTTCTGCATTTGTTGATGGTAATCAGGAGAAATTCTTATGTGTTTGAAATCTATGTATCCAATATGAATTTTTAGTAACTTTTCTAATTTGGGCTTGTACTTAACATCTTTTGCTAACAACTTTCTTCCTTGTAATTTTCCTTTTCTTATTCGTACTGAGATGCATGACATGACCTTTTCAATGAGTATTCACATTGTCTTGAAGAACAAATTTGTGATGTGATAGGAAAAGTGACTACTGCAATGCATTAGTTCCCATTTTACTATTTCTTGGTAACGAAATCTTTGTAGTATATCATCATCACGTGGATTTACAAAGAATAGTGTTGGGAAAGTCATTTCTTTTGCATGTTTGTCTTTGAATATCCTAAGTGGTCGTTGTCCCTCAGCTGGTGCTATTTCAATAAGCTTGTCTTGTAAATCATGAATTCGTTGTGAAGCTATGAATCCATGTACCAAGGTTTCAGTTGGCTTTTCACTTTCTGAAATGCTATCAGTTTCACTTTTGCTATCAATGTTGTCATCATCAGATTTATTACCTTTATTGTCCAATTCAAGTATATGATTCCAATTGTTATTAATGGAAATGTTTTCAATTTTATACAAATTTCGAGAACATAGTTCTTTAAGTGCTCTCATGACAATATGCACACGCACTTTTCCTGTTTGATAAGCATTATTGTATTCTAGTCGCCATTTTAATGCAATAGCAATTGTGATTGTATTGTTTATGGATTGTGGCAATGCTTTTTGGACAATGTTTATTTGGACAGGTACATTGATTATTGAACCAGTTAAGCCCATTTGTGATCGCTTATTCCCACATTGTCTTATTTGTGCAAAGGGAATTCTCAATGCAACGAGTCTTTCCTCAAGCTCTGAAAGTTTTGTTATAGTTTGCAATGGCTTGTTACGTCTTATTTTTTCAGGTGTTGCAAAGCGAGGCAACTTTGCATTCGCAAGTGTTGTTTTATAAGATCGAAAAATGATATTTAAATGCAATGTCTTCTGTTTTCTAGATATGTTTATGTACATTTTTTCTAATTCAAGTCCAATGCTTGAGATGTTCTTTTGAAATTGCAATGTCTTGCATATTGGACATTTGGTTTTTGGTGTGTCTTCGATTTGTTGTTTTTAAATTTCTTTCGGAGTAATTTTTCGTGATGAGCAATTTTTATTCGCTATTTTATTTCTATTTTGTCCAATTTTATTTGGGTCATTTGTACATATCATTTGTTTCAATTTGTGCAAGTTTATTCTATTGTTGGTGTTTTCGTGCATCTGTACTATTCTATGTTGAAAATTGCACCGATTTGTATTTTGATTTGATAGTAATGGTTCATAATGAATGTGTGATGTACTTGTTTCAAATGATAATATGTTGTACGTTTGGTTGAAATTTGTTTTTGATTGGTAGTAATTTACAATGGTTTTACTAGTAAATGACCATATTTGTATGTTTACATTAAATATGATCGATGTCCATTGGAAGAAAAATGATGTTCCCTCAACTCCTCCTTTTTCATATGGCATTTCCATATTAATTAGGTATTGTTGCCAATCTACAACCATTGTTTGACTTTGTATAGTTTCATTTGTTAAGTGTTTTTCTATACAATTCAATGTATCATTGCTCCTAGCCATTAGTGCATTGCAAAAAGATTGGACAATGTAGAGTATAATATATTTTTCATCAAATTCAGGTGCTATTAAATAACAAATTGCAGTAAACATGCTATAATTAGCACATTTCAACATAGTTGTTTTTGCTATATGCAATCCATGTTTGCATTTCATGAACAACGGATTCATAATGGTTTTCAAGATGTTTGCAAAGAGGTGACAAGGAATAATTTGGTACAAAGTTACATCTACATAATATTTTGTATAATAGGGGTTCAAAATGTCCACTAATTGGATCTGTATCATGAAACAAAATGTTTAGTGGAATTGTATCTAGATCGTGGTTGAAGAACAAATACCTTGTTTTCATTGTTAGCGACCAGACTTCAATTGGTATGTTCAACCACTTTGATAGCCACCGTATGCAAAATGTGTCTCCCCATAGGCCTCTTTCAGATTGGAAATTGCTATTAGATGTAGAAAAACGCATTCTACAAAGGTATGTGTCAACATCGTGAATTCCATGAAGTTGATATAACATTACAGGATCTAGTTCATATTGGTATGATTCTTTCGCCTCTGTCTCATTTCGCTGTAGACAATTGAGAAAATGTTCTATTATTCCATTGTGTAGTTCAATAGACGAGTAGCGAAAGTGAAAAAGCACTTCAAATGCATTGAACAAACAATCTCCAGGAGTATATGCAAATTGTTGTAGTCTAAAGAGACTATGGTTCATTAAAACGATATCAATATTAGTATCTATGCGATGTTTTTTTGCTGGATGGTAGTTTTCAATGTCTATGATTTCAACCATTTTTTTCTATGTATTTATTTTTCAGATTCGTATAGTGATTTGTTTACTAAGTACTATGTATCTTAGATTTTTTTTCCTCAAAGATCAGAAGAGCTTCTATAATATTTTTTTGCTTTATTGAATATATCTCTATGATAATGTTTACTAGCACAAAATACTAATTTTACTATTATATTGTATCTTTGATCTCAAAACAGTAAAATAAGAGAAGCAAAGTTGCAAGTAACTAGTTCCTATTTTGCATCTCTCTGTATTTCAGAAGTATCACAGGAAAACAAAGAAGATGCAACATTGATTATTGTCTCTGAAAACATGAATATCACATACAAGCTATGTATTCTAGAAATAATTGACTTTTCTACACAATAGAAACCATGAAATACAGATTCTATGTGTCTTGACTAGTATAGCTAATTTTTCTAGTTGTAAGCAACATAGTTGTAATTACGAATATGTATCTACAGTTAGATACTTGAAGGCAACAATATGCTTCATACAAATAGCCAAACGTGAGAATCGACTTAGTTATTACAAAGCATTCATTCCTTATGCAAGTCCCAACTTTATTGCACCAAAGCATGTACTTCCAAGTCAATGTAGCAAATATTGAACAAGATAGGTCAACATAATATGGACTAATTCTATCATTATATTTTGAAAATTTGGTTCTTACACTACTTTTTGTGATAAGACAAAATATGCATTTCAATGACGAATTAATGTATTCTATGATGATTGCTAACAACCAAACATTGTTCTATGGACATTAACAATAATGGTATATACAACAACGACATTTGGATCATCTGAAGTCGTATCTATACGACCTAGTATGACATCTAGATTTAAAGTATTGACTATTTGTTTTTTTCTTTGCTTTCCTTCATGTTGATCTTTGACAACTGCTTATTATTTTTTTGCATATTAACAAATGTACTGCATACAACAACAACATTTGCACCATTTGAAGCTGCAGGTAAACCACTTCTTACAAGGTCTACATGCAAAGTATCCAACACTTGTTTTCTTCGTTGCTTTGTTTCTACAGTCTATTTTGATATTAGCAGTGTCTTCTTTTGCTATTAGTTGTTGTAGCGTCTTTGAAAGTTTCATGTCACTACATTCCATCGTTCCAAATTGATATATTCCATTCAATGCATCAAGTGGCACCTAACTTTGCTAAAACATCAAGAAAAAAACAACAAATTAATTATCCAAAGGTATCAATTGACTAAAGAATAAGAGCAATACCAGAAGTTGAGACATAGTAACTTGTGCAGGATAATGTGAATGATAGATGACATAGAACAATCTTGATTTATACTATATGAAATCTCTAAGATCCTATAATAATAACTTAGGGCATGGGACTAAGACTACCACCACCATAGGTCCATAGCAATAAGACTAATATGACTATTTGGGTGGCTACTCTAATTTGCTATAAATCTCTAGACTATAGTGCAACAAGCACTATTCTCACTAAGCTATAACTACATAACCTATAAACTACCCTTGCCTTTGCATCTGTTCTATTTGCTACTTCTGTTTTCACTGCTCCTAGTATTGCTTTTAGTCAATCAATTAAACTAATGACTCTTGTTAGGTGTCTTGTATTCTGGAAACAATTGTTTAAAGATTAATTCTGACTAACTTTCAACTGAGGTGCTTGTATTTTCTTGCCTCCATAATATGCACAACATGCAATAATTTTTTGGACGATGCCAATGGCCACAAAATAGCTTGAACTTTAATTTATTTCATAGAGTTTGTTTTTAGGACTGCCTTAACTACGCTTGGCTTTGCATCTGTTCTATTAGCTACTTTTGTTTTCACTGTTCCATTTTTTATCTCCAGTTTTTTATGTTTCAATTGCTTTCTAAAATGATGAACAATCAGTTGTGTCTTGCAGCAGTCGCTATTTTGTAAAACCCTCTATAAGAGGAAGACATTGTAATAGCAGTTTTTATTGTTAAGGAATAGAAGTATTTATTTTCTCTCTCCTTTTCTCATCATATTTAATATTTGTTTCGACTTTGCATGCCTTTGGATGTTATTTAACGTTTAGCAAGTCTGTATTGGAGATCTTCGAATTTTGCACCATAAAGTCAAGGTCAAAGTGCTTCTAGATAGAAATGATAATAATTGTGCTAATATGTTGTTCTATGAACAAGAACATAGTTTTTGAGATTCTAACACCGAAGCTACAAATGAAGTGAAATTTGATTCAGAAAATGATGATGATAATAATCTACATTTTTTAATGAACAGACGCTTTAGTAAACACAGTTATTAATATTGCAAATGGATAAGCTTCTTCGAAGGAGGACAACTCCGCCAATATCGAAGATGATAAGATGTTGAAGTTGCATAGTCTCAAATCAAATCCTTTTTCATGGGCCGAAGCTACAAATGAAGTGGAATTTGATTCAGAAAATGATGATGATAATAATCTACATTTTTTAATGAACGACGACTTTAGTAAACAAAGTCGTTCCAAGGGAAATGACTTTGAATCCTCCGAGGCTGATACAAATGGTATTCTCATGCTAGAGACGTAACAAAATTTTGTTTTCTATGTTTTCTCTGTATGACATAATCTTGATAAGTACTTTTAGGAACTTTGTAAATTTGTTAAAAAGAAACGAGATTTGTAAGAAGTATCAACTTTATCAAATTCGAATGGAATTGCAATTATCAATGTTCCATCTGTTATCATTTAAAAACACAGTGCATAATATGTAAATTGTAGGTAGAATATCATCGACTTTGCACTCAGAATCAAAGCAAGAAAGCGAATTTAACATATGGAATTACGTGAAAGAGTAAGAGAAACCATGCTTAGCAAACCTTGCAACCGGAGGCGCACAGTTCCAGCCTGAATTGCCAAAGCTTGCTTGCACAGCGTCCAGCCGCACGATAAATATAGTTCCAAATGTGTTGAGCAGAATAAAAAGATTTCAAGGATCAAGAACACAAAATCTAAAGAGCAGAAATAAGATTTACAAAGCTTCAAGCAAAGTAACAACTGCAAAGTAGAAACTGGTACAACTTTCATAATTTTATGCTATTTAATTTTGAATTAATGCTTGTTGATATCAAGAGATCTACATGGGATGTCTGTGACATCGACTAGATCCTCCGACTCAGATCTGCACTTGCATAATGGATATGATAAATTACATATTCGTTTCAGAAAGCCTTATTGTTAATAATGATTCTATGTATAGTTAATAACATTGAAATTTGAGTTTTATTTTTTCATGATGGTTTTCGCAGCAGTATAGGTGGACAACTGTCAGCATTTGTACAATCAAGAAATGACCGATGATAAATGTAGATTCGACATGGACTTAGTTTAATGTAATCCTCGAGGCGAGAAGAGATAAATCTGTCATTTGTGTTCTTTAATAAATTATTTAATGATGTGGATACAATGGTTCTTAAAAGTATTTTCAACCCACTAGAAAATATATTAATAACTAATTTATAATTTAATGAAAACTAGACAACTCCACATACCAAAATTCAATAATTTGGAGCAGCAAGTCAAAACTATGTGGATGACATTACAAATTGAAATATTTAAATAAATTGAAATATTTATTCTACCCTATTTAATTCTCTGTAATAATATTCAATGCCTACATAGTAACGTAACTGGAGGAATATATTGCTAATGAATAAGTTGTATCGAGTCTGATGCTTATTGGCATGCATGGGATCAGTGAACCAAATCTTTTCATGTAGGACCATGTAGCTTTGATGTAGATTTAATTTAATGTAATCTTCGAATCAGAAAAAAATAAATCTGTAATTTATGTTTTTTAATAAATTATTTAATGACCTGGATCCAATGGTTCTTAAAAGCATTTTTAATCAAATTTCATAGGAAAGGCAAAAATATATTAATCACTATTTATAATTTAATGAAGGCTAAACAACATCCCCAGACTAATTTCTTTTTTAAGCTTAATTTTTCTTTTAACAACGGTCTGAAACAAGTTAAATATTAATTACATTTAACCAATACCAATTACATAATAACAATACGAAATAAATTAGTAATTAAATTAAACTACGTAGCAAGCACTAAAAATAAATTTGAATATTTATTTTAAAAAATATATATATAGTATAGAAGATGTATAAATATAATGCAAATTAAATTTATAAGAACTTCATCATATCTAAATATTATACAAAAAAACAATTGATAATAATAATTTAAGTGGAAACTTATTTTAAAAAATAATTTATTATATTTATTTATCATAATTCACTAAATTTACATTAATAAAAATTATATAAATTAAGAGTATTTTGCAATTGCAATTCAATAGTTAGTAGTATAAAATAATAAATAAACATAATAATATAAAATAATAAATAAACAAACTATTAGCACAAATAATTTAAAGAGAAGTGGCAAATTGAACAAAATAAATATCTAATATATATATTTATTAAGTATTAAATTATAATTAACGTAAATAAAAACTTATTTTTTTAAACTATAATATACTTATAATTAGTTAATCTATGGTTGAGCATTTTAAACGTGATAGATTCCAATTTTAAAGTGTTATCTATATGTTCTATTTGCAACTTCTAATCATACAAGTAATAAAAGCTCCATGCATCATAATTTTATTTATGATGTTCTTATTAGCATGTGGCTGATGTGTACTTAGTAATGCTATATATGACTGCGGGTCAGTCTAGAGAAGTTCAACACTGATGTCAAGTACCTCGGGGGTCAGCTTCTTTCATTAGTGTACAATATATAGTACAAAAATAACTTAATTTACTCGTCTCGACTTACGATAAAAGTCTTTATATAATTACCCATGGGCTTATAACCTTATCTTTATTACCTATGGTTTCAACTATACTATATTCAGAATAAAGCATATTTGAAAAGTAAAGTTAATGTGGCAAGACTCGAACGTTGTTAATGTCATATTAATTGGAAAGGTTTATAACCTTCAATGGACAAGCTTCCGTACAACACTAATAGAGTGAACTGCCTAGACTCAGACCCATTTCTATGCACATGAAACGAAAAGCGAATTAGTTAAAATAGCAAGTTGAGCACAATTAATAAGGCCATAAAAATTGGCACGAAACACTTAATGAGATAAGATCCCGAGAAATATCAAAACCATTAAATTGATATAATTAGCCACAGTACAATTAATACTCATGGCTGAAATATCTAAGAGGTGTGGAGTTCGAAAACTGTCAAACTGCGAAGTTAATCTACATATATACGAAAATGGTATAGGTTAGTTCAAATATAACTAATTTAAGTAATAATTATCAACACATTAATGTTTATCATGTAATTGGTGAAAGTTTAACTCTGAATTAGAAAAATAAGAATTATTCACTATAACTATTTAACATAATCCCAATTACTAAAATTATTTTTAAAAAATACGATTTTAAGTATTATTATTTGTATTAGATTTATTTAACATTTCAACAAATTTCAATCCTAATATTTTTTACAATTATTATTTTTTAAATAATTTTTTAAAGTTTTTATAATTAAAATAAATAATAATACAAAAATGATAAAGTTTATTTAGAACATAACTTAATTTAAATTTTAAATTTCTATAATTGCATTCTCTGTTATTGCTTGTATACACTGTTGTTGTGTAATATTATATCATAGAATTTCAAATATTTATAGCAAAATGATGATGTTACAAAAGCGTAGTGGTATATCGCATGCTCACAAGGTAGTGAATGATATTTTTATAATGTTTGCGATAAACCTCTGGAGAAGCCACGTAGCAATCGGAGATCGGCGAATCCTTGTAATAAATGTTGATCGCATTGCAATTTGTTTCAGTGAAAACGTTTTTTCCAAATTCCAATTGCATCAGAGATTTAAAATGAAGTGGACTGTTACAATCTATCTCTGAAAATGTGATTGCGATTGAGCACAATCGCATCGGAATTTTGCAATGAGAGGAATGCAATGTTATGCGATTGCGATTGAACACGATCGCATCGGAACTTCTCAAAGAAATAACAAGTCTTTAAAATAACCTTTCCGAATTTACGATTGTGATTTACTATTCATTTTAACATATTTCTAAATATAAACTGCGTACATCGAATGAATACAAAAAATCAATTGCAATTGAGCGCAATTGCATCGGAATTTTCCAATGAGACGAATGCAATGTTTAATCTTTTTTCCGAGACGCGATTGCGATAAATCACATCGCATTGTTATAAATAGAAAAAGTGCAATACTTAATATTATTCCGAATTGCGATTGTGATTGAGCGCCATCACATCGGAACTTCTCAAAGCAATAACAACTCTTTAAAACAACTTTTCCAAATTTTCGATTGCAATTTACTATTCATTTTAACATATTTATAAGTATAAATTTTTTCTAATATGTTGGAAATATGTTAAGAGGTCTTTTAACTCATTAAATGGGTAAGTTTTTAAAACTTGTAAACTTTGTGAATAAAATGTGATATGCATATTTTTATTCATGTAAAAGATATAAAAAGGGGACTTATTTCTAAATGGAATTTATTCTAAAATTTTAAAAATGGGGAGGGTTGTTGTACAGTACAACAATTGGGGAAGAAACAGTTATCTCTGAAAAAATGAAATGAATACTACATTTCAAGTAAGTAAAAATTTCTAAAGATAATCAAAACTTTTCTTAAGATAATTCAAATAAAATCTAACTATGTAAAAGAATAAAAATCACTTACAATTTCCTTCTAACTCTTCAAGGACGAAAACATTTTTTTGTCTTATCTCAAGCTTTGATTATTTAATAATAATAAAGTAAGTGAATTTTCTCAAGTTTAGCTTATGTAATATATCTTATTTTCATAGCTATTGCTTCTGCTGCAAGCAAACGTTCATAGTCCCGACAGGGTTACCTTTTAACCATTAACTATTCATACACCAAACCTGGTAATGATGAATTGATCGATGAAATCAATAATTACATCAGAGTTGGCTACCTTTAGAGGAATTGCTTCTACCCATTTTGTGAAGTAATATGTTGCTGTGAGAATTTACTTATGCTACTTGGAAGAATTAGGAGTTATCTCACCAAGAATATAAAGCCCCCATTGCTCAAATGGTTCTTCAATGTTTACTGGTTGTAGAGCAAAAAATGGCTTCCTCTGCCTTCCTCTGCCTTCCACTAGCAATTTGGAAAATCTTGCACTTTCTCACATAATCATAATAATATTTAAAAAATCTAGACCAATAATATCAAGCATGCATGATTTTGTGACCTGTGGTATTGCCTCCAAAATGACCTCCTGCTGGTCCATCGTGTAGTTCATGCAAAACCTTCTTTGCCTCGGTATTTTCAAGACATCTTAGTAAGAATGAATCATAATTTTTTCTGAATGACACATTATCAATGATTTCATATTTAGTAGCTTTTAATCTTAAAGCATGTTTATTCTTATAGCTGACATAAGAAGTACCATACCCATTTTTCAAGTAAAATATCAGATCAGTATACTGAGATTCAGAATCTGTAACACTTATCTGAGTCACTGAGCTAGCATTCATTAGATCTTGATTTTCTAATATACTATGAGCTCCTGCTAATAATCTGCAAAAACCTTGTCCTCTAACAATCTTTGCTGGTTTAATGACAATACCATATTCTTGCAAGGCTATGACCCAATTAGCCTTTTTTTCTCCTACTTTTCTTTCAATCAGTAATTGTATTTGTATGAAGCATATTGTTGCCTTCAAAATGCTATTATGCTATACTGCATATCTAACTATACATACATATTCGTAATTATAACTGTGTTACTTACAACTAGCAAGATTAGCTTTACCAATCAAGACGCATACAATCTATATTTTATGCTTTCTATTGTATACAAAAGGGAATTATTTCTAGAACACATAGCTTGTATGTGAGATTCATGTTTTCAGAAACAATAATGAACATTTCATTTTCTTTGTTTTGCAGTGATACTTTTGAAATATAGAGAGATGCAAAATAGGAACTAGTTACTTGCAACTTTGCCGCTCTTATTTTACTGTTTTGAAATCAAAGATATAATATAATAGTAAAATTAGTATTTTGTACTAGTAAACATTGTCATAGAGATATATTCAATAAACCAAAAAATATTATAGAAGCTCTTCTCATCTTTGAGGAAAAAAAATCTAAGATACATAGTACTTAGTAAACAAATCACCATACGAATCTGAAGAATAAATACATGGAAAAAAATGGTTGAAATCATAGACATTAAAAACTACAATCTAGCAAGAAAACATTGCATAGATACTAATAGTGATATCACTATTCTTTGCATATCCACGTGACGATGATATACTAAAAAGATTTTGTTACCAAGAAATAGTAAAGTGGGAACTAATGCATTGCAGTGGTCACTTTTCCTATCACATCACAAACTTGTTCTTCAAGACAATGCAAATACTCATTCAAAAGGTCATGCCATGCATCTCAGTATGAATAAGAAAAAAAAAATTACAAGGAACAAAGTTGTTGGCAAAATATGTTAAGTACAAGCCCAACTTAGAAAAGTTACTAAAAAGTCACATTGGATACATAGATTTCAAACACATAAGAATTTGTCATGATTACCATCAACAAATGCAGAAACATATATTTGCAATGACACGACAATTAGGCCCTCCAACTTTCTTTGTTACATTTACAAGTGCAAAGCATCTTTGGACACCACTAGTACAAATTCTTATTAAATTACATAGAAATAGAAATAAAGAGAAACACATTGAAACAATTGAGAAATGCAACATTGATTATCTTGTCAGAAAGGACCCAGTAACATGTACACATTACTATAGTCATAAGACAAATGCATTGAAGCAATTGATCTGTCAACATAGCACATTTTTTGGCAAAATATTAGATTATTAATTTGTAACTGAGTTCCAAAATAGAGATAGTGCACATGAACATGCTCCTATATGCATAGAAAATGTTCTAGTATATGGAATTAATACTAACTTAGAAATTGAAAACTTCTTGGATAACTATATAACTAGTAACACAAATCACCTTGATCCAGAACTCACAAAGATACATGAACATCATCATACCAAAAGCTATATAAAAAAGAAAAGCATCACAATATAGATACAAATTTCCAATGCCACCAATGAAAAGAACAAGCATTCTGAACCAATTACTTCGGTACATGATTCAATAAATGAAAAAGTTTTGTCCTTGCAAAGCACCTTAGAGAAAAAACACTATGACAAATTAACTAGCCATGAATATTTTTTACATGAATTCCAGTTAATAGAGACTGCTTACATCGAATTAATAAAATGTACATTAACACAAAAAATGGTATTCTTGCAACGAAAACTATCAGAAATATGGAATAATAACTTTGCATACAATATGCCACACCTATGGAATGCAAATACAGATGCTCAATATGTTCTAAGTGCATATGCTGCAGTTTCATATTGCACTTCATATATGACCAAAGTTGACAGATCCATGACAAATGCATTCAAAAGGATATGAAAACAACATGAAAAAAGAAAAATTGATGCTATTCAAATGATACTATCTCTAGGCAATGCTTTGCTTAACCTTCAACAAATTTCAGCTCGACAAGCAGTCCACATAGCTGTATCACTACCATCGAATCATAGTTCAACAGAGTGAAACTTTATAAACCCAACACCAATAGGCAAACACACATTTATACTTAAACCAACTACTCTTTTGAAACAAATTCCTGACAACTCTGAAGATGTTATGTGCAGTTCTATAATTCATGTGCTCTTAGAATGGATTTCAGATTTAGATTTATCTGCCATTCATAGCGTTGGCCCTCCTTCTAGTCCCAAAAATCTTGAAGCCTCAGAAATTAGCAAATTTAAAAGAGAATATCACATGACAAAAGAAATTAACAGTGAATAGATAGAATCCAGCAATTACAACGCAAAATCAACTCTGAGCTATAGAAATCCAACTCTTAAAAAATAATTCCACACAGAATCACCAGATGTGACCCTTTATAAAATAATATAGAAGTAAATCTAGTACAAAAACGTAATCTCCAAGTCAAAAGATATTACAAATTAGGGACCCCTTTCTAAATGCATGAAAGGGGTTTAAATAGGTACTCAATAAAACAAAATAACTAAAAATATTCCTATAATATATCTAAAATAAAATATCTTAAACTAAAATGTGAACTTGTAGTAGACTAGCTCATCAATCATCGATTGAGATGGATGAACGAAGGTGGCAGAGATTGAGCATATCTTCGACTTCTGTTGGCGGAGTCATTTTTGAATGTAACTGTCTAGCGTATGTAGCATCAGAGAATTCAGGAATGATGCATTGAATAGCATTAGAAAGGAATTTCATGGCCATCTATTCACTGTGTGGCTTGATTAGATAAGACCACATACTATCCCATGAAATTCCTTGAAGTTTGTTAATTTTTTTATTTTTATCAATTATCTCTTGCTTCCACCTAGAATCAACTTCTTTTACTTTAGGTAACTCATGTGGAATACAATCTGAGATCAAATTCATAGCATACAGAATGTCATTAATCAAATGTGTTGTATTATTCATTAAACTTTTAGCCCTTGATGTAGCTCTTTCTAATTTCATTAACTGTTGTTCCCATTCCATAAATAGAATTTCCTTGTGTCTCTCCTCAATTCTAGCAAGGTTAGCTTTTTTTCCCTTCTCTATATCTTGCCATGAAAGAAACTCAGAAATTTTATCGTCAACATCTTCAATTTCTTGCCTAAGAGTGACTGATTTATCTATCAAACGTGATGTAATTTCGTACAAAGGCTCAATTTGTGTCAACTTTAAACAAAATTCATTTCACTGTTGAGATAGTAGTTTGTTCATTTCAAGAGCCTCAGCAATGAATTGCTCCAGCTTGGGATACTCCTTAAACTAGTCCATTTCTGACTGGAACATTTTTTCCTGTTCAACCTTTGAATTTCTCTCATTTTGTAAAAGATTTTGTAGCTTTTCTACTTCTTGAGCCAACTGCTGTTGTTTGCTCAAGGCTTGTTCATCAATAATTTTCTTTTCAAGCCTGAGTTTCTATTCTAGTTCTTTATCTCTGAGTTCTGCATCATGCACCCTCTGTTCCAACTGAATTATCTTTTATTGATTACCTGCAACCTGTTCTTCAAACATAGCAATTTTCATATCCTTTTGTTTTACTAGCTGTGAAACTTCAGAAGCTTTATCTATAGTGGCAGCACTATAGGCACCAGCATACTGAGACAATTTGGTGAGATCCTCATATGTATCCACCTCAGCATTTTTATAAACAACATTTAGCAATTCCCCCTGTGATGCCAAAAGAGCATCTTGATCTGTTCTCCTCCTTTTCCTTTGTTTTCTTACCACAACCCTATGTTTGGGACTGTAGAATATATCTAAAGGAGGGATTTCTTCTATCTTCGGCATAATTTCTCCAGTCGAGTTTTCAGAAATGATTTCCACATCCTGATATTTGGGATCGTCAACTTCAGGATTGTTTTGCAATCCTATCTGCTGTGCAAATTGTTGATATTGATTTAGCAAATGAGAAGAAACAACCAATTCAGTATCTACTTGTCCTCCCAGTTGAGAACCTGCATCATTCTTGGATGCCTGTTCAGTGTTTTTATTTTCTGTACTTCCCTTTTCAATATGTACCTGGGCATCAATGCCAGTGTTCCCTTTTTCTATTTGCACTAAAGGCTTCTGTGTATCTTTTTGAGAAGCTGTTTCTGTTTTGGCACTATCGACTTTACTGCTGTCATCCTTTTTCCCTAAAACAGGATCAGCTCCTTCTACTTCTTTACCAGAACTACTTCCTGCTTGTTGTGATGCTTTCTCCTGTATGGGAGCTCTCAACTGATCAAGAGGCAAATTAAGTAACCTTTGGCTTATATACAACAAAAAAAATTTCAAGTCCTCGGCGTGTAACTTGGACTTGGCTGAATCAAAGACTTGGGATATATCATCCATGGAAACAAATAAATCATCAAAAATGTCTGGTTCATGCTCAAATCGGGCAATCGAAACTGAGGTAGTAAAATCATGCGCCACTTTCCTTGGGTCGTATTGTCTTCCAGGAATTGTTGAAAACTTAAGATTAGAAATCTTACCAACTTATTTCTCAGCATGAGAAAAACTATTAAGAGTATAGTCACCACACTTAAAAGGGAAGGTAGGCCACATAAGCTTTTTATTGCTTTTCAAAATTCTAGACATTCCTTCAACTGTCAGTTGATAGGAAATCTCCTGAGCTAACAGCTTATCTGAAACATATAGGGGAAGGATATGTGGCTGAACAATACTCCCAAAAATTCTGATATAAGTGAATTTTTCTTCTCCGAACCAATCTCCGATAGAAGACAAATCAGTCTTGGCTTTATTGGACAGTCTAGGAGGGAAATGACCAAAAATGGTTTGGTAGATTGGTATTAGAAAACCATGGCAGACTCTGTAAACCTGAAGTTTGAAATTTTCTTTCCATAAGAAATTATGATACACATGAATAGGAATAGGTTCTTTTGGAGTCCATTTCCAACCTAACATGGGGAACTCAGAATTGAAACAAAGGGCATCCAAAATATAACCATAAAAATGGAAAGGGGAAGAATTCCCTGAATTCTTATCTTTTCTATACTCTAGAATTCGATTAGCTATCTTATCTGACAAAATGATAGCCCAATCCATAATTTTAGAATTAACATAAGAATGAATTAACGGGACCATTTGAATAGAAAACCTAGCAGAGTTGTCGTTTCCGAACAACCTACACATCATTGTTGCGGCATAAAAATATGGAGGTGCAAGAGACTCCACAGAGTACATACCTGATGCCTCTTGCTTATGTTTCTCAGGATTATTCTTCCATTATTTGATTGGATCTGCCTGGTTTCGATGTTCTTCAGCATATTCCTCAAGGAATTCTTTGTTTTAAATCTTTTGTGGATTGGGAAGATGGTACATTGCTTTAATATCTTCTGCCCTGAATGACCCGAACACTGATCCAGAAGCAGAAACGAAAGTCTTGTTTTGAATCGTCACATTGTCAATGACCCATCTAATAACATCATAGTAGGGAAAAGTATTTGCCCATGCAGCAACTCGGTATAAAAATGAATTTTCCAATGCACTAAGTTGAGATTCAGACTCAGATTCTGAATCTTCTTCATCAGGAACAGTTGCTTTGGGAAAAACAACCCTAGGTTTCTCCTTTTCAAGAAAATTGTATACATTCTCCCATGTCATCTTCCCCAGTCCTTGACAGGAGGTGTCTGTGACTAGCTTGAGCTTTGCCAGTTTTTCCTTGGACGACATGTTTAGCACAGGAGAATTTGCAACAAAAGAAGCTTTACACTTTTTGCTTCTCTTTGACATTCCAGAGTCGAGTAAACTCTCTCTGGTTTTGTGAATGAAAGGATTCGAACCTTTGTTCTGCAATTCAAATGAATGCTTTCAGCCGAAATAAAACACAATAATGAGGACAGCTTCAAAAAATTTAATTACCATTTAATCTCCCGGCATTTTCAACATTTGTCATACAATCAGAGATCTGCCAATCCTTGCAATAAATGTTAAAATTCACTTTTGATCTTTTGCGATGCGATGAATAAATAGAATTCATTTTAACATATTTCTAGGTATAATTTTTTTCTAATATGTTCAAAATATGTTACAAGGTCTTTTAACTCATCGGATCGGAAAGTTTCTAAAACTTGATATGTTTTTTTTTGCTACTGTTGAATCATGCAATGCGATTCGCCCAATCGCAATCGCAAATCGCAAGTTCTTATGTCTTCAGCCGATTGCAATGGCAAGTCTCGGACTCGATAATTTTTATAACGCAAATTTATCTTCCATATTTGGTTTAAGTTTTTTCACGTTCAGCGGGGTCCACAGTTGCAAAAGGTTCATTTGATATAGATTTATTATTTTATTCTTTACTACATTAATTTAAAAAAATATAACTTTAATATTCGCTTTAAAACAATGCAGATTACGCATATACTATGCTCTCATATTCTAACCCCAATGCTAACCTTTGAAAACTTCGAGCGCCACAGCTTTATAAACCTCTCTTTTCTATTTGCCGATGTGATTAATCGCAACTCAATGCTTCTGATTGCGATTAATGCATTTGCCAATGTTCCAATGCGATGCCCTTCCTCCGATGCAATTGATGCATTCACAAACGTTCCGATGCGATTAATGCCTTTTAAGCACGAACTTCAAACACATATCAATCACAGTCCATAAACACATCGGCTCCGCAATCGCCATCAGGACTTTTATTAACATGTTCCGCTGTTATGATTTTCTCCGATGCGATTTGTGACGGTCCCACAAGGTTAATAAATTCTTCTGTCCATTCGATTTATTATAATCTATGCATTTGCCTATGGTTTAAAAACCAACACCACTCGCCGGGCCCACGATGCATTATACCCTACCTTTATATATCGCGCACCAACTATGATATATGAGCATACGCACTGATATGCGTGCTATCTGACAGACCACAATGGGCGGCTCGTACGGGGAATGCATCTGTCTCGTTATTTTGCTTAATCCGACTCCAGATAAAGTACATCACCTGTAGGATAGATATAAATGTTTTTGTAATGGCAGTACAAATAATGGTGATAAAATCTAGGCATTTTGCAATAACAAGTGAAAGTTTTTAGCCAATTAGATAACAGATAATTCAAATTAAAATAATTAAAATAAATCAACAATAATAAATCTTATAGTGAACCATGGCAAAAATAAAAAATAAAATTGAAAACATCTGTCTAATCAACCTAAATTAATGTCACAATCAGGAAAACCCTGATGCATAGTATCCTGCCAGCGGCAGGTACAATAACAAGTTTATATATTTTGAAAAAACAATGTCAATTTTATTTTTTTATTAATATTGTTAAGTTAATGATATATTAAAGATGTTGTTGTCATATTATTAGTCCCTACTTACCACAAAGCAAGGACTATCGTAATTTCTTGGCCATTGAATCCATATTAATTTGTATTGATGGGCCTTCTTTACCAAAATTTAACCAAACTTTGAGGGTGGCAATTTTTCTTCACCAAAATTTAACCAAAGTTTTAGTTTCAATCTCTTATTAGAAACTTCATGTGTCTTGAGGTTATGTTAAAATGGATATCCAAAGTTTACATTAGATAAAAGTAATTCATATATATGCAATGCTAACTTTAAGTTAGCATTAGTTTGAAACATTAAATATTGTGTTCATAAATGTTGTTTTCATAAGTGAATTTTTTATATATACAAACTTATGCCAGTTAACTCTCAAGTGGTTGTCATGTGTATCCATCTTTGTCACCACCTGTCGCCTCAACACCTACCTCGCTTTCTCACACTATCTCATCCTATCGCCCTGAGAGGTTCCATCGTCTTGATATCTACTTTACCCCAAATCATGTCAGTCTTGCAATTTGTACCTTGTATTTGAATACATGGAACATGATCTCTGGAATTGATTTCACTCTCGCAGGTCTTGCAGCTTGTCTTGGAATTGATGTCACTGAACCATAGCTATGTCAATGCTCTCAATACCTTTTCTAATGCGGCTTTCCTTTTCTAGCTAGATTGTTTTCTTTTACATCGGCTTTTGAAATGTATTGTTTCCCTATAGGAAGGTCTTCATAACTTGAAGTAAAATGTATTGTCACCTTTTTGTAACCAAACCATCTCTCACTTGTACATAGAAATTCATTTCTTCAAAAGTATTCCTTTTGTTATGTACATATAATTCATTTATTCAAAAACATAACATTAAAATTCGGAATTTGTTTATTCAGCGACAATAACGTATAACTTGGCCCTACTATAACGTATTATATTTCCCACTAAACAATTTTCAGTATATACTAGAATGTCAAGAATACTAAATATCAATATATATTGGAATGTTCATTAATGTATTGAAAAGTTTAATAGGTTAGTGCAACAATGTTAAGTCCCTATATTAATAGTGTAGTCCCTTATTATGTTAGTGCAGCCCCCCTTATTGTTATTATTATACCCCTGTAACCCCCAAATTGTTATTATTGTTCCCTTAAATTATTATTGTTAGGTCGGCAAGGATTACATTGTGGCCCCATGGACTCCTATATATAGAAAGGAGGTTTTGTAATTTGTATCATACAAGAATTGTTCATTCATGTAATGTATTGGAGGTTGTCTCGAAGTGGCTAATTTCCAAGGCGCTGACATCTCTTTTCTTCTATTTTTGGAGCTGGTTTCACAACATTTGGTATCAGAGCTTTGGATCCTAGGGTTTCGCTGCTCCAAACAAGTCATCGTGGAATTTTCGATATAAATTTTTTTCTATGAAGGTTAAGAAGCTGAAATTTTTAGAGTGCAAAGCAAAAATCCTGAGGAACATCATCGCAAAATTTCATAGCTTGGTTTGCAATATTTTTGGAGATATGATCTGTGGAAGTTAGGGCTTTTTGTAGGCTCCTGAATTTCAATTAAAAAAGTCATTCAGGAATTTTCGCTATACCTTTCTTTCTACGACTGTTCAGAAATTGAAATTTTTAGAGCACGAAGCCGAAATCCTGAGAAATATCGTCGCAAAATTTCAGAGCTTGGTTCGCAATATTTTCAGAGATATGATATGTGGAAGTTAGGCCTTTTTCAGGCTCTTGAATTTCATCTCAAAGAGGTGATCGTGGGAAAATATTCATAACTCTCTATCTGAGCATTGGATTGGAATTCTGTAAAAAGTGACTGGAAGTACACGGACTTTAGTTTTCGGTCTATAAATTTCAGAGCCAAAGGATCAAACAGTGACACGTGGCAAGTCGTACAAGTTCACTCTACTGAACCAGTCCATAATTAGGTCATTGTGGGAGATTGGACATAAATTTGCCTTGAAGAATCCAAATCAAGTCAGACTTGTGGCATTTGAAAGAAGCTTCAGAGGAATACTGCTGAGCTAAAGTTCAGATATTTAGGATCTACAAGTATAGAGAAAAGTCAATTTCAATATAGAGCTCCTCAAAAGAAAGAAAAAGGTGTGTATTTTTTTCGAATTACATAAGTCTCGTTTGAAAAAATCAGTTTGAAGTGATTCCAAGGGCCTATTGAGCATATATTTCAGTATTGGGTTCTGAAATTCCTCCTAAAAAGAATTCAACACCTATTAAGCCCTCATAAAGCTATACTATGACACATGAAGAGGAAGAATTGCAATATGAGATATCAAAATTACGGTACCAAGTGCAACAAATTTCGATCTTACGAAAACAGGCTGGATCGTTTGAAGGATAATAGCTAATATGGATGATAAATTAGTGGAAGATCACATCGAGCATCGGCAAAGTTCTCGAACTCTCAAGGGATCAAGGTAACCTAACTTTGGTGCGAATTTAGTGAAAAAACAGAAGATCAACATCACATCGAAAGAAGTTTTGAAGCGATCTGAGAAACAAAAAATTGACAGAAATGCGATCCAATTTCAAAGTATCTCGACAAGTGGAAGAACTTTCTGCATGGGAAGAAATATTCCACATGGGAGGATGATAATTTTGTATAGAAGCATCAAGAAAATAATCAAGTGTTGAGGACAACACTTGTTTGAAAGAGAGGGCATGTTAAGTCCCTATGTTAATGAGTATAGTCCCTTATTTTGTTAATGTGACCCCCATATTGTTATTATTGTACCACACAACCCCCATATTGTTATTATTGTGCCCTTAAATTATTATTGTTAGGTCGGCTAGAAGGTTACATTGCTTGTGGACTCCTATATATAGAAAGGAGGTTTTGTAATTTGTATCATCCAAGAATTTTTTATTCATGTAATGTATTGGAGGTTTCCCCCTCGAAGTGGATTATTTCTAAGGCGTTGATATCTCTTTTCTTCTATTTTTGGAGATGGTTTCACAACAAACAAACTGAGAAAAAATATTGTAAACTAATTCAAGAAATGGATGCTTATTTTTTTCAATCATGGTTTAAGTTCATAGCATGAGAGCATGACTTATGAAAAGTAGAAATTGTATTGTTCACTGTTTGGTATAAAATTTACTTGGTCCCAGAAACAAAGGTGGAGGCAGGACCAATAGCTTAGTAATTTGGCCATTCTTGGAAGTGGAGGAAGGACCAATAACTTAGTCGTTTGGCCATTCTTTATGTGTATTTCCTTATTGGGTATTGGCCATGGGAATATGGCACTAACTCGTTAGCTATGGTACTAAGAAGAAGTAAGACTCACTTTTTTATATTTAATGTTTAATATAGCAACCACAACCTTGCATGCAATTGTCATTGAAGAAAAACCTTCATTGACCTGAACAGTTCAAATTACAATAGCATTATGTGAAAATTATCTAAAATTAGCTTTTCTATCCATTTATTGGCTATGACTTTCCAAGGTGATTGCTACTACAGTGAAATAAAATTTTGAGTTTCTAACTAGATTAGGATTTGAGACGTGGTACTTTCATTATCGTGATATTGCTTCTGATGGAAAAACACTCATGGTAAGTCTACCAAAAAGGTTTTCATGCAAAAGATAATATTTAGTGTAGTCAATACCTGAAGCAAGAAGCTAGGTTTTGAATTACGACTACCACAATATGCACACTTCACACAAAGTTTGAATGAGCATGACCACTCGATTGAGATATGGCTTGTTGATTGTTGGGTGTAGGCGACGTAGGGATTTGTTGTTGGATGGAACTAGTTGATAGATTGACTCTTATTAGCTTGACTTAAACTAGCCTACAAGTGGAAGAAAGGAGAATAACTTGCCTAGAGAGTTTTATTGGAGTTATTCTTGCTCGGGAGAAAGAAATACAAGGAGAAATGAACTATTTTATGCTTGGTGCCTTGATAGTTACTTGGACTTGCATGGAAGAATGTTATGAACCAAATATTTTGTCATGTAAAAGGTGGAAATTTGTTTCCATTATTCAAGCTGGAATGCTCGCATTTCAAGCTTATACATTGATTACCTTACTAATCTCCTCCTGGCTTACTTGAAATAAGAAAATTGAGACACATGGGTTGCATGCACTCCCCCACATGCTTGTGGAACAAGATTTTTTATTTATTATATTTCTTGATTTATTTTTTATTAATATTATTTTCAAATTTCAATGAGTATTTGTGTGTTGATTATACATTCATTCATTTAATTGAATGAATGAATAGAATAAATGGCACAAAAAATATATAAATCAATTAGCTGATTATATATAGGTAATTCTGGAATAAAAACAAGTGCAATGTCCTAATATGGATCTCTACACTTGTCTACGTCATTATTTGTCCAGATGCAACTATTCCACCTTGAACCTTGCTCTTGTTTTAGTGTTACTCATATTTCAGTGTTACACTCTGGGCTAGTTGTTGCCTCTGCGCACTAGGTGAAGTAGTTGATCACGAAAGATTCTTTGAGTAACATGGGTTCTTTATTGCCTCATGCCACGAGAAATCAATGCTACCAATATCTCCACAACAATGGAGGAAATAATCACACTCAAAATAACAGTGCCCATAAGAAATGTGGAACAAGTGATCTGGACATAGAGTTGAATCTGTCTCAGACCTCATATATTGCCCCATCATTTGCACCCTTCAATACCACAACAACAATAGCAAAACCATATGGGAGTGTAGCCCAGTTTAGTGGTATTAACTTATTTGAGTTTCATTGTCTTGTATCTCCAAAGCCTTAGTAGAATGTTGTCAATGTTTTTAAGCTATAATTTTTATTTTGTTGGCATGTTTTTGGATATTAATTGTCTAAGGTAAAATTACAGGGAATGTAAATTTTTAAAAATCTATCTTTGGATATTACTAGAGAAAAAAAGGATGTTGGTATTTTATTTTTTACAATATGACGTGTAGCAGAGGAAATACCTTCTCCGGGTAAGCCAAAATGAAGATTGTAGAATTTCCTCCAAACCTTGCATATCCCAATTTGTTTTTTTTCCCATTTGCATAGAATGCCAAGTTATCTTACATAATATGCTATGATGTGATTCTATGGTTGTGTATCCCTTCCTTTAGTGTTGGTTGCTCCTCTTTGATATAGATAAAAGGAATCCCATGTCGTAGCGAGTAATAAACAAAGATTCAAAATATATACCTATATATATCTATTGTCTGAGGCAAAAGGTACAAGGAACGTAACATTTTGAAAATATATCTTGCGATATTACTAGAGAAAAAAATGATTTCGATATTTTTTTTCACAATATTAGGTGTAGCAGAGGAAATACCTTTTCCAGGTAAGCCAAACGGAAAAAAAATGATTTCGATTTTTTTTTTTCACAATATTAGGTGTAGCAGAGGAAATACCTTTTCCAGGTAAGCCAAATGGAAGATGGTAGGATTGCCTTCAAACCTTGCATACCCCAATTTGTTCTTTTTTTCCCATTTTCATAAAATGCCAAGGTATCTTATGATGTGATTCTATGGCTACGTATCCCTTCCTTTAGTGTTAGTTTCTCCTCTTTGATAAAGATAAAAGAAATGCCTTGTCGTAGCGAGTAATAAACATCTCAAAGTTATTATTCTTGCACTCAATATTTTATGTTGATAACCATCAAAAGAATAAGAAAAGCATAAACCTATATGATGCATATAGTGATGTATAGATGTTTATGGAGAGAGAACACTACTGAGGGATGAAAAAATATGACTTCTAAAAAAAGGTATTATATTTTTATAAAAAAACAACAAATTACAAAGCTATTTATTCTCATATTCACAAAGAGTACTCTCTCTAGAGAACATCTAGTTATAGTCACAAATGTTTCTGAGCCTCCTGCAACCAATTGTTGCAATTCTGCATATTTTTTTCTCCCATTGCTTGATGAGGATTTGACCTCCTTTATCCCATTAGGGTGTTTTCTTATGTTTTTCAATTATTTACTTATCTGTATCTTGGGGGCGAGGTCCCCAAGATCTAAAAAATTGAAATTCCAAAAGAAAAGACGATAACACGTCGTAAACAAAACCACAAAGAAATTTTTTTTATTAAAACATATAATAATTGCAAAGGCTACAATGTGGTGGAAAATCTATCATTTTACAAAATTTGGCTTGTTATTTATACTCTTTTTTAGTTACAATACCACGGGTAAAGTCCATGGGTGGGTAAATACCATGGGTGAATGAATACCATGGGTAGATGCCACTTACAATACCATGGGTAGATTCCATGGTTGGATGAATACCATGGGTGGATAAATACCATGGGTATATGTCACTTACCATTTGGATCATTCCTCCCTCCTTAAGAAGCAATGTTCCCCATACGTGTAGTTCCCTCCTGAGAAGCCTTTGTTGAATATGAAGAGCCACTGAAGAGAAGACTTTTATGCGGTTATCCCATAACAGTGATGAACGAAGATCCGAGGATAGATATACCCTGTAATGCTTGTGACCAACTGTGATACTAACAGTGTACGGCCTAGAAATTGGACTTCGATGACAGGGATTTTGTGCGGTTAACCCATAACCGTGATGATGACTGTTGATGAAGTAGAAAGTGCCTACATAGCCTGGGGTGGGAGGGCACGTCTCCAAATAACCCGATCTCGATGTTGCTATGCTAAAACTGATGAATGAGAAGCAAGTTCCTACTAATATGGGGTGAGAGGGCACGTCTCCAAAGGGAATCTCTTTTGAATGTTGCTCCAGATATAAAATCTAATTTAAAATGGGCATAAATCGGTTAATATAACTCATAATATTTATTATAACCTGTTTTTGGAAATAGAATGACCATTTTGCATCTTTCTATGTGATTAAAATCCCTATCTAGACACCTTGGAAAATAATATTCGCATTGCAACTATTATGTCGTCACAAAAGTTATGAAAACAATAGTTGATATTAAATTAGTGATATCTCCCTAATCCGAACTTCGATTCGACCAATTTTTTTTTTTGAAATTGGATGATTTTTTGGCAAGGAATCCAAATATTTTATTTGTTTTTATAAATTTTGCACCAAAATTTTTAGATTTGATCTGCAAACTCACCGCCCAAAAAAATCCTACAAAAAAATAAATAAATATAAATAAAAATAATAAAATAAATCTTCTCGCTTTGCCAAAAAAATTGCTCCGATACCACTAATCTGGATCTTGGAGGGAGGCCCCCGTGATCTAAAAATTTGAAATGCCATAAGAAGAGGAGAACACACAATAAACAAAACCACAAAGAAACTGTTTTTATTAAAATAGAGAATAATTGTAAAGGCTACATTGTGGTGGACAATTTGTCCTTTTACAAAATGTGACTTGTTACTTATAGTCTTTTTTAGTTACAATACCATGGGTGAATGAATACCATGGGTAGATGCCACTTACAATACCAAGGGTGGATGAATACCATGGGTGGATGGCACTTACAATAACATGGATAGATTCCATGGGTGGATGAATACCATGGGTGAATAAATACCATGAGTGAATGAATACCATAGATAGATGCCACTTTCCATTCGGATAATTTACAAATTAGTTTGATCTCAAAAAAATTTAATTGATTGAAGTTGAAATTGCATTTCAAATTTCATCTTTCTTTCTTGCAAGTTTTTATTTGAAGACTAAGAAATTTTGTAAGGATACAAGGATTTCCGGGAAATTGTAAGAGTTTAGAAAAATTTACTAGAACAAAACATTTATGTGAACACGGTCAAGGACTAGGGCACACATTACAATAACTTTTCCATGTAGTCCCAAAGATAATGAGAATACACAATGTGTTTTTAACAAATTCCAAAAGAAAATAATTTTTTTTAAAATATGTAACAGACTGTTAATCTCCCTCGCCACATAAATTTTAATAGAAATAAATACATAGTAATACATGGAAGATAATACTCGTCATTAGAGGACTTATCGCCATGATTCATGTATCTATTATTTAATACAGATTATCAATGGTTTTTAAGATGAGACATTAAGATTGGAAGTATGGACCAAGTGGGAGAATGTTAAGCTCCCTCTCCCAACGGATTTAGATTTCTGGAAACCAACTGCAGTTGTTTCCTTAAATTATGGAAACCAAATTTAGTTATTTCCTTAAATTACGGAAATCAATTGCAATTAATTAATTTCTTGTTGGGAGCTTCTGAAGTGGTCCATTACTCCCACTACACTTCTCTACCATGATCTGTGGAACACTTGACACATAGTCAACAAAATCTTGATGGAAGCTTGGCTATAAATACCTCTGTTTAGTCCCCAAGCTCACTAACTCAATCCCCTTCAGTTTTACACCATCAAGTTAGAGTGAGCAGAGCTTGGAAGTCCCTTGAGATTTTCTATATCCTTTAATTTTTGCTTGTGTGAAGATTGTGTTTCACGTATATGAATAAACATTTATTCTTCGTGAGAATCGCAAGACCAGTGTTGTTTTAGCCTTCAGCGAGCCGCGATCACCCAATTCGGTTCAATTATAACTTCCTAAAGTTTTATCTGTGGCTACAAAACAGGCATGCCAACTCTATGTTCTGTTAATATATACAATGTATGCTTAGGGGCCTAGATTTTAGCCTGTTGGTGTTGGCTGTGTTTTGTAATTTGTAATTTGTCCCATTGAATATACATGTGGCCATGAGATTAGCTGGAAAGGTAAAAAGCAGCTCATGTTTAGTGAGAGAAGAAGGGGAAGGGGCAGTTTCAGTTGTGGCGTGCAAGGCATAAGGCATCTTCCTCCTGCAGATTTTCTATATAGTGAAGCAACCCGGAAGCTTTGCATACAAAATACATCCTGAGTGTGAGTAGCATCAAAGGCTGGAGGTATGATTTATTGGGCATTAAAGTTTATTTTTCGATTCTTTTTAAGTATTTATTCTGCATTATAGAATTGTTATTAAGCTTACATTTGGTATCGGAGAAAAAATTATCTCTACCTTGGTGATTATAGACATGTTTGGCTAAATGTTATATTTTAAGAATTTTCTGAATTAAAGCATTTATTTGGAAATATGTCTAATTTTTTCTCAATTTTTATGCTTATAATATTTATTTAGTTTAATTATATGCAATTTGGATAATTGTTGTGCAATTTAATTTGCATGAATTAATTATTTCTGCTTTAATTAAAACATGCTATTTTGGATGAGTATACGAGACCCATCGTTAAATGTTGTGCATGAATATTATAGTTTTATTTATACAAATTATCATTATTCTCATATCAAGTTAATTTTTATGTAAAAAATGTCTAGTGATCCATATAATTTTAATTTATTAGAGAATAGCCACAACATCTCTAATTAAATAAAATTATATATTATGATTGATTGGGATCACATAAAGAATATTTAGACATTAATTGTAATTAATTATACTAAATATAATAAATTTTATCCCACAGGAATTTTTGTTATATTTATGTAATTAATTAGGATAAAATATTCATAACTTACCCACAGGAGTTATGAATTAATAGTTTTATCATAAAGTTCAAAACTAAGATAGAATTTATATCAAATTATAATCATAATATACCCATAGAATTATGAATTAAGTGAATAATTTGATAAATTCTATCATAAAGAATAACTAAATCTGCTTGAATTGAAAATTTAGTCCACAGACAATTTTTATGTCATTAGATTCAATTTTAAAGCATGATTTACATTGGTAAAGCATGAAATTTTATTTATGCCTCAATTTTAACATAAGCATGTGATTTTTAATTTTATGCAGTTGTCCAACCTGCAAATTTCTCTGAAATTCGTTCTGATATCCCTGAACTTAAGGGAGATAACTATAAGGTCTGGAAGGAGAGTGTTCTCCTTCATTTGGGGTGGATGGACATAGACTATGCTATTAGGAATGATGAAGCACCGAAACTCACTGATACTAGCACTGCAGCGGGCATCACGCTTTATGAACGATGGGAACGATCTAATCGCCTGAGCATGATGTTCATTAAGACTAAAATTTCAGCTGGTATTCGTGGTTCCATTGATCAGCATGAAAAGGTCCAAGACTTGCTGAAAGCCATTGATGATCAATTCGTCACTTCAGACAAGGCACTAGCAAGCACCCTAATCATGAAGTTCTCATCCCTAAGGCTCACCAGTGTGAAAGGTGTGCGCGAGCACATCATACAAATGAGGGACATTGTGGCTCAATTGAAGAAACTCGAGGTTGAAATATTAGAGTCTTTCCTGGTGCACTACATCCTGAACACCCTTCCGCACCAATACAGACCCTTCAAAATCTCATACAACACACATAAGGATAAATGGTCAATTAATGAACTCATGACCATGTGTGTTCAAGAGGAAGAGAGTCTGGTGTTGGAAATGGGAGAAAGTGCAATGCTAGAAACGCGAGGAAAGGGAAAATCTCAAGCCAATTGGAAAGGGAAAGCTAAAATACCTCCCCAAGCCGATATCAAGAAGGATTCCAAGTGTTTCTTCTGTAAAAAGAAGGGACACATGAAGAAGGAATGCGCCAAATTTCAGAAATGGCTTGCGGACAAAGGTAATCCAATCTCGTTTGTTTGTTATGAATCTAATATGGTTAATGTCAATATTAACACCTGGTGGATTGATTCTATATCAACAATTCACATTTTGAATTCCTTGCAGGGTTTGCAAAACCTAAGGAAGCTAGTGGACAGTGAGCAAAGCATCTTATCAGAAAACAAGATGGGCTCGCATGTGGAAGCTATAGGAACATGCTATTTAAATTTAAGTAGTGGCTTTGTTTTAGAATTAGAAAAGACCTTTTATGTACCAATTTTTTCTAGAAACTTGATTTCAGTTTCAAGGCTTGTACCTTTTGGATATTCCTTTAACTTTTCAAAAACATCCTTCAGTTTATTTTATAAATCTGATTGTGTTGGGAATGGTATTTTGTCTACTGGTCTTTACTGCATTAATTTACAAAACAATGTCACTTATGATTCAATGCATGTTCACACTGGCACTAAAAGATGTGGTATTAATGAAAATTCCTCTAAATTATGGCACCAGAGACTAGGTCATATCTCCATAGAAAGAATTAAAATATTGGTAAATGAAGGGGTACTTAATACTCTGGATTTTACTGATTTTGAGACTTGTGTGGACTGCATAAAGGGAAACTAAACCAACAAGTCAAAGAAAGGTGCCAATAGGAGTTCAGACATATTAGAGATCATACATACTGATATATGTAGTCCATAAATGGACTCACATGTTTAGAGATACTGATGCAGGGGCATTAGGCTCAAGAATTACTTTTTACCTAAGTAGACAAAAGGGGGGTCTCATGATTTTAATTTCTTCTGTAATTATTAGTCTTTTTGAATAAAGAGTGAGGAGTTGTAAATGTTCTCTAACTGCAGAGAACATGAGAGAAAATGATTAGTTAGGAATGTGAAGAGATAGGCAGTTTTAGTTATTTTAGAGAATTAGGCTAAAATTAGGATTTCGAGAATTTCAAGAGTCTGTCGAGCTGTAAACGAACCTGAATCGATTTAGGTCATCACTGTGTATAAATGTAAGCCTGAAAGATAGTGTAGGGGTTCTGAGGTTCAAAGTTAGAGATTTGTTCAGAGACAGAGTAGCGAAGTAGGAGGGCCAAAGAAAAGAAGATCAGGCCAGAACCAAAGATTTTTGTAAGTAATTTCGTGTATATGAAAGAACCAAATTGGGAATTATGTGCGCTTTAATTGATTGATTATCTATGGTAGAACCCTGTGTTAAGGGTTTGATTTATGAACTGTATGCATGACGAATGTTGAATTCCTGAGAGAGAGAGTGTAAGACGCGTTTGTTGAAGTTCTATGTTAAGGGTGAACTACGAATTCACTGTTTGAATGAGGATTTGGTCCTTTTTAAGTTTTGTCTTATTATGTGATGGAGGGACTTGATTCGGTAATCTATGTAGGAAATCGTTGGTTTCTATTTATATAATCGATACCCATCCTTGTGGTAAAGCCTCATACAACATTCAATGGTATGGGTTGCTTACACGCTCTACTGTGTAACGAACAGTGAGGAGAGATCAGAAGTTGAACCCATTTGAAGGTTTTACTGTAACAGAATCCGGTTAATAAACGTCGGATACCCAAGGCGTAGAGGAAGTATGAATCGAGAGATTGTTAAGTGTGTAGATGCCGAAGTGGAGAGTTAGAGGCGGAGTTTATTTGTAATAAGGCATTGAAACGTTAAGGCGGAACCCTGAGGGTCAGGAGTGGAACCGTGAACAATCACAGTGGAAGCAGTTTCGAGGAGTAAAACCGGCAGTATTGCATAAGTCCCAGGGTGGTAAGTTGATTATGAAAAAAAAAACGCGATATCACAAACAGATGGACGCGTGTCCATAAGGGGCTTCCAAAAACCACTTACGTCGCGTAAAATTTGAGAGTTAACACTTGCGCACCTAAGTTTCGTGATTATCGTTGGATCATCCCAAACCAATGCGATAACACCTCAACCATCCGATGTAAAAGGTAAGTTATGTTGCTGGGGCCCAGTTGAATTATCGTGTTAATGTTAAATGAGTCGGAGTTAATATAAGGTGAACACCAATTATGTTGGGGTTATTTTATGCGTAGTCAATATATATCATAGACAGGGAACCTTAATATAAGGTCCGAATTATAGAAACCCTTCGACTTTTAAGAGTCTATCATTGTAGATCTAAATGCCCCATATTGCTTTAATCAAGGGTTTATGGCAAGTGAGAGGGTTTTATCTCGGTAAGTAAACGAAAGGAAGGGGTCTTGGAATAAAGGGGTTCGAATACTGTTTTGAAGCACATTACAATACTCCGAAGACCTTTAAACATTGGGTTTAAAGCGCGTAATAGTGGGCCCGCATTTGTTGGTTTAAAACTATCAAAACGATGTTTTATAGCTTCAATTGCTATTTGAATATTAATTTGAGTATGCAGGTAATGGGATCTAATATGGGTCAAGTGAAGAAGTGCCCACATATGAGGATTGTGCATTGAGGTTTAATAAAAGGGATAGTATAGGCACTGTGGGTTTTTATAACCTTTAATGGAGAAGCTTCCGCACAACACTAATAGGTTGAACTGCCCAGACTTAGAGACTTGATTGGGCTTTGGATTGTCATGCATTTTATGTGCACAGGAAAAGGAGATTGTGGTTTTAGAACCGTAAGGGAACTTTGGATTAATATCTCAAATCTCAGATTTGAGATATTAAAGTTCCAAAGGTATTTTTAAAGAGTGCCATAGATTTAAAATTATTTGGGCCAAAATAAATATGAATGCAATTTATATATGGACTGAGATTCGAGATTGAAGGTAGCCCGGGCATCAGATACTTCATCTCTTTTATAGATGATTACTCACGATATATGTATCTCTACATGCTTCATAAAAAGAGCGAAGCATTAGATGCCTTTAAGATCTTTAAGGCTGAAGTAGAGAAACAATGCGGCAAGCAAATTAAAATCGTGAGATCAGATAGAGATGGAGAATATTATGGTAGATACACAGAAGATGGACAAGCACCTGGGCCATTCGCAAAATTTCTTCAAGAGCATGGGATTGTTGCCCAATACACCATGCCTGGTTCACCCGACCAGAATGGTGTAGCAGAAAGAAGAAACCGAACATTATTCGACATGGTGTGGAGTATGCTTAGCAGCTCCAATCTTCCTAAATCCTTGTGGACTAAATCACTTAAGACGACAGTGTATATATTAAACCAAGTTCCAACCAAGGTTGTTCCTAAAATGCCATTTGAATTATGGAAAGGTTGGAAACCGAGTTTGCGACATATGCGCGTTTGGGGATGCCCTTCTAAAGTGAGAATATATAATCCACAAGAGAAGAAGCTGGACCCAAGGACCATTAGTGGGTATTTCATTGGATATGCTGAAAGGTCTAAAGGTTATAGATTTTATTGTCCATCTCGTAGCACTAGGATTGTGGAATCAAGAAATTCAAAGTTTCTTGAAAATGACTTGATCAGTGGGAGTGATCAAACCAGGAACATAGTTTCTGAGAAGGATCATTCAGAATCTCAACCTTCCACCTCAAGTGATAGATTGGTTATTGTTCACAGCACCCCTCAAGTACAAACTGGTGTTGAACAACCAATTGTTGAAGATCCACAAGTTGCTGACGACATTCCAGTAGATCAGATAGTTCAAGAATTGCCAAGAATTTTTGAACAATGAGTTGAACCACATACTTCTCAGGAAGATGGTGGTACAAAATTAAGAAGATCTACTAGACCAAAGAGATCAGCAATTCCTGATGATTATGTTGTGTATCTGCAAGAATCTGACTACAATGTTGGAGCCGAAAATGATCCCGAGTCTTTTTCACAAGCCATGAGTTGCAAAGAATCAGAATTATGGTACGATGCCATGAAGGAAGAGATGAATTCTATAAAGAGTAACGAAGTCTGGGATCTTGTTGAGTTGCCTAATGGTGCAAAATCCTTTGGATGTAAATGGGTCTTTAAGACAAAGAAAGACTCATTGGGAAACATTGATAGATACAAGGCAAGACTTGTTACAAAGGGATTCACTTAGAAAGAAGGAATCGATTATACAGAGACTTTCTCTCCTATATCTAAGAAAGATTCTGTGCGCATTATTATGGCATTAGTAGCCCATTTTGACTTGGAGTTGCAACAAATGGAGGTGAAAACGACATTTCTCAATGGAGATCTAGAGGAGGAGGTTTACATGAAACAACCTGAAGGATTCTCCTCTAGTGATGGTGAACAATTGGTTTGCAAGCTCAAGAAATCATTATACGGATTAAAACAAGCATCCCGCCAATGGTATTTGAAATTCCATAATGTAATTTCTTCTTTTGGTTTTGTAGAAAACATTATGGATCAATGTATATACCTGAAAGTCAGTGGGAGTAAAATCTGTTTTCTTGTTTTATATGTGGATGACATTTTGCTAGCAACCAATGATAAGGGTTTGCTGCATGAAGTGAAACAATTCCTCTCTAAAAATTTCGATATGAAGGATATGGGTGAGGCATCTTATGTCATTGGCATTAAGATCCATAGAGACAGATTTCGAGGCATCTTGGGTCTGTCTCAGGAAACCTATATTAATAAAATTTTAGAGAGATTTCAGATGAAGGATTGTTCACCAAGTGTCGCTCCCATTGTGAAGGTTGATAGGTTCAATTTGAACCAATGCTTGAAGAATGATTTTGAAAGGGAACAAATGAAGAACATTCCATATGCTTCTATTGTCGGAAGCCTGATGTATGCTCAGGTCTGCACAAGACCTGACATTGCATTTGTTGTGGGAATGTTGGGACGATATCAGAGTGATCCAGGTTTAGACCACTGGAGAGCTGCAAAGAAATTAATGAGGTACCTTCAAGGAACCAAAAACTGCATGCTTATGTATAGACAGACAGACAATTTGGAAGTAATTGGCTACTCAGATTCTGACTTTGCTGGATGTGTTGATTCACGCAAATCAACATCAGGATACATTTTTATGATGGTCGGTGGAGCTGTATCATGGAGGAGTGCCAAGCAGACCTTGATTTCCACTTCCACTATGGAAGCCGAGTTCGTCTCCTGTTTTGAGGCTACTTTAGATGGTGTATGGCTTAAGAGTTTCATTTCTGGGCTTAGAATTATGGATTCTATCTCTAAGCCATTGAGAATATATTGCGACAATTCAGCTGTTGTTTTTATGGCTAAGAACAACAAAAGTGGGAGTCGAAATAAACACATCGACATTAAGTATTTAGCTATAAGGGAACATGTTAAAGAAAAGAAAGTGGTCATTGAGCACATTAGCACTGAGTTGATGATCGTTGATCCTTTGACTAAGGGCATGCCACCGTTTAAATTCAAGGATCATGTAATGAATATGGGACTTGGTTCCATTATGTAGTTTCTCATTGTATGAACAATGTTATTTTTAATGAAATTCTTAATTATTGTGATGTTTTTCTCATATTTATGTGCACCTTAATTTGATTTGAGAGAATTCATTTGTGTAGGACCAAGAATAAACATAGGGTTTATTCATTAAGAAATTGTTGCCACATAAATTTTAATAGAAATAAATACATAGTAATACATGGAAGATAATACTCGTCATTAGAGGACTTATCGCCATGATTCATATATATATTACTTAATGCAGATTTTCAATGGGTTTTAATATGAGACATTAAGATTGGAAGTATGAACCAAGTGGGAGAATGTTAAGCTCCCTCTCCCAACGGATTCATATTTTGGAAACCATGCAGTTGTTTCTATTATAAATAGCTATGAGTTATTTCCTTAAATTAAGCAAATTACTTGATTAGTGTTTTTGTTGGGAGCTTACAGTGGTCATTACTCCCCAGCACTTCTCTCTCACCATGTGGAACACTTGACACGTAGCAAATAACGAAGCTTGATGGAAGCTTGGCTCACAATACTTCTCCATTTTGGTCCCCAAGCTCACTAACTCAATCCCCTTCAGTTTTACACCATCAAGTTAGAGTGAGCAGAGCTTGGAAGTCCCTTCAGATTTTCTGTATCTTTTAATTTTTGCTTGTGTGAAGATTTTGTTTCACGTATATGAATAAAAATTTATTCTTCATGAGAATCGCAAGACCAGTGTTGTTTCAACCTTCAGCGAGCCGCAGTCACCCAATTCGGTTCAATTATAACTGCCTGAAGTTTTCTCTGTGGCTACAAAACAGGCATGCCAACTCTGTGTTCTGTTTATATATACAATGTATGCTTAGGGGCCCAGATTTTAGCCTGTTGGTGTTGGCTATGTTTTGTAATTTGTAATTTGTCCCATTGAATATACATGTGGCCGTGAGATTAGCTGTAAAGGTAAAAAGCAGCTCATGTTTAGTGAGAGAAAAAGGGGAAGGGGCAATTTCAGTTGTGGCGTGCAAGGCATAAGGCATCTTCCTCCTGCAGATTTTCTGTATAGTGAAGCAGTCCGGAAGCTTTGCATACAAAATACATTCTGAGTGTGAGTAGCATCAATGACTGGAGGTATGATTTATTGGGCATTAAAGTTTATTTTTCGATTCTTTTTAAGTATTTATTCCGCATTATAGAATCGTTACTAAGCTTACACAAACCACATATATGTGCTTCTAAGTAAAAGATGCATGCATCATTGCAATTATGTATATATTTTCAATTAAATTCTCAAATTGTTTTGGGAGTAAAATGGCCAGAAAGGACAAGTCCATATCACTACCTCTCCTTATTTTTTAAATGAAACAGATAATTCCATTATATAGCTTGGTTTTCATGGCCAAAACCATTTTTACATCAAAATGAACAAAATTGGCTGCAGTTGTGTCTCTTGATTCTACCTGCCACTATATCCAAAGTAAAACTTTCTTGCCTCTACTATTCCTATGGGCTATAATCCTACATTGAAATTTCCCATAATCTTTACAAAATTTCCCAAGAAAAAATACACTCTGAATTTGTAGCCTTGTCTTCCTCCAGCATCTCAATTCGGCATGTCAACAAGTAGAGTCTACCCATGAGTAATTTAAACAGGAACCCGATTGCTTTCCTCCATCGTTTCTCCGTTGATTCTGGTGGTTGTTCACTAGTGGAGCCATCGCCAAACAATTTGACAGGGAACGGGAGTAGGAAATAGCCTGAAATACAAAATGTTTACCCAATTGCTCGATGGAGGGCGATCAAATAGGATTTCTTCTGCTATACTTTTCCATCTACTCCCACATTTCTCCATTAAATTCACTTCCTCGTTGTTGATTTTGCCTTTCATTTTGTTTTCCTTTCCAAGATGGTGATTAAATCCCCTTGCAGACGGGCTACCAAAGATCAATGGCACGATTCAAATGTACCATCGAGATTATGAAGCACACCTTCCAATTCCCTGTCAATCTATTCTCATCACATTTAGACGCCCAGATCAATCTCCACGTGCCGCCATGCTCTGAATTAATATCTCCAACTGGGCTCTTCCTTGGCAGATTACCCCACTTGTCGTACATGATATGGATTCTTCGCCTTGGAATCGATTTTCTGCCAGTGATATTAATGTTGGCTTGTTTCTTCATGGTCGTCCACGTCTACTTACGACAGAGGAGCAAAACCAACGTCAAATTCATTGAATTCTAACGTCCCAACCTCCAACTCCGATCCACAATTTTCCAACTTGTCTGCCGCCTCTCTCTTGAGGTGTCACGGGACATGGTAAAAGGTGACAACCTCCAATTTTTTCATTTACGTCAGTATTCTTTTTGCTATAGAGGGGCTCACTTGGTCGAAAGAAGATTGCGTTTTCACAATCATTCTTATAACCAATCATCAGTCTCCAAGCATGATGGGATTTCTTATGTCTTTGCTAATTGATTTAATCAAATTCTTTTAATTTATGTATCAATGATAATAGCATTGGCATCTAATGAATAAATTTATGTATACACATGATCATTTCTTAGACTTTTATAATAAATAGTTTTTTAGGAAAAAAATCATCATTTTTCTATTAAATAAAAAAATACAATCTATCCCGAACATTGTTGATTTCAATTTTGAACAAAAATGAGTTGTACAAAAGAAATCATAGCTATAGAGTATTTACAAACAAATTCCAATAAAAGTGGTAGGATTACAGATGACACATAAAAAATGCAGTAGACAAGTAGAGATAATAGTTTTCAGAGATAGGTCAAACTTCATAATAAAAAAAACTGATAAAGTGGTTTTGGTATGGTGATAGGAATATTAAGGTCCTCAAAATTCCTAGAGATGTTGACAAATTTTTTAACTTGAACATTATGGATCCATTACTACTCTAGTGGCAGCAGTTGGCCAGTGAATATGGGTATTTTCCCACAACATAATGACTAAGATCATTTTCTTCGTTCAAATATAGCCTTTTTAATCGGTGAGGGCCTTATTAGAAAGGAAGGCAAATAAAGAAAAGGACGAGACAACTTAGGTTTCAGGGGTCGCAAATAATCTTTGACAAAGCCAATAATTTGAGATAGAATAATAGGGAGATTGATAGATTGCCACCCAAAGATGAGATTGTTTTGCACCTTCCAAATACCCCAAGCTAAGAAAATAGGTAAATATTTAAAATTACCCATCTCGAGATCCCACCAATGTAGGCAAGACTCAAGGGAAGAGAAGGGATCATAATCCTGAATGTTGAGAGATGCGAGGACTTCATTCCACATTGCTCTAGAATAGTCGCACTAGAAAAATAGAAGATTGATGGTTTCAAGTCCTCCTCGGCATAGAAAATAGAAGTTAGGATCATTGAAGCCCCTGCATAATAGGTTTTCCCATGTGAGAATGTGGTTTTCCAATGAGAGTCAAATGAAGCATTTGATATTTGGCGGGATTGACCATTTCCAGATTTTTCTAATCAACCACTTTTCCTTGGGATAAATAAATGAGTTTGAGATCAAATTGTAGGCCAGTCTGTCAGTGACCTAGACAAAGGAGGAGTTTCAACTCCATAATATGGCGTCCTCCTCGTTTTTTAAGAAGATTCCATTATATTCCAGATTATTGACAAAGGAAACCCATTCAACAACTAGGGATACTTGTAACCTCAAGTATGAGGAGCATTTCCAATCACCATGGGGAGGAACCTATGAAAATGGAAATGAGGCATGGAAAAGCCTAAAAATACCCTACATGTTGAGACAAGAGATAAGATTAGAAGATAAATGGTAGTATGAGGAACCTCTTATGAAAGATTCCTTCCCAAGAATGACTTGTTGACCATTTCCCACTTTCCAAGCAAGCCACTTGTAAATCCAAGGAAGAGCCTCCACCGGACCTCTCCATATGTTTGACCCAAAAATATATTTTTGGGACCTATAAGAGCTCAACCACTCTGTAGCTGTCATGTTTTGGACATGTTTATCTGAGATAATGTGGCTCCAAATAACCAAACTAGTAATGGCCCTCTAGAATCTCTTCATGGTCGGGGCTATTCCAAACCAATGTAAATTTTTGAAACCCCACCCCCCAAATCTTTTGGGTTGAGAAAGAAAATCCCATTTAGCCAAATGGAGGCTAGCATGATGTTTCTGACAGGCCCACATAAATTTAAACATGAATTTGCAGATCTTCTAAATGGCGGATTTAGCAATCTTAGAAAGGGAAAGCCAGTAAATAGGTATACTCTCAAGAACAAACTTTAATAGAGTCATACTACCACCTAAAGAGAGCTGCCTATAACACCAGTTGTTGATTTGGTTTTCAATATGTTTAATCAACCAAGGTCGGTCATCCACATAGTAACAGTTGGGTTTAAGATGGTAGCCTACGTATAAAAAACCATGATTAATAGGGACCACCGTATACGAGAGGATGGAGACAATAGAAGTAATAGTCAAATCCCAAATATTATTTAGGAGAAAAGTGGATTTATGTTGGCTAAACATCGTACCAGTAGAAAATCAGAAGACAGTAAAATTTTTATGATAAGTGCTCCATTAAGAAACAAATCCCTCTCCAAAGATTAAAATGTCATCCAAAAATACGAGATGAGTTAGATGAATGGATTTGGAGACCTTAACCCCACTGATAATTCCATTTTGTTTGGTCGAATTAATCATTTGGCGTAAGCCCTCGATGATGAGAAGGAATGAGAGATGGGATAGGGTACACCCCTATGTCAATCCCCTCGAACATGTAAAAAAGTTCAATGGAGTGTCATTGATAAGCATATAGAAGTTTTCATATGATAAGCACCACATAATCCAATTTGTTACCTTAATATTCAAACCAATATGAAGAAGGAGGAGCCTAAGGAAGCTCCAATTCACCCTATTATAAACTTTAACCAAGTCCATTTTTAGGATTAGGGAACTTCGTTTTTTTATCTTAATGGAGAGTAAAGCCTCTTGGGTTGTCGCAATAGCATCATCAATCAACTCACCTGGTAGAAAACCAAACTATTTAGGAGATAAAGAAGTTGAGAGAACATCTTTCAATCTGTTGGATAAAACATTTTTTATGACGTTGTAACTGAGATTACAAATATAAATCAATCTATAATCATTGAAGGTGTGGGGTTTGGAGTATTTAGGAATAAGCCTTATGAAGGTGGCATTAATAGCCCCATACACCTTCCATGATCAAGTGCTCAAAAATCAAAGTTGTCAGATTAGTGTGAAACCTAAACGACTGCGTAGATCCCGTCATTATGAATCTGGCACAACTCTTTTCACGGAAAACCGACACCGTATGCTCCCAGAAACGTAATCTAGCCACTTTATCAAACACGCAAATTTAAAAAAAATATACAAGACAGCCCAGTCAACAGTCCCTATAGATGACCGGTCATTCCTACGTGGCAGGGTGATTGTACAAGTTTGACTTGGTCAAGAGTCATCTGCAGCGAATGGTATGGTGCGAAGTGGCACTTGGTTATTCATTTGAAATGCTACAATTTGATTGGTTAGGCATGTGGCCAACCACATGTTGCCACATGGCCCAACTAGAGGTCGCCATGTGGTAGCACGGGAAGCCACAAAATTTTGGGTCAAGTCTGAATGGAGCGAGCAGGGGTCAAACGAGCAACCACCGAGCACCAAGCACCAAAACTTACCAATGCACCATAGTTATGATTCTTATTATATAAGGGTTGGCATATAGGTTTGTTATGTTATGTTTGGCACGTTTGGGGGAGGGGGTCGGGGTTTAGCCTTAGCCCTTGTCACCATGCCAGGGCGGGGACCATGGGCGGGAGGCTAGCCCCATGCCCCCCACCCCCCAAAAAACCATAACCGTTACATAATATGCCAAGGTCCTTGTGACCGTGACGAAGACTACTATGGTGATGAAACCACTAGCATCTAACCACAACATCCTTCGCCACACGTGACCATGGATATGCTAATTCTGACAGTTAAGTTAACCGTTCAGAATTTGTTTAATAATATATATATATATATATATATATATATATATAAACCATAACGAATATGGTTTTAAATCCATATTTTAGGCATTAGATGGAAAATTAATGCCCCAAAAATTTCGCTCTAATTTTGGCGAAATTAGCACTCCGATAGCAGCTTTGGGGGCAAAATTGTGGGTTCGGTGTCGGATTTTGGGGAAAATGTGGAACGAATAGTG